>OU611757.1:3235000-3522500 GCA_914767535.2 Dunaliella primolecta | reverse complement strand
AACCAGCCCCCGAGGTTGGGTGCGGACAGGCTCCGGCCTAAGGACAGGCTGGCATCCAGCACACCTGTGGGCATGAGATAGAGCACGAGCGCAACTGCACATCCTGATCCATCAGCTCCAGCAGGAAGTTGAGCAAAAGTGCACCAACACACTTTTCAACCTGCACTAGCGCGCGCATACACACACACACCACACATGAGCTGCCATGCCTCCTCCTCCGCACCTGTGTACAAATTGCTCACTCGCAGGTCCAGGTTCCCCAGGTCCACCACCACCGTGTCCACCTGCTCTGCAGGAGCACCATTCCTGTTTGCATGGCCGCCTTTTATGCTGCCCTCTTCAGTGCCGCTGCCGCTGCTGCCAACGCTGCTGTTGTTGCCCCCATCCCCCAGGTCGTGGTTGGGGTGCAGGGGCAGGCGGCCTTGAGCTCTCATGTTCCCATGCCGCCCCACCCGGGCTTCTGCGTGGTCGATGACCAGGGAGCGACCATCAAACTGTGCAGCAGCAGCGGCAACAATCAAGACTGTTGCCGGTGAGGGTCGCCAACATCACCGCTTGATGGACACTTGCGCGTCACAGTTGCGCCTGGCGGACAAGCAGGCGCCAGCAGCAACACGAGCGCACATGCACAAAGAGCTTGAGTACCTAGGCCACGTGTCTGGCAGGCACACCTCCTCGCCCCAGAAGCAGCGAGTAGTGCCTCCCTCACAGCATCTCCAATACGGCCTCGGCGCGCGCACAAGTGCACATGTGTCTGTACATCACCACCACACCAACATGCAACACCCCCATGCGCTCCTCACCCTCAGACTGGCGGCCACTCCTTGCACAGGGTTGCGTAGGAAGGGCGTCTTGAGGAGGCCACGTGACAAACGAGCTGCGCCCTCCACGCCGGGCTCCTTCAGCGAGCCATGCACGCGTAGATCTATGGCGGCTGAGCCAGACTGCCACGCGCATCCAGGCACCAGTGCACTGATGAGAGCCATGCCTCCATCGCTGACCACTAGGCTGATATCCACCTCCTCCTGCTCCTGCTCAGGCAGGGCCTGGCCAGCAGCAACCGCAGCCTGCGAGGTGGTGGCACCGGTGTTGCTGTTGGTGATGTGCAGGGTGCGACGTGTATCATGGCGCAGCAAAAAAAACGTGTTTTTTGCACTAATGCGGTGGCGCTGTCTGGTGTTGCTGTCGGTGATGCACAGGGTACGGCATGTACTATTGCTGTGCAAATAAGTGCATTACGCAATGATATGCAGCACACATTGGCACAGGCGCAGCACGCGGAAGAGCAAATGCATGCAGCAAATGGATGTCCCCAAGCGGGCAGGTGAGCATGGCGACAGCACATGGCACATGACAGCAAATCAGTCCCCAGCAGCGCAACAGCTCAATTGGACGACGGAGGCGCGCAGCTGCAGAATCAAGTGGACGACAGAATACAGCGGGCAGTCCAATTTTCTTGCCACTCTTTGACCTTGCACTCAGGCTGCCTGTGTGAGAGCTTGCTCCTACCCTAGGGGCACAGCTGCCCTCCGTCCAGGCAGCCTCCTCTCCCACCTCAGCTCACCTTCTCAGCAGCATTGGTGCAGCGTCCCTGCTTGCCCTCGCCCTGCTGCAGAGGGGCACCAGGCAGCTCATCAGGTGTTGCTGGCAAAGGGTGGTCTTCAGAGTACTGCTGCTGCTGCCCTGCACCTTCAGCTGTCATTACATCAGGTAGGGAGAACTCAAGTTCCCCTTGCTGACCCGCTCGCCCTTGCTCGAGCTCTATGCCGTCTCCATGGACCAGCATTTCACTGCTGCTCCCTTCCAAAGAGCCATGCTCACCCTGGGGTTCCGCCTGACCTGCAAGTGCTGGGGGACCCTGAGCTCTCAGCGCTGCGTCCTCTGTCGAGGTGTCAAGTAAGCCACCATTGCTAACTGCTCTGCTTCTGCTCTCACTGCCTGTGGCTTGCAGCACTGCATCGCCACCACGTGTTGCATCACTGATGTTGGTGCTCAAGCCATGCAATCTTCTTTCCCCATCCTCATATGGGGTAGCAGGTGCAGCAGAGGCCATTGTTACCCCACGAGGGGCAGCAGAGGTAGACGAGGGAGGAGGGGTGAGCTGCACGTCCCCAGCCATGCGCACATGGCCCGCCATGTCAGCAGGAGACAGCTCCAGCAGGCAGTGCGCACGCTGGTGTGTATCCAGGGAGAACTGGGCAGACGCCTGCGCGTCGCGAGGGGAGTGCAAGCACATGCGGGCAAATTTGCAAGACCACTGAATGGGCAGCATGGAATAATGCACGCATCGTGTTCCAAGAAGGTCACTGCGTGGTCAAGTGTAGAGATGGCAAAGGGCCAGGTCACTGCAGCCAGCCAGGTGACAGGCCACTGCATGGCAAAAGATGATCCGGACAGGCCACTGCATGGCAAAAGATGATCCAGACAGGCCACTGCATGGCATAAGATGATCCAGAAAGACCACTGCATGGCAAAAGATGATCCGGACAGGCCACTGCATGGCAAGATGATCCACACAAGCCACTGCATGGCAAAAGATGATCCAGACAGGCCACTGCACGGTCAAGTGTGAAGATGGCAATGGGCCACCAAGTGGAATATGTTGCTTTTCTTGTGTTTCCTTTCAGACAGGGCATGGTCTGGCGCGCATTCAGGCATGGCTCCCTGCTTGCCTCCCCCCACCCCCCCCAAGCACGCAGGCACGCATGCACGCACGCACCTTTGCCAGGCGTGTGTCCCCAATAGCGCCCTGTACCAAGCGCGCATGCAGCTCTGCCTCAGGTGCGCTGGAGCTCCCACCCAAGCGGCCATCTATGTACATCAGACCAGACACAGGTCCCACTGCGCTGGGCTGTGCAGGCACGCCCGCCACATACAAGGGCCCAGGCAAACCAGGCAGACCTGGTACTTCTGCAGGCATGGGGAAGAAAGGAGAACTTAAATGTGTGTGTGTGTGTGTGTGTGTGTTTGTGCGCGCGTTGTGCTCCTCAGCCCTGGCTGGCTGTGCGTACACAAGTGTTGCATAGATAAAGCAGTAGATCACCACGCAAGAGAGGCAAGAGAGACTTCTCTCCAGATCAGGCTGGCGGGCAAGGAGGACAGCGGAGATCAGAAGGTGCTGTGCGAGCAAACAGCATGCAAGCTGCATGTATAAAGCAAACAATCTCCTGGTGTTCATTTTAAGCATTGCAGCATGTCATTGCAAGAGAGCATGCAAAGTCGCAGCGGGCAAGCATTACAGTCTTAGTAAGCATTGCAGCCATGGTGGTCAGGCATTGCAGTCATGGCAAGAGAGCATGCAAAGTTGCAGCGGGCAAGCACTACAGCCTGGTAAGCATTGCAGTCATGGTGGTCAGTGACTGCAGTCATGGTAAGAGAGCAGGCAAGTCTCAGAGTGCTGTGAAAGTGGGTCTCAGGTCAGAGCCCAAAGCCGGCTTAATTTCAATTGCGAGCTCATGCTTGCTTGCTGCAGTGTAGTATTTCACACACTGTGCTCACAAACAGTCAGGAAGCTTCCTGCATTGCTACCCTGCAGCTTCAATGAACCCTCTTGCAGCCCAGAGTCCAAGTCCAGAAGTTCTGACCCTCATTTGTAGTGATCTACTACCCTATCTATAGGACACCTTTCCCCCAAAAATTCTGCCTCGCGTTTGCAGTGATCTACTACCCTATCTATCGGACACCTTTCCCCCACAAGCTCTGCCTCGCGTTTGCAGTGATCTACTACCCTATCTATCGGACACCTTTCCCCCACAAGCTCTGCCTCTCGTTTGCAGTGATCTACTACCGTATCTATCGGACACCTTTCCCCCAGGAATTCTGCCTCTCGTTTGCAGTGATCTACTACCTTATCTATCGGACACCTTTCCCCCAAAAATTATGCCTCTCGTTTGCAGTGGTCTACTACCCTATCTATAGGATACCTTTCCCCAAACAATTATGCCTCTCGTTTGCAGTGATCTACTACCCTATCTATCGGACACCTTTCCCCCACAAGCTCTGCCTCGCGTTTGCAGTGATCTACTACCCTATCTATCGGACACCTTTCCCCCACAAGCTCTGCCTCTCGTTTGCAGTGATCTACTACCGTATCTATCGGACACCTTTCCCCCAGGAATTCTGCCTCTCGTTTGCAGTGATCTACTACCCTATCTGTAGGATACCTTTCCCCCAAAACTTATGCCTCTTGTTTGCAGTGGTCTACTACCCTATCTATAGGATACCTTTCCCCAAAAAATTATGCCTCTCGTTTGCAGTGATCTACTACCCTATCTATAGGATACCTTTCCCCAAAAAATTATGCCTCTCGTTTGCAGTGATCTACTACCCTATCTATTGGACACCTTTCCCCCAAAAATTCTGCCTCTTGTTTACAGTGATCTACAACCCTATCTATTGGACACCTTACCCCAACAATTCTGCCTCTCGTTTGCAGTGATCTACAACCTTATCTATTGGATACCTTTCCCCCAAAAAATTATGCCTCTCGTTTGCAGTGATCTGCTACCCTATCGATCGGACACCTTTCCCCCATCCTCCCAGCAGTCACCTTCAGCTGATGGTGTGGATGGATCAGAGGGGCGGGAGTGGGGGCTTTTCACGCCGAACACGGAAAGCGAGCTCTCCATCTTGCGTGTCAGGCCTGCAAAAGGCCGCATATAGCTGCTCTGGCGGGATGCCTTGGGCTCTGCTGCGGCGAGGGCGCCCTGCGTGGGTGGTCAGGCAGGGTATGAAAAGTGGAGCAGGATAATGCAGCCATCTGGCTTGGGTAAGAACGGCCCCTTGGAGTCCTCATCCTCCGCCATCCATCTGCCAGCTCTTACTTATGCCAGGAATGAAGGCAGCAGATGATAATGCACAAGCATCCATGCGTTTCCCTGCAAAAAACAGCCTTTAGTCATCACCCAGCTAAATACACTTTCTCTCTCTCTCTCTCACCAAGCAGCAATTATCCACCCATCTGTCCAGTGGTCTATCACACCCATTTTGTTTGCACGCAGATGAGTACGTGTTTACCTGGAGTGCAGGCGGCAGCGCCTGCTGCAGAGGCGCGAGGAGATCCAGTGGGAAGTCTGCCACATGTAGCGTCGCCTCCTGGCGCGCACCCAGCAGCGCGCCTCGCAGCACACAGGTGGCGGGGCCTGAAGTCAGGGACAGCTCCTCGAACGCCAGGCCATCACTGCTATCTGCATTGCCGGCAGCCACCAGGCGGTCCATGCGATATGAGCTAGCACCCCACCTGCACCGAGCACGCGTCAGGCAAGCATGCATGCGTTTGTGCACACACCCTTGTGTGTATGTTTCACACCCTTGTGTATGATTGCATGCATGCGCTACCAGTGGAAACAAGCAGCAAAGGTGGAATCACTTGCACATTGTCTGCAACGAGTCTCGACACATGCGCGCTGCTTCGTCCCTGTTCATGATGTGGCCAGCGCAAGCCAACACTTTGATCCGGGTGGTGCCAATGCTTGGCAGCTGTAAGGCAGGGCACTTGACAGGGACGGGTAATGAATGCAGTCTGTGTGTGCTATACTCATGCTTGCACAGCAAAGGTAGGTGCAACTGGCAGTTTGGTGTGCGACCCTTGGCACCTCCATTCTGGATCCAAACACCACATCACATCGACAGGCGGGCAGTGGACCTTCGTCCAACGATGCCAGATTCAAAGGCATTCTGCTGTTTGGAAGGCACCAAAAAGCGCTCAATAAACACTTCCCCTCCCATACCTCCAATCCTCCCCGCGCAAAGAGAAGTCGATGTTGGTAGCGCCAGCAGGGACGCCAAACACCTCGATCCGTCCACACCACTTGCCAGACAGCTCCTGTGCAGCGCAGTGGTAAGGACTTTAGAAGACAGGGCTCACATTGCAGGGAATGAATGCCACTTGATCTGATGACTGCATGGCAGGCAGCAAATGCCGCATATGATCTGATGATTGCATTGCGGTGAGCAAATACCACATGATCTAATGGTCGCATTGCAGGGAGTGATTGCCACATGATCTAATGAGCGCGCACACACACACATCTGTTGGCGCTTGATCGCTTTTCTACAATCAAATCGTGCCCAAAGGCAGGCCCTAGGGCAGGTATGCAGCACCAGTCCAACCTGCAGGGCTGGAAGTGCGCCCGATCCACGCTGCCTGGCAACAGCAGCAGCCTCTTTTTTGCTGCTGTGCCTGCTGTGCTGCTGCTTCTGCTCCTTCCTCCGATGCTTGGGAGTCTGCTGATGCTGCTCTTCCTCTGCAGCGGCTTGGTGTTGACTGAGAGCTTCCTCAAGAGCCTCAGCCGTGATGACGCTGTCAACCTGCACGAGAACAAACGGCAAGAGGCTTGTCTACCTCATGCACATAAGGGGAGAGTTGACCAGGCAAGCAGTCAGCAGCTGGCCAAAAATGCCGGTTCACGTCTAGGATCTTTTTGGGAAATAAGTATAGAAGCTGCGTGACACTGGGTAGTCCTCGGTGGATGAATGTTTACCGTTGTGGGTGTGTGAGAGCAACATTGTCAAACAGCTCACGCTTGCATACTCTGTGCAAAGTTGCAGTAATTTAGGTCACATGAAAAGGCAGCCTACTATTTGATGCTGCGCCTTTAATACAAAGTGTACAGTAGCACTACTCCCCTCTTCTTCCCTCACAGCCCACCTGCGTGCGCAGCTCCTCCGCCACCCTGCCCACATCAGATCTCTGCAGCATGCCCTCCAAGCTGCCAGGTAACGGTGCAGAGCGCAGCGCCTCCAAGAATTGCTGCTTGGCGGTGCCGTAGTCTGCTCCTGGCTGGCTGTTCAGTGCACTCATGAGCTGCAAAGGGCAATCAGGGCACACAGGGACAGGCTCAGTGCAGTCATGAGCTGCAGTCAGGGCGTACAGGGCAGACAGGGGCAGACGCAGTGTAGTCATGAGCTGCAGTCAGGGCGGATAAGGGCAGACTTGAGTGCACTCATGAGCTGCAGTCAGGGTAGACAGGGCAGACAGGGGCAGACGCAGTGTAGTCATGAGCTGCAGTCAGGGCGGACAAGGGCAGACTTGAGTGCACTCATGAGCTGCAGTCAGGGCGTACAGGGCAGACAGGGGCAGACGCAGTGCAGTCATGAGCTGCAGTCAGGGCGGACAAGGGCAGACTTGAGTGCACTCATGAGCTGCAGTCAGGGCAGACAGGACAGACAGGGGCAGACGCAGTGCAGTCATGAGCTGCAGGGGGCCATCAGAATGCACGGGGGCAGACAGGCGGGCTGTGAGAGCAGTTGGGCTTCACATTTAATGAAACACAGACCCGCATGCATACAATTGACTGCAGCTGACAGGCTTGTTAAGGGTGTGTGCACAGCATTTAAAACCAAAGGAGCCAAGCAGACTGCATCGTGGCACATCCACGCATGTGCGCGCACACGCACACACATGCAGCCTTGCTATCCATGAAACCTAAAGATCCCAGGAGCAGGGCCAGAAACAAAGCCCACAGAGGAAGAAGGGACGCCCAGCCTGTGTCCCCACCTGAGTGGCTGGTAGCAGGTCTGATACAGACGCGTACGGCACATGCACTGCCAGGCGCCACCGTCCAGCGCTGCCGCCGCCCTTGGTGCTGCTCCCCTGCTGCTGCTCTGCAGTGTCCCCTGCAGGAACTTCGCTGCCAGTGGTCTCCTCTTGCAAACCATCTGTGCTGGGCCCACTCTCGTTCTCAGTGCCTGCCCCTGATGCGCCGGTAGGAGGGGGTGGGGGGTGGCTGGGAGCAGAACCTGCCGCAGCGACAGCAAACGCGCATGACCAGTGAAGGACTGCTTTTGGGGCAGCAGTGGTAGCTGAATGCCGAAAACAGCAGTGGTAGGACAGCAGTGGTAGCTGCATGTAGCTGGATTCAGTAACACATACAGCAGTGGTACGGACAGCAGTGGTAGCTGGATGTAGCTGGATGCAGTGACACATACAGCAGTGGTACGGACAGCAGCGGTAGCTGGATGTAGCTGGATGCAGTGACACATACAGCAGTGGTACGAACAGCAGTGGTAGCTGGATGCCGTACACAGCAATGTGGGATTTCCAGGTGTATGCTAAGGCAGCATAGGCAGGAGGGCCCGTTTGCTCACGAGAGGCAAGGAGGGTGGAGCGCGCTGCGCATGCGCCTATGCTGCATGCCTAAAATTGGCTCACCTGTGAGGCCTGGTGCAGCCCCGCTGCTGATCCTGCCCTCCCTGCTGCTGCTGTTGCTGCCCCTGATTTGCTCCGGTGGGGCCGCTCCAAATGGGTGGGGGGCCAGCATCCCTTGATGGGACATGGGCAGTACCACAGAGGTCTCAGGCAGGAAGACCTCCCCAGACAGCTCATACCTGCAAAATGAGGATTTTGCAAATGGGTGGGGGGCCAGTATCCCTTGATGGGACATGGGCAGTACCACAGAGGTCTCAGGCAGGAAGACCTCCCCAGACAGCTCATACCTGCAAAATGAGGATTTTGCAAATGGGTGGGGGGCCAGTATCCCTTGGCGGGGTAAGGGGAGGACAATCAAGGCCTGAGATAGAGAGATCAGACAAGGAGTACGAACTGTGTGCAGATCCTGTGCAAGTATGTTTGTGAGGCCTCCGAGGTAGGAACACCTCCCCAGACAGCTCATACCTACATAAGGGGGACTTGCACGGATTGAAAACGACACAGCGTACAAAATGCAAGCTTTTTGCATCAATGGTGTGCACACTTTGCATGAGGTAAACAGTGGCCTTGGACATGAGCATGCTTGGACTACGGCCACTTGCAAACCATAGAAAAAGGGGGAACTGAATGTAATCACTCCGCACCCCTCAAAGAAATTCATTCAATGGTTCCCGCCTAAATCCTGCACTCGCCTTAGCAATTATTTTTGCGAGTCCCACTTGTTCCTGCAGGGGGCAATCAGCCCCTACTTGCCTCAAATCTTATACAAGGGTGGAGTAAGAAATGTATGGACAAGCTACTCATTGTCCCTGTATGTGTGAAGATGCACAAGACACACAATCCCTTGCACTCTACAGAAAAGATGCACTTCAAAAGAGCGTAATTACTCCAGCTGCCCACATTGCTCCTTCAAGTCGAGACCTGCTCATAAGGAGACAATCCTGAAGCGCTACAAAAAGCTGCTTTTACAAAATGTATGAATTCCAGCTGCACACAATCCTCTTACATCTCACGACCTGCTCAAAAATCTTCAACCTCAGGACATTTTCCAAGAAACAAATCAATCAATTGATTTTCAATTTCACCCGCATTCCCTTACACTCAATAATTTTCTATTTTGTTTTATTCATTCTTTGGTCATCTGCAGTCATTCCGCACCCATCCCAACATTAGTTTTGCGTGACGGCATATTCCATGACAGTAAATCAATCATGGCGACTTGTTCACGAGTTGACCAGCTTGCCTTTGCCCATGCTCTACCTCATTCAATCCACAAGCCTAACGCCCTCCCTGCAGAACAAGCTGCAGTGCATATGTTCATGTGCATATTAGGACACATTTGCTCGTGAAAACATGAAAAAGCATGCACGTACCTTGAGTTGGCTTGTGTGAGCACTGTTTCTTCCAGCTTCACTACATCCCCCTCCCAACGAAGGCTACTGCTGAAGCCCCCTGCTGTCAAGCTGGCATACCGCAAGCCTGTCAGCTCAAAACACGCACGTCCTGCAAGCAAAGCCCACAATACAGGGAGTGGCTCACACCGACTTGGCAACACAGGCAGCTGCATCGAAGCGTACACTTCCGGCGATGGAGCAGAGCATCGGTTCACTGAGTAGAAAACTCACATGAGCAACTGCCAAACACGCATGGAGCGAGGCGGCCCTCAGGAGGCCTGCATTTTCAGCAGGCCTGCACCTGCCTTGGAAAGGAAAGGAAAGGAAAGAGCTGCACAGCTGTACCTGGCTACGAGGGCAGCATAGCTGAATCACTTACCTTGGCGGTCCACCATGCTTGCCTCCATGGATGCTGATGTCAGTGCCCCACGCAGGGACCCTGCTTCGAGGTCATCCAAGGGCAGGTTGGACACCTGCAACCATGGGCAACAGAGGGATGGGACAAGCAGGATTGATGTAAGCCAGGGTCAATACCTTACCGCAAGCAGGAGCACAAAAAGATGAGACACCTGCAAGCATGGGCAACGGAGGGATGGGACAAGCAGGATTGATGTAAGCCAAGGTCAATACCTTACCGCAAGCAGGGGCATGAAAAGATGAGACACCTGCGAGCATGGGCAACAAAGGGGTGGGACAAGCAGGATTGATGTAAGCCAAGGTCAATGCCTTGCCGCAAGCAGGGCAACAAAAGGATGAGACACCTGCAAGCAGGGGCATCAAAGGGATGGGACAAACAGGGTTGATGTAGGGAAAAGGTCGATACCCCACCTGCAAGCAGGGGCAACAGAGGGATGGGACGAGCAGAGTTGAGGTTAGCACAAGTCGATACGTGCCCACAGGGTGCGGTGGAGGCTGGCTTGCCAGCATCTGCCTTAGCTCATACCAACCTGAAAGCACAGGGTCTGCACGCAGCTTGAGACTGAGCTTGTGAACAAAGGGGGGACCACACGAGTGTGACACAAGTCCATTAGATGGCTTCCTTGCGAGGCATGTCTTTTGTTTCCACTTTAAAGAATGACACGCAGGGCTGACAAACGTAGGGCTGGACACCCAATAAGTATAAACAGATTATAGAGAGTGATCGGACACCCCCACACCCGCCCATCCGCACCTGCATCCTGTACTCCGCGCCAGCATTGTACACATCAGCTGCTAGAGTCAGGCCATTGCGCCCCCTCAGTGCCAGCCTGCTGTCACGTGCATCCTCCCATTCTCGCAATGAGCAGCGAGCCTGGGCGGCTGCCACTTGCTGTGGGTCAAGGTTCAGGCCCTCCACCAGGCCAGGAACGGCTACCTCAAGCTCCAGCAGCTGCAGCATGCATTGGTGCGTACGCACGTGTGCGTGTGTGTGTGTGTGTGTGTGCGCGCGCGCGTGTGTGTGTGTGTGTGTGTGTGTGTGTGTGTGTGTGTGTGTGTGTGTGTGTGTGTGTGTGTGTGAGTGCGCTCTGTTGTGGAACAAGGGAAAAAAAGTGCCACAGACTTTGTACACGGAGCAACCAATGGAACAGTTGGCAGCATTATGAGATCAAGCCAGCTGCAAGTGCATAAGGAAACCTGGCCCATTCATCTCTGTTGAGGGATGTGGAACGGATGTTGCTGCTTAATTCCTCCCCCGTAGCTTTAGATTCCCCCCTGCATTCCCCCGCAGTAAAGGTGCATGACGTGAGCTCCTCCCCCCTCCTCCCCCGTAGCTTTAGATCCTCCCCCGTCCTCCCTCGCCGTAAAGGTGCATAACGTGAGCTCCTCCCCCCTAGCTTTGGGTCCCGGTATAAGGTGCATGCCGTGCATGAGCATGCGTGCATGCCAAATTGCATCTGGGAGCATCCGGTGCCAGCTGATGTAAAGGTGGTAAGAAGAAAGGTGATGAAGCCCACAGGCTCACCTCCATTCCACCAAAGGTCAACATCAGCTGGCACTGGATGCTCCTTGATGTAAGGGAGGTGATGAAGCCAACAGGCACACATCCATCCCACCAAAGGTCTATACCAGCTGGCACTGGATTGGATGCTCCTAGATATCTGGGAGGTGACGACACCCAGAAACTCACCTCCATTCCACTAGCAGATAGACCGCCATCGAGGCCGCCCCTCAGCCCTACTGCTGCTTGCTGCTGTGGCTGTGGTGGCCCTGTGCTGCCCAGGCCTCCTGCAAGTGTGGCCCCACTGCCTGGCAGAGATGCTGTCACCAAGGGAGGGTTGCTGAAGGCTTGACCAACAGAGGGGAGTACCGTGGAGGCGGGCGCAGCAAGCATGGCGGGAGGGGGGGCAGCTGAAGTGTTACCCACGGCACGCATCACCACCTTGCCGGTGCCTGTGTGGTGAGATGAGCGAGGCGTTCTTTTTCGTGTTTCGAAGCGCATGTTAATGTGCCCTGGCGCCAGCAAACATGGATGCAGCTGTACGCACGAACATAATGTGGACGAGCGTGTAGGATTGTTGATACGTCTACCTCAAGCAAGACAAAGCAGTGACGATCCACATGGCAATCCACATGACAAGCCGTTTACTGCTGTGATAATCAATATGGCAACCCACGTGGCAATCCACTTGACAAGCAGGAAGCTGAGAAACTGAAGCTCACTGCACAGAGAGGCGTGCGTCCTTCCTACACATTCTGCTGGTAGCCACTGGTGGCCCTGACCTCTCATAAGCCCACCTGTGATGCCCATCTCACGTTGGTGAGACCCTTACTTCCTAGCTCGCTAGTCAGGGAACCTCTCCTCTAAGCATGCAGCCGTTTCATGGCAGGCGTACATTTTTCCTATTCTTTTCTTTTCTAAGCCTACCTGTGATGCCCATCTGGCCCGACAGCTGGCGCACCAGTCCCAAGCTGTTTAAGCGCACGCCTGACACTATGATGGGGCCTGAGGCCAGCAAGGAAAGGGGGACGGCAAAACACACGGTTGAGCAACGAGGATAGGAGGATGATAAGACACACAGGCCGGCGAGAAGAGGAGGACGGTAAGACACAGTTTTGTTGCAATTGCTTCCTGTGGATGCTGTTTATTGGCCTAAATGAAGGCTCGTTCAGGTGCACACGGGACGCAACACCACCAGCTGGACGCCTTTGTGTCAGCGCTACACCTCTCCACCCTGAGCAGTGTCAGCGCTATACACCTCTCCACCCGGAGCAGGTCCACACAGCACCAAATGGTTCAACAAGACATCTTTAGACTCTGCACAAGATGGGGCGGTGCAATGCCGCATTTTTTGAAGAACAAAATGGCGCATGCCGTAACCCCCTTACACAAGGGGGTGCGTCTAAGGGGCACAACTTTAAAGGGACTGGTTTGGACAGAAGTCAGTGCTTGGCAGGAGAGTGCAACCAGGACTTTTGAGAGTGTGCATCCAACAGTCTCATCACATCGACACCCACCATCAAACATGAGTGCATGCTGTTGGTGCAGAGGCACTGGGGCAGCAGCTCCCCGGACTTTGCGAGACTGCTCTGCAGCTACACCTGGGCCTGCGCGCAGCATCACAGTGTGATGGGGGAGCACAACAAGAGGAGGAGCTGGGTCCCACTGTCATGTAGTCTGGACTTTCATATGCAGGACTGAATGACCTGGACATGTGCAGCACAACAGTATGCAGTGGCAGCAATGCCTAAGGAGGGGCAGACACGGCGCGAAAGGTGATACATTCGCCTGCAAGCTATCTAAGAAGGAGACCCAGCGAGGTCTTACCCCTCACAATAAGGCGCCCCAACTGGCATCTCAGCATTTCGAGTTTCCAAAGGGATTGCAATGATCCTACACTAGAGGCGTGGTCTTACAGGAAAAAGCAGATGCACTGAACAGCAGGGCTAGCTAGCATGCTCCTGCTGGTCGTCAGGAAATGCTGACTCATTCATGCCTGGTATCAACACACACACACACACAAAACGGGTGCTCAAGTATGTGCGCACTCAACAGAGTGCCCCCCCTCTCACCTGGCGTCGCTCCCTGCCCTTGGCCGGCAGCGTTGCGCAGCGCCATCCTAACAGAGCCACTGATGCGTGCGCGCAGGGGCTGCCCACTGGAGACAGGGTCAAGCAGCAGACGAGGCTGTGCACGGCTGGCAGCAGATGCAGAGTGAGCAGTGGCATCAGCGGCTGCAGCTTCAGCACCCACGCTGTTAGTAGAGCGGCTCAGGTCTGCTGTAGCAGACGAGGAGGCAGGGTACTGCCCCCCATTCTCCAAGTATGCGCCTGCTTGAGCAGGGGGAGGCTGGCCAGCAAACGTGGATGAGGCACTTTGTGGACTCTCCCTCTGGGCTTCAGCTACAGAGGCCTGGGACTGCTGCTGTTGCTGTGGTTGCTGTTGCTGCTGAGGAGGTGGAGGGGAGGCTGCCGGCAGGTTGGGGGGCGAGGTGACAAGGGGCAACACATCTATGTTGGCCATTGAGGCTTCGAGGTCCAGGCCCTCAAAGCGAGGCCATGCCGCGGCCTTGGCCTCCGCCTGGGCAGGCCAGCAGGTGAGATGGCAGGGCAAGGTTAAGGACGTGATGCGTGAGCAGTCAAAAACATGGGAGCAGAGTGGGAACACCTTCAGTGTGATGCGAGCGGCTTGCTGGGCATGCGCATTTGAATGGCACGATGAAGGATATGTGAGCTGACATGAAAGGAAGACGCAGGAGCAGGGCAGGAAGGCCAGAAGTGCGATGTGCAAAACCTGATTGGCATGCAGATTCAAATGCACCATCGTTTGCAGACATCAGTGGATGGGAGGGAGAGGCAGCACACCCTCAGCGCAGGCATCAGCAGATGGGAATGAGTGGCAGCACACCTCCATCATGCCCTTGGCTTCTCACTGGCCACTTAGACCAGCTCCACTTATTGATCATTACCAGCCTGTCAGAAAGACTACTGTGAGACCGTGATATCAACAGATTGGGCACGGTAGGGATTAGTGTAGGGAGTGAGCTGGCGGATCGATCAAAGGGCAGCCATCCTCCATCAACTGCTTCAGTATACCACACTACCACCCTGCATTTGTACTTAAGCTGCTCCAGAGATCCTCTGCATGCGCGTGTTCACAGCCTCTCAGACACATCTAAAATGGCAAGTCTCAGAGAGTTCCCTAATGGTAGCGCTGGAATGTAAAATTGACGCTGCCAGCTAAGCGTGCAGCAACTATGAAACCAGAGGATATCACACCACCATAACGAGCAATTTGAGCGTGGCCAGTTCTTGCTGTTGCATCTCCTAACACTCTTCATTTGACGGGCATATTTCAGAGGGGGGTCATCATTGTGTGGGAGTTCCTGAGGCCTCATCTCAGAAACACCGGGGTGCCCTCTGACCACACTTTGTCAGTGCAAAGAGGGCATTATTTACTAGTGAACGCTAATGCTTTTGGTCCATGGACATCCAGGCGTCTCTTGAGATATGGCCAGATCGAGGTCGGGTGAAGCCTTCTGAAAGCTTTGAGTTCTGCCAACTCCAATGGTGCGGAATATTTTCTTTACACACACAAAAAAACTATGTTCTGCATATTAAGAATACGCAGGAAGCTTCCAGGAGAGCCCCTGTGAAGCAGGAGCAGTCCAATTTCGAAGTGCAAACTAAGTGCTGATTTTGACAGATGTTACTTTATTTTTCATAAAATAATGCATCTATAATGTCAGGTGTGTGCAGGAAGGTCGTTAGGAGCCAGAGCAAAAGTTTAGGCATTGTTGGCACACCCCATTGCAGCCTGACCCCTAAATGACCCTATTTCTTCGCTGATCAATGGTTTGGTTTTACAGGTTGTAGGTGTCAGATGGTGTCGATGGGGGAGGGTGACTGACGCGGTTTTGGCCTGGGACGGGTGAACCAAACCCCCTTTCCAAGTCATATGGTGCAGGACACACTCATGTGATGGCTTGGGTACTTCTACACGTTCAAGCCTCGTGATGGAAGTCAGTTGACCTCAATCCCACAACTCGGCATCCAGTGCGCACTTTTCCCCTCACCGCCACTCACACGTAGGGGCACGTTCCCTGAAGCTTTTGATGAGGATTGCCCGAAAGGCATGCAAAGTACTTGCATCAAAAGATTGTGCCCTGAAAGCTCTAACAGGCCCAGAAACGTTAGGCGCGCACTTGATCAATGGTCACCCCCCTCTGGGTACATTTCTGAACACCTGTTGTGTTCAAATCACAAAGGAGGAGGTGAGCTAAGCCTCTCATGTCCACGCAGCGCCCAGAACTCCCAAATGCAAGTGCAACTGTGAACAACAAACGATGCAAGATGAGCAAATGAGAGCAGTACCCTTGCGTTCCTTGTCATCCTGCTGAAGCGTTTATAAGGTCACTTGTGGGTTTGCCTTGTGCGTGAAGCAGAGGGTCACCTGTGTGTTTGCCTCACTGCATGAAGCAGAAGGTCACCTACGTGTTTGCCTCGTTGCATGAAGCAAAAGGTCACCTGCGTGTTTGCCTTGCGCAGCTGCTCCAACCTGGGCACGCTTGTGTGCAGCATGGCGTCCAGGTGCAATGCAGGGCCGTTCAGCTCCACATGGATGCCGCGCTGGCCCAGCAGCGCACGCCCAGAAGACAGCAGGCGCGAGTCAGGGGCCAGCGCAAATCGCATGGCCACCTGCGAGTGTGCGCCATCAAAAGGATGGACAGGCACGTGAGTGCAGGCAATGGGTAGAGTGCAGGGCAAGGTGGTGAGGGTTCAGCAAGTGAGGGGGCACATAAAGGCTTAGTACATGGTGGAGCTCGAATGATGAAGATACAAAAGCTGTGCACACATAAGGGACACAAAATGCAGAGCAACCCTGACGCCTGTTCTCTTGGCTGCCTGTGCCTGGCAGTGATTTCAGAGACTTCCCTCTTTATCTGTTTCCAGGGGAAGTGGACATTCAGACGACATGGCTGTTGATCTGAACCTGACATCAGAGCTGACGAGTCAGAAGTCACACCACATGCGTGATATTGTCTCCGCACCTTATTCTCGCATGGACCTGATATCAGGGCAGACAAGTCACAGGTCTCACCACGTTCTTTAGATGTCATCGCACCTTAGGCTCCAGGTGAGACCCTGTGAGGGACATGGCCGCATTTGCCCGCCCAAGGCATGCGATTTCTGCAAGGGCCCCCTCTGGCAACGAATCTGTGATGCGGGCAGCAGCAGCAGCAGCAGCAGCAAAGACAGCAACTTGCCAAGTTTGTGAACGCAGCTCGACAGAAAGGCAAAGTTGCAATGAGTGCAGCATAACAGAAAGGCAACAAGATTGAAGGAAGAGTGCACTAGCAGCCTCCTCAACTACTTGAGCATGAGATGTTGGTACGCACGTGCAAGCACTGCAGCCCCCCCAACGCTGCCTCACTTCAAGGTTAGAGGTGCGAATCCACGGCGTCTCATAGACTTTGGACCCTCCGAAGGAATCAGTAAATGGCTTGGCTTGGTTCAAGCATGAAAACCGACAGTTTGTCTAATAACATGGTGGCAAGTCGACCAACCGGTGCCCTTGGCCAGGTATGATGACCACACCAAATGCTGCATTTTCCCTTTCAGTGACTCCAACGTCGGACCAAGAAGTGTCACTTTGTATTCCAATTCAACCAATAATGGGGCACTTCAGCTTGAAAAGGAAAGACCACGCCAGCCAAAAAGTGCACCGCATGCATTGCAAGGCTTGACGAGATGCTAGCTGACACCAGGCCACAGGATCCAGGAAGCTGGACCCTCTTCATGCTCCGGAGCTCCCTGTGTCCCTGTCTGAATAGCATAAAGAAGCGTATACCGTGGCTTCACAACTCTGCTCGAGATGCATGCCACAGGCCACACCAGCAATATCTACAGGCAGGTAGTAGGTGGCTCGCCTGCCTGCATGCCACAGGCCACACCAGCAACATCAGCAGGCAGGTAGTAGGTGGCTCGCCTGCCTGCATGCCACAGGCCACACCAGCAATATCTACAGGCAGGTAGTAGGTGGCTCGCCTGCCTACATGCCACAGGCCACACCAGCAACATCAGCAGGCAGGTAGTAGGTGGCTCGCCTGCCTGCATGCCACAGGCCACACCAGCAATATCTGCAGGCAGGTAGTGGGTGGCTCGCCTGCCTGCATCCACATCCCTGGCCTCACTCGCAACATCTGCAGGCAGGTAGCAAGAGGCTATGCTGCCTGCATCCACATCCCTCGTCTCACCCGCAACATCTGCACACATCCCAGGCCTCACTCGCAACATATGCAAGCAGGTAGCAAGTGGCTATCCTGCCTGCATCTACTTCCCTGGCCTCACCAGCAATTCCTACGCACATCCCAGGCCTCACCCGCAACATCTGCAGGTAGGTAGCAGGTAGCAAGCCTGCCTGCCTGCCTGCATCCACATCCCTGGCCTCAACAGCAACACCTGCACACATTCCAGGCCTCACCCGCAACATCTGCAGGCAGGTAGCAGGTGGCCAGCCTGCCTGCATCCACATCCCTGGCTTCACCATGGATGTTGTTGGCGGCCGGGTGTGACTCAGCAGCAGGCGACACCAGCATCGTGCCGCTGCCCAGAGCCTGACCTCCCCCCACAGGAACAACCTGAAAGAGCACGGGATCAGGGTGCTGCATGAGGACGGGACAAGCACATGAGAGTGCTGCAAGAGAACAGGACCAGGGTGCTGCAAGGTGATGTTCACTTGTGGATTGAGCTCAGCCTGAGCTGCGTGGAGCTCAACTGAAGAGGTCACAGGATTAAGTAAACTGTGCAATCGAATGAGAGTCCATGGAAAGGAGGTGGCCGACCTCTATGGTATGCCATAAGTGGTACATCAACACACAAGGCTAGAGAGGTGCGTATGGGCAAACAAACAGCAGGTTATCATCAAGTACCAAAATGACATCAAGGAAGACAGATGGCAATCAGCCAGCACCCAGGCAAACCAAATCAAGGAGGTCGAGCGAGTCCTGCAAATGCAGTGCCTTGGAAAGACAGAGCAGGCACAGGCAGGCAGCATCCCAGAGGGTCATGCGGTTGGGTACAGGCTATCTTGGCTGCACTTTCATGTGTGAATAGAATCCTGGCCTTGCATCCTCTTACCTTGGCAACGCACAGAGCAAAAGGATGGGTGCAGCATCGGTGTCAACAGAATCCTGGTCTTTCATCCACTTACCTCAGCAATGCACAGAGAAAAAGGGCGAGTGGAGCATCAGATGTGAACGGAACCCTGGCCTTGCATCCACTTACCTTAGCAATGCACAAAGGAGAAGAGTGGGCACAGCATCAGGCGTGGACCAAACCTCGATTCTCTCACTTCACTCACCTTTGCTGAGTGCAGGGAGAAGACCTCTGTTGCAGTATCCAGCGTGAATACGCCCGTGGCAGAGAGAATGGGGATGCGGTCGTAGCCAGCAACGGCATCAGGCCTGTAAAGCAGATATTCCCAGGCAGAACACAGAGTTGCAGCAGGGACACGCCAAGGCCACAGAGTTATGACAAAAGATCTGGAGGCAGGGCGCAGAGTTGCAGCAAGGACACGCCAAGGCAAGGCCACAGAGTTATGACAAAGGATCCGGAGGAAGGGCGAGGAAGCAGCAGGGACACGCCAAGGCAAGGCCACAGAGTTATGACAAAGGATCTGGAGGCAGGGCGAGGAAGCTGCAGGGACACGCCAAGGCCACAGAGCCACAGTGAAAGGAGGGCTGGGGTTAAAGAGAGGAGCTTAGGCAAACCTCACTAGAGCTTGGGGTGTATGATGTGCATAGCAAAGGATAGGGAAGCATGCAAGGACAAGGATGTAAATCCCTTACTTACAACTGCGCACTTTCATCAGTACCTTGGCAATCGAGGTTTTGCACTATACTATATGTCCTGGCCGTAAGCACTTTTTAGTGCACTTGGTGTATCTTGCGCACACGCTCTCATAAGCATCATCTGTTTGCTTGGGCGCATCAGTGCGTGCAGCAACAATGCAGGACAAGAATACCTGTGCCACAGGTTACGGACACAACCACTTGAGGCATCTAAGCAGCTCATCTCTCTGTGAGAACACTACCTAGCTGAGCATCGGCTCAAGGCTGAGCCTACTGATCAGTTCACTGTCCCTCTGAATGATGCAGACCAGCACCACTCCTCTGCTCCAGGACGCAAAGGTTGTAAAGCAAACACACGTAAATAAGCATGTGTTCCATTATCGTTGCGCATGAGCCAAGGGAATTGCCTGGTACTGTTGGCATGGGCCAAAAGATGCATGTTCTTTGGGAAGCACGGCATGGGCCAAAAGATGCATGTTCTTTGAGACAGCATGGGTCAAAAGATGCATGTTCTTTGAGAACCACGGCATGGGCCAAAAGATGCATGTCCTTTTAGCACAGGGATGGTGCTGAATCCCAACAGCGGGAGGGACGGACAGACCTGCAACAACTGAGCAACTGCCCATACCCACTTCAGAGCTAGGAGGCGTCCGTCCCCTCGCTTGCTTGCCAGCACACCAAACCTTTGCATTCACGGTATGCACTCATCCATGCACCCCCCCCGGCATCACCTGGACAGCATCGCCTCCTGGGCATCACTTGCTTCTTCTCCCTCCTCCACCCATCCGCCACCCTGTTGTAGCTGCCGCTGCTGCTGCTGCTGCTGCTGCCAAGGGTCTGGTCCCGTAGCTTGCCCCACAGACGCATGGGGCAAATGCTGTGGGGGCTGCGTAGACACAGGCAGAGGCGCACTCGCAAAGAACGGTGGCGCTTGAGCAGCAGCTGCAGCGTTCCCCGCCTGCGCTGCCACGGGAGGGGGCGGACGCACCGCCACTGCTGTCCCACTGAACACAGGCTTCTCCAGCGGACCTGGAGACACCGAGAGTGCAAAAGATCAATGTGAGCCACTGCTGCCCCACTGAACACAGGCTTCTCTAGCGGACCTAGAGACATCGAGTGCAAGTGAGCGATGTGCCTGAGCCGCCTGCCTTGAGCATTATTGTTTTTTTCATGGGCACATGTTAATTGGGTTTAAAGCACCTTGAGGTACCAATCAGAAGAGGCCCATGCGCTGCAGCCGCCTGCCTTGAGCAGGGTGTCTTTTATATGGGCTCATACAGGTTGGATTTGAAGGCCTCTAAGCATGAGATCTGGATGATGCCTATCAACAAGCATAATGAGCAACAGGGTGGCTGTTGGCCAACAGGTTGTGTTTCCTTCTACGGTTGTGTTTCCATCTATTGATTTCACACATCCTTGGACTTACCGTTACCAGGGGCATTTCAATAAGAGAGCCATGCGCAGGCTACACAGAAACCTGGGGTGCATCGGGCCCCTTTGAGTTAGCAGGGGTACAGCAAGACCCCGCCCCTGCACTCTTCACCCCCCCAGCGTGGGCACGCACCTGTGCAGTGCAGCACCCCTCGCACAGCGCCTGCCACAGGCACAGGTAAGGGTCGGATGCCCAGCGTGGCGCGCAGAGCGTTCACGCCCACACCCACAGGCACTTTGCTGCTGGAAGGTCTGTGTTGCTGGGGGTGCAGCGGACGCCCTCTGCTGCTCCCCAGCGGCAGCCGCCGCCCAGCAAGGCCGCCTGCACCCAAGCCATTGCTGCCGCCACCCACTGTAGCAGACAGCCTGCATATGGTGGTTGGGAGAGTGCAGCAGTATCAGGTATCAGTGGGCCAGGCTGGCGCTTCCAGGTCCCACGGGCTACAGTATCAGGCAAGCCCAAGCAGCATTTGCACTGGTGAGCTTGAACACAAGATGTGCGTGCTGGAGTACATGAGAAGACAAATAGAAGCCTGTTTTGCTGAACAGTTTTTGTGTATGTTTTTTGGTGTCCTGAGTGTTAAATGCAAGATGTGCGCACTGGAGTACACGAGAAGACAGATAGAAGCCTGTTTTGCTTGAGCGTTGTGTTTTTTGGTGTCCTGGATGTCAGATGCAAGACATTTCTCTTGCGCCTTGCATTGGAAAAATTGCACCTGTGAGCACTGCATGCAGAAGGTGCGTGCTGGAGGCACAAGGAGACAAGTAAGCCCGTTTTGCTTGAGTGTTGTGTTTTTTGGTGTCCTGAATGTTAGATGCAAGAGATTCCTTTTCCGCCTTGCATGAAAAAAAAACGACCTGTGTAGCACCTAGGCGTTGAAATATAAACCACGAACTTCATTGTGAGTCTTTAGCAAATGTCCTTACTACAGTAGGACTTTGAGAAATTCTGTCCATACATATGACTATAGAGTAGCCGTAGTGCTTCTTAAACGCTACACTTAAATCCCAAGCAGGATCACTGCAGATAATTTCCATTTGAAAGTTATATCTTAATGTGGGAAGATAGCAAAAGAACAGAGAGGACTGGACATAAAATAGTATATAAAAAAATCTGAGATGACCGGGAGGGATGAGCAATGCTGAAGATGGTTGACTCCGACCTTCGACTTGGACAGTGGCAGCTCAAGTACACAAGCACTGCATCAATAGACGTGACAATGCAAGTCACAACACACCTGTAGCAGCCGCCTGCATCAGGGTTGAGATCCATGTCGCCCGTCACCGCAAGCGGGATTGCGCCAAACGCACCGCGCGCTCCGTGCAGGTACATACGCTCAGCCTCAAACACCTGCGCAAGCGTGCCCACCCAACTGACAGTCAACCAACCCACTTGGTCAAGCTATGGGTGTGCTTGGGAAACTGCTTTAAACAAAAATTGAGGATTAAAAAAAGTACAAGCATGGACTGGACGGCAACATCATGTGGGTTGCATTTGCAGGTCGTAAATCAGCGTGCACGAACAGAAAAACAGGGACGAGACCATTGGTGACCATTGCGCACACCCAAAACTCACCATCTGCATGTGCACATCACGTACATCATCAGGAGAGTCCCAGAAATGCAGCTGTCCGTTGCGACAGCTCACACTTCCATATATCTCAGGGAATTGCCTGCACAGGGAATTGTATTTGGAGCAGCCTTACATGGTCCATCCCTGCATGAATTACCAGACTGCTAAAGACTTGGGGACTGTGTATCATACATATGCTATTATTGCAAATCCTGGGTTGTAAAACACGCATTTTGCAGGTGCATAAAGGCATGCAATTTCAGGCAACTGCACTCGAAGAATGAGAGTGAGGGCTTCCTACAGGGCTGCCTAAAGGTTATTTCTGTGGACAGACTTCTACTTGCCTACTACTAGATAAAAATCCAGTTCTGTTTCCGGGGCTTCTGAATAGCTGCTGTCGACAAATAATTCATTTCCGTTGTCAGGCCTCTGATTGGCTGCTGTAAGAAGTGAAGGGTCTGCGCTTGCCATTAGGCTGCGTGCATTTAGGAAAGGACCAAGGTCCCCACCAGTGAGGCCTCTGATTGGCTGCTGCACGCTTCTAAAACAGGACAAGAACCGCAGCATTCAGAGATACAAGCGCAAGGCTTGTCCTTGTTATGTACCTACACGGCTCAGCCTAACTGCACGACTCCAGCAACCTCAGCTCATATGCTCCCCCATAAGAGAAACTTGCAGGTATTCAGGCCAACTAGGGATGGGAGATGACATGCAGCATGCAATGAAGAATCAAGAATGTGGTTCTGCCCCAGAACAGTCTTCGCCTATGCAATGAAGAATCAAGAATGTGGTTGTGCCCCAGAACAGTCTTCGCCTATGCTAGCATGTCCTCGGCAGAACCAGAATATTTGGCTGCACCAGAGAGCTTGTTCATACAGAAAGGCAGACGCAGAGAGCGCTGGAATGCTGCTGCAGTGTTTCCCGAGAGCAGTCGAGGCATAGCAGCATTTATCAACATTGCCATGGCCCTGCTAACTACCAAAGCTGTCCCTGCATTTAAACAGGCTCTGTGGGCCAGCCACCACCATCAATTGACCCCCCGAACAAGTGTCTTCGCACTCACCATGTGCACTGGCCAGAGATGGGTGTTTTTGCACCCACCAATTAGCTCCCAACACACTAGTGTCTTTGCACCCACCATGTGCGCTGGTCAAAGATGCGCAGACGGAGCTCCCCGCTGAGCCTGCCCGCGTAGATGTCCATGGGCAGCTCCAGCAGCCGTTCCACAAGGGGTGCATGCAGGTCCTTGGCTTGGATGGACGCTGCTACATCTGGGCACACGCCAGGCGTGTTCATGTGCTGTGCGCTGACATGCACTTCAAAGTTACCACCTGCAGAGCAAGAAAGAAGCACCAGAGGCTCAATCAACATGCTTGCGGCGGGGCAGGAATACTGCAGGAAAAGCAGGGGCTTATGGTCAAGCAACCCCTCATCATTTTGACACAATGGCACGTTCAGGGAGAACATGTAATCATGCACACCCAACCACCCTCACACCCAGGCCCTGACACACACACACACACACACACACACACACAGGCGCGAACGCGCGCGCACAAGCAGGCAGGAGGCAGTGTTTCCAGCGATAGCACTAACCTGAAGCCCTGCTCATGCTGCTTGAGGTGCGGTTGTTCCAGGGCGCTTGTGGCCACACATAAGGGGTCTCAGAGGTCTGCAAAGTGTGCTGCGCTTCCTCAATTGCAAGCACAGCCTCTGCCGGCATCACCTGACCATAGTCCCTGCATGCGGACATCAGAGCATCTTTTCTGACATAGTCCCTACACACGGGCATCAGAGCATCTTTTTTGACATAGTCCCTGCATGTGGGCATCAGAGCATTTTCCTTATATAATCCGTGCGTGGGGGCATCAGAGCGTCTTTTCTGACATACTCCCTGCACGCGGGCATCAGAGCATCTTTTCTGACATAGTCCATGCATAAAGGCATCAGAGCATTTTCCTTACATAATCTGTGCGTGGGGGCATCAGAGCGCCTTTTCTGACATACTCCCTGCACGCGGGCATCAGAGCATCTTTTCTGACATAGTCCATGCATGTGGGCATCAGAGCATTTTCCTTACATAATCCGTGCGTGCGGGCATCAGAGCATCTTTTCTGACATAGTCCCTGCACGCGGGCATCGAAGCATCTTCCTGACATAGTCCCTGCATGCGGGCATCAGAGCACCTTCCCAGCAGGGGGGCCGCAGGCGCATTTCAACCTGGGATACCGGCCAATGAATCTGAAGACTCCCTAAGACTCCCAAGGGGACAGTTACATGTCACCAGACTCCAAAGAAATGATGAGCTGACCAGGTGCGACCAAACTCAGATTGATTACAGCCCCGTGATTTGAAAAAAAAATAAACCACTTCAGCCAGAGAAGGCCGCGTGCATATAGCAAGGGTTCCCAAACTAGCAAGCTAGCATAGGTCTCACCATGCTATTGAGGCCAAACCTGGTGTGGCCTGGGCAAGTATTGGTCGAGCCCTCATCACTTTGCATGCTTGCACCTGCTATTTGACAGCCGCACTGGCAGAACACAGCCACACTGGCAGCACACGCCCACACTGGCAGTACATTCTGTGCACTAGAAAACATTCTATGCTTTATACGACTCATATAGGGTTGGGTAGCACCCTTGCAGAGCCTCATAGAAGGAGAGGCTCAGCGAGCCTCTTTCAGAAAATTGACAGACCCCCTGTGCCAAAAAGGATCACACACAAAACCTCCCCAAAAATCCCTAAACATCACAGGAATGCACCAGAGGTGGCCAACTGAGGCCTGAAAACAGGTGTTTTTTGCATGCTCCCTGCATACGTGCGCCGTATCTGGCAGTCTTCAAACTTGGGTCCATTTACTACAGTTCCAGAGGTGCCAGCTACGGCGCACATGCCGAATTAGCCGTGGCGTGAACCCTAGTTTTCACCACCAAAACTCCATATCTAACCACCCACTGCATCAAATTGGGTGTTTTTATATGATTAGGAATCCTTGAACCAAGAAAATATCATTGCAAAAAGAATTGACTGACAAGACCCAGTGGTTGGAGAGATACAGAATTCCAGCCATTTCCCTGAGAGAAAATCCAGCACAAGGGGTGCCCAAAAAGTCAATTTTTGACTTCCTTATTTCCTTTTTTGAATGTACAGGATGTTAGCAATGTACACGATGGACAAACACAAAAATTTGGGAATGAAAAATGGTCTTGGGGTGGAGCTGTGGGCCATTTGTGGGTGATCTGAGTCCAGGAGAGTGATGTAAGGTCCTCCGGAATTCACCAACTTCTGGTGAACATGATGTTTTATGGAATAATGATGGTTGGTGTAGTTAGACTTGAGAAAGAAAACCAGGAAAGAGCATATGTCCAGCGATATCGGGGAGGGCTTGTCCACCTCTGGTAACATATTTTAACATATGTCCCGAAGGACCTCTGGTAAAAGAGGGTTCACATTGCAGCTTGATCAGGCAAGTTGCCCGTAAACGGCAAGCTTCAGTGTTGATACCCAGCACGCTTGGGTCTTGCCCAGTTTGGCAATCTGCACTGGAAGCATGCCAAAGTACATGCAATTGGGCCTGAAATGATCCCCCCGAAGGTCTTGTGCACTCGTGCCATGAGCTGCAATTAGGCCCTGTATGAGTCGAGCCGCCCATGACAGGGAGACATAAGAGTACAGGTTAGCAAGCTGCTCCCTGTTAACAAAAATTGTTTGCACTGATTTTGCGTGCCACCCTTTGTCCATCCCTGGAAATGCACAGAAGAAATTCACACATACTCAAAGAATAGACGCAAGAGTTGTCCACCCCTGGAAATGCACAGAAGAAATTCACACAAACTCAAAGAATAGACGCGAGAGTTGTCCACCCCTGGAAATGCACAGAAGAAATTCACACAAACTCAAAGAATAGACGCCAATGCCGAAAGAAGTGCTTAGGGAGAAGACTCAGGAGTGCCAATCTGGTAACGATTGCCCATAATACATTTGGTTCCCACATAATTGGTGCCCAGTCTATCAAGGGCTGAGGTGATGGCGGATGCTGCGTTCAATACCAAGCATGAAGCAGCAGAAGATATTTAGGAGCATGAACTTCAGTAGGTGCTTCTGGTGCTTTGGAGGTGCTTCCTGAGGAGCTGCCCAGCTTTGGTGCTGTGCATGCTCTCCACAGCCTATGCTAGCAGGCACACCTGGTCAGACTGAGTCTTCTTGCACACCAAACACCTAACCCTTGACTTTTGAATTTACTTAGCTTATAGCTAGCATGGAATGGGCCAGGGAATTGGTTGAAGGATGGCACAGGATGACCTGGGGGCCAGCCAACAGCTGCTTTAAGATAACAGCTCTGTGGGCTAAAAAGAGGAAGGTTTATCATATTCGGGAATGGTCATTGACTAGGGAGGGTTTGTGGCAAGGTGCATACATCAAGCCAAAGCGGACTGCTCCTGTCCCCCAGGATTATGCTGCCACGCAGTTCCACCTCAATTTGTTCACTTTTCATTAGAGAAATTGTTACAGAAGTTTGAGGTGAAATGGATGCTTCTGTAAAAGCAAATTTCTAACAAACCACAGAGGCCCTTTCCATAGAGGGAGATGCTCTTTAGAGGCTCTGAGAGCCTCTGTGGCAGAATGACAGACCCTGTTACCAATTCCTACTCATATGGTATGAGTCATTTCCTGGCCTTCTCATAAGTTTGCAAGTGCCCAGCTGGTCATTGATGCCATGCCCCTGTTTCCTGGAACCATCTTAAGAAAGTGAGCAACCTTGCTGTAAGGTCTTTAGCATGAGGGCTCCTCCACACACCCCCCCACCCCACCCCACCCCACCCACACACACATACGTACACACACATATACACGTACACGTACACACACACACACGTACACACACACACGTACACACACATGACCTCACCTGAGCACATACACGGACGGCTCCCCAGTCGCCATGGCCACTTCGGCCGCCTTGCCTCTTGTTGGACGCACCAGGTCATGCACCCAGTAGCTGCACGCAGCAGGTGTGCTGGGTGCCTGACTCTGGTCCCCCTGATGCCCCCTAGTGCTGGACCCTCTGCTGCGTCCCTGGGAGGCCCCATCATCACCCTGTCCTGCCTCAGGCAAACTTCTCCCTGTGCCTTGTTCCCAGCCAAATTCATGGCCCTCGTCAGCAGCGTAGGTGGACTGGGTTGCGCCAGGCTCCTGAACCTGGCCTCTCCACCTGCTCCTGCCCTTTGAGGCAGGCACATGGGCTGACGCCTGGGGCTGCCCTTCAGGCGCCTGCGGCCCCGCGTGCGTAGTGGAGTCTTCCGGAGGCTGCTGGCCGGTGCCCGCACCCTGAGGGTCTGCAGGAGGGGGGGGGAAGGGCTCTGCACGAGTGTGCCTGCGGCCTCTGTGCCGGGCATTCCGTGCACCTCGGCCACTAGTGCTGCTGCTGCTGCTGCTGGTGTGGTCGGTGTCATTGGGCATGGCAGGGCTGGGGCCCTGCCCCTCTCCACTGCTTGTAGGCAGTACGCCCTGCTGGCCAGCAACAGGAGCGGAGTGAAGAGACGAAGGCTGCGGCGCTGATGAATTTGCTGCTGCTGCTGCTGCTGCTGCTGCTGCCCCGGCTGCACTGCTGAACTCCTTGAGCCTGCAGCTTGCAGCGACCGGCAACAGTAATGGATGGATGGCAAGATGAATGGCACACACACAAAGCTTTCCCTCATGCACTCTTGAGACTGAAGCCTTGAGAGAAAGGATCCGCACTGCCAGGCATTACGGACTCTCCACATTCCAGCCTCATGCCCCATCTCTTGCACGTGCCATAGCCCTGCTGTTTCCAGCCTGGGCACAAAGCCAACAGCTTGAAACCAACGCTAAGCGTGTTGCACAACTGCTGTGATCATCGCGACATCCTCACCCTTCTTGACAGCTCACCCTTCTTTCAGTGAGAGACCGTCTTCTCTTGGGCGAGCATGAGTGAGTGGGTGCAGACCCTGCTGTGGCACAATGGTGCTCTGCATCCCACACAGCTTCTCTCTTGAAGAGCAAACAGCAAGGTACCGCACAAGGAAGCTACAGCCTGGAACAGCGCAGCATGACGTGCAACCCTGCCCCGTGGACAAGTCCATGCCAGAAGAAGCTGCTGCTTACCTGGATGGATGCACCATTCCCGCGGTTACATTGGGAGGAAGGTTGTCACAGCCAAACTGGATGAGATCTGGTGTGCGAGCTCCTGGTGTGACGTGGCGCAAGTGGCGCTTGGGGGCCTCTGTGCTTGCCTCAGCATGGGCAGGGCTGGGCGGATTCAGGGTGGTGCACCTGTGCGAGGCTGTGCTGCGCTCATGAGCCGCAGCCTCTGCATGCAGCTCCAGTGACCTGTGTGAGGAGCATGTGTGTGTGTGTGAGTGTGTGTGTGTGTAGTTCAGGGGATGACCATCTGTGCAAAAGCTGGGGGAGTTGCAGCAAAGGAAAGAAGTGTGAGGATTGAAAAAGAGGGAGCGAATGGGGTTTCCCCTTGATTTCAGATGGGAAGTGGCGGATGAGATAAATCTGCGGCAGGCAGCTGCGCTTGTTAAAGCTGCCGGGCAAATAGCTGCAGGCATGTGACCCCAAGACGCTGTCCGAGCGTTGAGAAACAATTGAATAGTTGCAATACGCCTCTCTGAATCAGCTGCCTGTCAAACGAACGGTATTCGTTGAACGCTTATTTGGTGCACTGTTCCCACCCAGCACTTTTGAATCAGCTGCCTGTCAAGGGGGCGGTCTTTCTTGAGCGCTTATTTGGTGCACTGTTCCCACCCAGCACTTCTGAATCAGCTGCCTGTCAAGGGGGCGGTCTTTCTTGGGCGCTTATTTGGTGCACTGTTCCCACCCGGCACTTCTGGATCAGCTGCCTGTCAAGAGGGCGGTCTTGGACGCTTATTTGGTGCACTGTTCCCACCCAGCACTTCTGAATCAGCTGCCTGTCAAGGGGGCGGTCTTTCTTGGGCGCTTATTTGGTGCACTGTTCCCACCCAGCACTCCTGATCAAAAACGCTCCCTTCCTATCCATAGCAGCCCCCATCCACACAGGCAAATGCCTTATGCTGCTTAAGCAATGCACATCAGACCAACCCAAGCGCGTCAGGAAGGGGTGCATATCCAGCAGCAGTCAAGAAGGCTGCTCACTGCGCAAGCCTTGCGAGCCTGCATGCCACACTTCTGCCTCCTCTTCCCCACTCCCCCTGTGATGTGTTCATGTTACACACAACCCTAGACACTACTGCACTGGCCAGTTGCAACTTATACTTTATGCGCGCGGCCACTGCACTGGCCAGTTGCAACTTATACTTTATGCGCGCAGCCTTTTTGGCTGGCATGGTCTTTTTTTTCCATGGCCAGTTGGCGCCTGGTGGGGCTCTTAGCAGGCACGCAGCACAACATACAGCGCATAACATTACACAGTATAACATGCAGTGCATACCACGCAGCGGCACAGTATGCAGTGCACGCCTGCGGGGCATCAAAGGACGCTCCATTCCCTATTAGGGATGGAGCAGCAAAAGAACAGAGCTTCAACGCACGCAATTGAGTGCACATGCACACAGAACATACGCATGATTCTAGCAAAGCACACATACACACAAATACAAACACACAAATACACAAACACGCACACGCACATGTGTAAATCAACTTGAAGTGACATGCATGGCAAATGAAACAAATGGATCTATGCATGAAAGCACCCGCCCTCCTATGCAGTACCTCACCAGCCCTCCTGCAAGCACCGTGCGCATGGGGCCGCACCTGTAGTTGTTGGCAAGAAGCACGCCCCCATTGATGTGCTCCAGCCAACGAGGGGACGCCTCCCCGTGGACCTGCAGAGCCAGACGGCCATTACGCACAGCCACGCTTCCCAGTGCCACTGGGAATGGAGTGCCTTGTGCCCCCACACCCTCATCCCCATCAGCGGCACTTGAAGCAAAACCCCACGAGCGCTGGTCCTGGGCCACATTGTTCTGCAGGCTGCTGTTGAGACCAGGCAGCAGGTTGCGGCTGGAGGGAACGGTGTCCTCTGGGTAGCCCAGCCAGGAGAAGTTGTCACCCTGCAGCAAACATGCCAGCGAGCGCATGGTCAACCAGAGACACATGCAGCTACTCTCAACCAATGTCATCCTCCTGAGTCTTTATTCCGTCCCCTTCCCTGGGCAAATGTGCAAATAGCGGCACAAGTTTTGCAGCCGTGTCTCCCACTCGTTCCTGAACTATCCCGGGACATGAAATGCGTGCACAAGATCTAATGTTTGTCCAGCAAGGAAACACAAAGAAAATGGGGAAAGATCCTGTATGTGAGCACAGGACATTTCCTGCATGAAGCAAAGACCACACTCGAGAAACTTTTACACCTTGAAAGTCGAACATGCCCCAGATGCTAAGTGAGGTCAAAAGCAACAGTGTTCACACCAACATGTGTCGGACAGTTCAGTTGAAAGCAATGCTTTCCTACATGCTTCCTGAGCACAGGCAACAGACTAGTTCCTGAGCCTTTGATGGATGTGTTGTGGTCATTGTTGCGAGTTTTTGGTGCTTTCGTTGAGGTGAGCAGCGACAACAGAAGCACAGGTATGCAGCAGGGGCAAATCGAGGGCACTTCCTGCATTGGGTTGCATCCCCCCATTGGGTTGCATCCCCCCACCCCTTCGAGCTCCGCGCATAGGACCAGGATTCCCTTGCAAGACTTGACATCGCAGCAACACTGGTAACATCTTCATATTGCAGCACCTTGTATTAATCATAAAATCCTTAGCACCTTAAGACCAAATAGGATCTTCAACGGAGTATCGGTCGTTGGCTGAATTGCACATTGTCCAGCCAAAACCAGCGCAAAACTTCCTCTTCCTCTGAGGTTGGAATCATAAACAGAGGTTCATGAAACCCAACCTGAGGCCCTAAAACCCAAAGGCCATTGAGTCCTGAGGTCGGGAGGGCTTAAAGCCCTGATGTCTACATGTGAAAAGAGGTCCTGGTAACCTGAAGCCTTGAGGTCCTGAACCTTTAAAGTCCTGAGCTCTGCACAGCACCTCCGCTTCCAATTCCAATGCTTGATTACCATGACAATTAAAACATGTTTGATGAGCCAAGCCAAAAGTGCAAAGAAGCTGAATGACAATAAGGGTGCAACCCTGGGGACAAGCAACAGCCGTCAGCACCTTCAACAGAACCCTGCAAACACATTATACCTCTGCCCATCCTTGAAAGCCTGCATATGAAGTGCCACGCAAGGTCGCTTGCTGCAGCTGGGCATCAAGTCTCGTTGAAAGGAGCACTCGTTGCCTCATGCATTAACCCATGGAGCACTCGCTTTCCATAAATCCATCGCATTGGAGCACTCTCTGTCTATGACATTACCCCATTGGAGCACTCGTTGTCTATCAAATCATCCCATGCTTTGCTGCATGTGCGTGCAAAAAATGCAGAGCCATGTCTCATGCACTGATGCTGCACGCATGTCCCTCCCTGCAAAAGCTCCTGACTGCAGCAGAAAGCAAAGAGCTACCTGGAAGCACCCTAGACAGTCCTAGGGGAGTGGCCTCAAAAAAGAAATGAGCTGACCTGCGCCACTTGCAGATCCAGCACTTGGCTCTCAAGCAAGCTGGCCAGCTCGGGAGCAAGCAGCTCCTGGCAGCTGAGGCGCTTCATGCACTACATGTCCTGGTGATGAGCACAATCGGCCTGGTCTATGACAAGCCCTGATTGCAAAGCCTTGCTTGAACCTTGCGCAATCAGGTGCGCGCCAATCACAAGCAAGACAGGACGCCTGATCAGCCAGGGCCAGGGGACTGGCTGTAGGCTTTTTGTTATCCTTTATAACCACTTGTAATCCCTTGTAACCCAAGCAAGATGGAACGCCTGAGTTGCTGCAACGCAAACCCAGGACGCAATAGCTGATCGCTCAACCTGGATACGTGCATACGCACGCAGAGTGCTTTCTGTTGCTGAAGTTGGAGGGCCCACACACCTGCACAATGGTGGCCTCTGCCCCATCCACGTGCACATTGAAGACAGCCTGCTGGCTGAGCAGCAGAGCCACAGGGTCCAGGTACACGGCAAGGCCCTGCACAGATGGCAAGCACAAGGAGGGTGCCGTAGCACTGGTAAGCACTGCAGCCATGCATCGGTGAAAGAGGAGGGAGCCGTAGAACTGGTCAGCACTGCAGCCATGCATCAGTGACAGAGGAGGGTGCAGCAGCACTGGTAATACTGCAGCCTTGTATTGGCGACGGGTACCACCATGGTCAAGGCACTGGGCCTGCAGCACAAGGACAGCACATGCGCAGGATTGGTTATTTTCAATTCGCATGCTACGTATTTTAGCTATTTGGCAGGAGAACTTGAAACACAAGGCGTACACATATGGAAAGAGACAACCTTTAACACACATGAAACACATGCTACAGATGTGCGCCATGGTCTCTATTCACACCAAGCACCACCTGTTTGGCAGAGAGGAATATGAAATGCATGAATGAAATTAGCAAACCCTACTCATTCAGCACAAGTACGGCATGGTCTCTCTCCGCACCGAGCATCAGGAATGTAGGGCCTTGCTCAACTCCTTGCAGACACATGCACCCACCTGAGGGGCAGTGATGCAGGAGCGCTCGATTGGGCTTGGGCCCACAGACATGGGGCCCATGCTCACAAGTGGCGCCAAACCAATGATGCCACCAAGAGACACCCAGTTTACGCGACCCAGCAGGACCTGCGTTGTGTAAGCGGCACACGATAAGCCTGTGCTTTATGTCTCGTAGGCACCCTTTTGCTTCATCCAAGCTGCCCTCATAGGCAGGCACAGCTATGCAACACTTTCATTCCGTTTGCTTCATTCCTGAGGGGATGCACACAAAGGGGGCTTCCTCATGCCTGAGACAACTAACACAGCAATGATTTCTTGGGAGGAGGGCATGTCCGTGTGCAAAATGAGGTCCTGGCCTCCTTGAAATTCACACCAGAGCATCCCAACAGCGAAGACACATATGCCTTGCAAGCAGGGGGCACTTGTTTGAGAGTGCTCGTGGGCTGCCTGGTATGAAAATGCATTTCTGCAAGCATCATGGGAGGAGCAGCGCCCTGCATGTCACATTCAACTCAAGACATTTGCTCAAAGCTGCTTGTGACATCTTTCCATGACGTTGTGCAACAGAAGCTGGCTTGCGTCATACAGGCAAGACACGTCCAGGACGTGGCCTGGGCAAGCAGTGGCAGCGGACCCTTTGCCAAGCACAGCTGAACCTGAGTACACGTCAAACACGGGCGCTCAGAGACGGGAGGCAAGGTGCTCCAGCAGCAACATCGCTCACTGATGCTCATGCATCCAAAGCGCAGGCGCACCTAAACCATGCCAGCCTTGCCTCCCTCCTGAAGCTCTGCAGGTGAGAGCCCAATGCGCACCTGACGCTGCGTTGCTTGTGATGCCACCTGCTGCCAGCCAGGCATCATCTGGTAATTCACAATGGGTACAAGCACCATGTTGATGACTGTGCTGATCAGTGCCAGCACGAAGCCAATAACAGCTGCCAGTCGGATGTACCAGCGGTCAAAAATGCCGATGGATTGCGCCAGCGCGGAGGAGCACAGCTGTCCAAGGTCCCGGATGCGCTGCACAAAGTTTGACCAAGCTGATGCGCTGTCCCTGCCTTCTCCTTGCTGACTGCTGCTGCTGCTGCTGCTGCTGCTGCTGCTGCTGCTGCTGCTGCTGCTGCCTTTGTTGACATCATATTCCATGCCCTCATTGCCGTTGATGTCCTTGTTGCAGCCTTCCTTGTCCCGGTTGCCCCCAGTTCTGTTGCCACCATCTTTCCCGACCTCATGACTGCTGCTGCTGAGATTTGGAATGGAATCTTTTTCGTAATGCTCCTCTGATGGAAAGCGTTGATGTTCGTTTGCTTCATTGCCAGAGTAGGCGCCACCTTTCCCACCCTGCTCATGCTGATCCAGAGCAGGCAAGCCACTGCCTTGCTCACCCGTTACATTAGCAGCATCATTTGCCTCTTCTCCTTTCCCTGGTGCATAAATAAATGTGGCGGGCACATGCTGCTGCGTTGACGCATTCAAAACACACTAAACAGGTTTGTGCAGAACACAGAGGTTCCTTCCCTAGCAACTCTGCAGCTTGCAGTATGCTCCAAACGCCTCAAACACACCTGCTCCTGCTTTGCTGTTTATTAAGCGGATGTTGGGAGTCCACCTCAGCTGCTGGGATGTCCTCGCCCGAATGCACAGAGGCCCAAGCACAGGCGGTCTCCATGCTGGCAGAAACCTGCGCCTGCTGCTGCCCCAAGTTCCAAGCGCAGGAGGCAAGGGACTAAGCTGGCAGCTCATCCATGCCTTCCCTCACTTGTGCATGAAAGTGTGAATTTGAGAAAGAGTGTAAGGTCAATCCATATGAGACGAGGTCTTATTCAAAGAAAGAACACATCATGAAGCTAGTTACTCCAGGAAAAGTTTGTTACTAAGCTTGTTTAGTTGCCAACTGGACAGGTCTCCATACCCTCCAGAGAGAGGGCATGTGCCGACTGAATAAATAAGATTTTGTTTTATTTCAAGTTTTCCATGTTCATCTGAGGTACCGATACTGATATTGGTCTTCACAAAGGAAAAATGCCCCAGGACAGGATCGTTGCGGCGATGGGCAAGGGATTAGATGTGCATTGGCGTTCTATGTGTTTTCCTAACAGGGTATTACTGACTGAGTCGGTCACCACTAGTACCTATGATGTGTTACGACGATCCCCTCTGTGCAGGGGGCTCACAATCAGCACACCACTGTCCAGAGATGAAACTTTCATTTCGTTTCAAGCTTTCTGGAAGTTCACGTTCGATTTCGATGCTGATGTTCACACAAAAGATTTCCCACCTGTGGGATGCATGTTGCAGTGGTGGGCAAATAATTGGATGGACACTGACTGCCCCTAATGTATTTTAAAGAAAGGAAATTAGTGACTAACTTGGCCAACACCTAATGTTAATTTACGCACACTGGTGCAAAGTCTAAGACTGACTGGGAGAGGTTCATTTGATGGGTAATCTGTGTGGCAAGCCAGAAGTTCCTGCTGGCACCTACGTGGTCCAGCAGCAGCGGCTGAACGACTTGGAGGCCATTGAGCGGGGGCTGGCACCTGCCAAGGCAGCAGTGGCAACGCCCGGGGAGCAGCAGCAGCTTTCCACCACCCAGCAGCAGCAGCCTCCCACCACCCAGCAGCAGCAGCAGGACGCCGCCCCACTGAAGGCAGCAGCCCTGTCCTCCACCACTGGGGGTGGGGGCAGCAACCAAAATAGCGCGGCCAGCAACATCGTCACCAGCAGCAACACCGGCAAACCCTCCTTCTCAGCTCCGACAGACCTCATCTCCGAGACGCTGCAAGCCGCGCACCTGGAGCTCAAGAACAACAGCATCCGTAACTTTGAGGACTACTACGTGCTGGACAAAATCATTGGCCACGGCGCGTTCGCCAAGGTCTCCATCTGCACCTGCCGGAACGGCAGCCAGCAGCAGTATGCCGTCAAGGCCGTGCAGAAGAACCCGGAGGACACGACGGGCAAGCAGCGGGAAGGTAGGTGCAGGGAGGGGGACGAGAATGAGCCTGTCTGTTCTGGACTCCGAGACTCTCGGGAAAGGACTGAGGGTCAGGTAAAACCTAGCTCCGACACCAAAATTTTGGTGCAGTTGTCGCAGTTCCTTTCATTATCAGCTGTCTAGTGCCTCGGAGTGTGATTAGTCAGTGAGCACACCTGCAACATGCTGTGGGCGCAAGGAAAAGAAAGGCATTGTTGCCACGGCAGATATCCACATGGAGGCAGGCTCAGCTCCTTGCAGCAGGTCAAAGAGAAGGAGGAGGCTTTGAAGGGCTGCATGCACGAGCTTTTCTTGCATTCTTGTTTCTGTGTGCATGTAGCCTAACGTCCAAGTGCATACAGGACCATTCTCGTACATGCATTCTATGTAGTGCTATTGCCCCAATACGCTCTATTTACACTCGGTTCGAGGCCTTGATGTTCTTAACTGCCTTACCTGTATGAACAGCTGCATGATACGCCATTCACTGTTATTGCTGGGTATGGAGTCCATGGACCACCCCCCCTAAATGCATGGGTTTGTTTAGTCATCAAGCCTTTCTCTTCCTGTCCCTGGATCTTGATATGGCTGAATGGGTTCATGCTTGGCATGCAGGGGTTGAACATCATTAGGGCTGAAAGATGTGCATGACTCCTGTCTTGCTTTTCTGAGATTCTTCAATTCCTCGTGGCATTTGGTGAACATGGCGTTGGGATGCGTGAATGTTGGCTTCCTTCCCTGGGTGCGTGCAATTTCACACATGCGCGCGTGCGCACACACACACACACACACGCACACGTGCAGGTGTGGTCAAGGAAATTGCCATCATGCGCACCCTGCAAGATCACCCCAACACTGTCAAGCTTGTGGAAGTGTTCGAGGATGCTGAATCTTACATGTTGGTCATGGAGCTGTGCACAGGGGGGGAGCTCTTTGACCAGATCATTCAGAAGGTGAGGAAGTGCAAGATGTTGACAGCATGTGTGTGTGTGCTTGGGCAGGTGATAGTCAGTAAGGATGGGCAGCTGACAGTCAGTTGAAGTGTCAACATTATAACAAGAGCATGCTCATGATTGATGTTTGATTTGACCACCAAGTGGGTGGCTTGTGGTGCAGCGGGAAATGATATCAGGAACAGGTTTTGTGTTTGGTAGCCAGAAGAAGCTGGCCTGTCTGGCATACCCAGCCCGGCCACCCCACACACATGAAACGGTACCTGATGGCACGGGCCCGCCCAGTATCCTTTTGCCGGGAACTGCGGGGTCTAGGGCCGGGGTGTAGCCTGGCGGACAAACCCTCATCCTACTAAGGGTGATTTCAGCTCGCCTACGGGTACACGGATTTCCATCATTCCGCGGGCTGGTGCTTGCCCTCACTCTGGAGACTATGTGGCTGAAGGCCAGGTGCCACAACCTCTGCCAAAAACACCTCTGGGTGATATGCTGCTGGACATTTCCAAACCAACATCTGAGGGGTCGCTTTTTCTGGCCTGGGATTAGCAACCTCAGGCGACGCGGGCCTGCCATGCTGTGCGCAAGGGAGGAGCTGCTGGGCTCCGAAGAATTCCTTGAGCTTTTAACTTCACCAAAAATTTTGCTTGTGGAGACACACCCCAGGGATTCATTAAGATTTTGATCATAATCCCCACAGTCTATAAAAAGGATTTTTGAGTTTGCTTGCAGGGAGCTGTTGGGCCTTTTAACCTCCTTATTGTGGGGCTTTTCCTTGTCAATTCCGCCTCTTCTCATATCTTTCTCTGTAACTTATTTCAGTGTAGAAGCTGCAACCTATTGTCTGTGACTGTCGGCAAGAATTTGAAAGAAATTAGCTAGCAGTCGCATTTCTTGACTGAAGGCCTTATTCTTGAAATGAGGACTTGAGCTGCAGACCCCACTCCACCACCCTGCCTCAGGACGCCTGTCAATTACATTTCATATTAGAAGAGAGCTGTTCCTTGTCAGCACCCCTCCTCGCTGACTTGGAGGGGGTCTCAAGAAACAGCCCCCGCCAGCTTGCAGCAGGTGGACACCAGGGTACTCTGGGCTCATTTTGGGGTCCACCTGCAGGCTTGGGGGTGCAGCTGGAGGGTTGGGGCTCACAGAGGGCGGGTTTGACTGGCTGAGCTCTCAAAGGTGCAGGCCTAGCGCGTAGCAGAGTTCACCAGACAGGCCCAGCTCGGCGCAGGAAATTTGCCTTTCATAACCTTTCATGTAATGTCTTCATCATTAATAGAGGGCGAGTTTGACTGGCTGAGCTCTCGAAGGTGCAGGCCTAGCGCACAGCAGAGTTCACCAGACAGGCCCAGCTCAGCGCAGGAAATTTGCCTTTTCATAACCTTTCATGTAATGTCTTCGTTATCAATAGAGGGAAGCGGGCTGGCTTGCAAATGGCAGGACATCACATAGCAACTGGGGGCCTGAGTGAAGGCTTGAGCACTGAACAAGTAAAAGACTGGCTTTTTCAGCGTCACTTTCGACGCTTCCGCAATTTGCCTTGCTTTTGCCAGAGTGTGCTTGAGAAATGGAGTTGCACAGGAGCACGTCATGTGTCAAAAGGCTTGCATCACGCAGCTACCTAACAAGGTGTTTGCATGGGATCGTGAACTGCGTACATGCAGGGGCACTTCAGTGAGAAGGATGCCGCGGACAAGATGCGGTGCTTGCTTGATTTCATCGCCTTTGCACACTCTAAAAACATCATCCACCGCGATCTCAAGCCGGAGAATATCCTGCTGTCCGACAAGACCCCTTCCAGCACCATCAAAGTTATTGACTTTGGCACCTCCGATTTCTGCCTCTCGGGCCAGCGCTTGTCGCAGAAGTTTGGCACGCCTTACTATGTGAGTGTTGGCGCATGCACAGGAAAGTGCTGAGTTGTTAGGAGTGAGCATAGAAAGTCCAGCCCTGCAGATAGATTGACCGATCCTGCTGGTGGCCTTGCACCCAGTACTTGAAAGGCCTGTAAATCGTCATGCCATACAAGGAAGGTTCTTCTCCTGCGCGACATCAGATGTCCAGGCTGGCAAACTGGGCAAGCAACACATCTCGTCTTACAACAGTTTATAACTCCCAATTGTTGGTGGGCATGCTCTGCCTTGCTGCCTTACTTTCTTAGCCTGCTCGCTCACTCTCAGCTGTAAGGTGCCCCCTTTGCTGGACTGCCCCCCTCCTTGCTCCTCTGTTTTTGATGCTGATGCTGGTGCTTTGTTTGCTGGCTCGCAGGTGGCCCCTGAGGTACTGAAGAAGAACTATGACAAGTCCATTGACATATGGAGCGCGGGCGTCATTATGTACATCCTCCTGTGCGGATACCCACCCTTCGGCGGCAAGACGGATGCCAAGATCTTGCAGCGCGTCCAAGCAGGTGTGCTGCAGCAACGGCAGGCATCAGGTCGCAGGTCCCAGGCTCCAGACCAAAAACAGTCGCACGTGAGGTGGTCGCAACTTGCTGCTCCTAGCGCGAGAACTTGCATAAGCATTGGGAAGGTCCTCCCAAGGTCCAGCATGAAAAGGAAGGAAGGAAGGAAGGAAAGAATGAAAAGGGAAGACATTTGGCAATCCAGGTTGACAAATCAGGTTGTTGCATGGCACCCCTGGGTCAGGCATCACTCGCAGCTTGTTGCATGGCACCCCTGTGGGTCAGGCATCACTCGCAGCTTGTTGCATGGCACCCCCGTGGGTCAGGCATCACTCGCAGCTTGTTGCATGGCACCCCTGTGGGTCAGGCGTCACTCGCAGCCAAGGCCAACCACCTACTCCCTCATGGTGCCTTCTGCAGGAGTGTACAGCTTTGAGGGCCGCGAGTGGGAGGTAGTCACGGAGGCCGCCAAGGACATGATCACCCTCATGCTTGTCATGGACATTACTGACCGCGCCTCTGCAAAGCAACTCTTGCAGCACCGCTGGTTCCAGGTATGTTGTCTCTCCTGCCGACTGCAAGACCTTCTGCTGCTGTGTGTGTATGTTGTGGGCATGTTTTAGGGTGGCATGTGCGTAAGCATCTTCCGAGACCAAAGTTTCCATTGTGGCTGCAAGTTGTGCTGCCTGCATGTGCTTGCATTTGCTACTGCAAGCCATTTTCTGGCATTGGGGTCTAGTGTGTTACACCCTGCTTCTGCATACCGTCCGCCTCACAACCCTGCTGCTGAGTAGGGTTATTACCGATTCCATACGGATGCCATACATTCCAATCATGTCTTCCCTGCAGACAAGTGAATACGTTTCCTCACACCATGCCCTGTTGCCTCTGCTGCAGGTGGCTGCCACTGCACCCGCCGCTGCTCTTGGCGCTCACATGGTCAAGCGCCTGCGCGCGTTTGCGGGCATGAGCAAGATGAAGCGTCTGGCGCTGGTGGTCCTGGCGCGCACATTGACAGACAATGACGTGAAGCGTCTGCGGGTGTGTGTGTGTGTGAGAGAGGGAGGGGGAGAGAGAGAGAGAGAGAGAGAGAGAGAGAGAGAGAGAGAGAGAGAGAGAGAGAGAGAGAGAGAGAGAGAGAGAGAGAGAGAGAGAGCGCGTGTGTGTGTGTGTGTCAGCTTGATGCACTGCTGCGTTGGTTTGGTGAACTAGGCCTGCACTCAGCTACCCTCAAACCCTGATATGCGAAAATTGCTGTGGTCTGAGTTAGGGCCTGTGTTCAAGATTGGTCCATTTCTCCCCGTGTCCGATGTACCTTGTGCAGGAACTGTTTGCAGCCATGGATACCAACAATGATGGCAGAATCGACAGCCAGGACCTGCACAATGCCCTGGAAAAGGTGAGGATGTGTATACAAGCAGCTTTTGTTGTGGCGGTGATCTGACAGCAGCCAAGCTAGGCCTAAACATCCCTCTGTCCTCCTCATTCCCTCTCTGCATTTTTGTCCTCCTAAGTGCTCGTGCCTGCTCATCTTCATCACGCACGTACCTGGTGGGTGTTTGCACAGGTTGGTGCTGCAATCGATGAGTCAGAGATGCAGGACTTGTTCCATGCAAGTGACATTGATGGCACAGGGCAAATCGACTACGAGCAGTTCATTGCGGCCATGCTGGACAGCAATCGAGTGGCTCGTCGCAAGGAAGCGGTGAGTGCTCGCACCAGGTTGTGTCTTCCTGCAAAAGGCGAAGAAAAGGAAAGCTACGTGGGCAGTGAAGCACTCCGCCACACCAATGAAGGAGAGGCGGCCACCTTGTTTCGAAAACCGTATGACCCCCCCACCAATAGGAGGGAAAAGGGGTTGTCATGATCTTAGGGGCTCCTGTTTTTGTCTGATGAATTCCTGTACACCTTGCGCGAAACAAAGCTGAGACTCGTCATCATCCAGTCACTGATGCCCTTTCTCACTCCAATTTGCAGGTCCGCAAATCATTTGAGCAATTAGATAGGGATGGTGATGGGTATATAACAGCAGCAGACCTGGTCAAGGTGAGCGCATGGTTCAGATTTCGCAGCTTTGCCTGGTGCAGCTTGGCCTGGTGCCAGCTCCAGAGCCCTAGGTTCTATGCAGCCTCAATAGCCAGTCCTGCCCTAGTAGCACTTCTTAGCAGCAAGGACAAGTATAGAAAAATCGTTGTCCACGCGTTGCTCCTTTCACTTGCTTCCTCTCCTGTGGTGCAGGTTATGCCCCGAGGGTCCTCTATTGAAATGGCCCGGGAAATGGTTTCAGAAATTGACAAGAAGGGAGAGGGGCGTGTTGATTATGCTGAGGTGCGTTTGTTTAACGTGTATGATGGTACATGCGAATCAATTGTTTTCCTCTCGCTCCTTGTGGCATTTTGCTTTAGGGAGAGACAAAGACAGGACGCAGGAGTTGTATTGCAATGTGCATGATGTGTAGACAGGGGCTTGAGGAATTAAAAAGCCCTCGTGCTGATGCATGAACCTCAGAATCCGCTTCACCAAGGTCCTGTTGAGAGGATTTGATGAGGTTGGGCTGTTTTGGGTTGTGCTCGCATCCATGATTGCATCCGCAATATACCGTCCCTTCCATGTGCTTGTGCCTGCAGTTCCACAGGATGATGCAAGCCTGACGTCTCGCAGCAGAGGACTGCCCCATGCAGCTTCTATGATTCTTTGCATTATTGATCAGTTGGCGATGTATATAATACCTTGATTTGATGTGGCAAGAGGTGGGGGGGTGCTTGAGAGAGAGTGAGAGAGAGTGAGTGAGTGAACAAGTGGGTTTGCATGCAAGGATAGAATAATAGCATAGCAGGGCTTGCCCTGAGAGAGTTTTGTTTTTTGGATGAGCGATAAAGGGATGAGTACTTCACATTTTATACCAATGTTTGCCTATTCCGGAGGTGCGGAATCCAGTGTTGTGTATCATTCATCCAGTAGAAAGGCATCACTCTTACTAAGTGTCCTTCGGGACATACGTTAAAATTGGAGCGGTACAGAGAAGCTTAGCATGGCCCCTGCGCAAGGATGTCACTCTTACTAAGCTAGGGTTGGCTTTGCTTCCTTTTCATCTCATGCAGTGATCTTTTCGCGCTGTCAGGCTTGTGTGTACATTAAGTACTGCTGCATGTTCCTAATGATGCTTGAGTTTTGTGGTCTGAAGTGTGTGTGTGCATGCTGAGACTGACACAAGTGGTTCCCTATCATGGTTGTATGGACGAAGGGAGTGCCATCCTTGTCTGCATGAAAATTTCATAAGTTGCAGCAAAGACCTGCCTCATCTTGCTTCTATGCTCTCCAGCAATGGGCCCATGTCAACCAGGAGGATACGCCTTCTTGCTCGACCATAATCCAGATAAGCTTGTTCGCAGCAATGAAGCACTGTGCAACAAGAAATACCTGGTGCACTGAGGAGGCTAACATAAGGCTTTGATGGAAGGTTCAAGTTTTACAAGAGTGCCGTTAGTTTAAAGTTTGTCTGGTGGACTGAAATTGCACAGATTTATAAAGAAAAAGCCACCAGTTAAAACCAACTTGACTGCTAGGCTGGAATTGTGAAGTGGATTCTCATGTTTACGGGTTACAGGAAAAAAGAAGGCCTCCAGTCAAAACGGTTGACTGCTAATCTGCTCATAAAAAAGCAATAATTCATGTAGAAAAGGAAAAAGCTTGTTGTTGTTTTGATTTAAGAAAGAAGATATATGATAAGAGTGTACATGGTGAATGCCAGGCACGTAGGGAGCCACCCTATTGGAAGAGTGAGATAAAGAGAGGAGAGGACCAGAAAATAAGGGAGCATATTTAAGCCGAAGAGAACAGACATGGGGATGAGTCCATTTGAAAAGAACGTGTTGCTCATTCTGCACATCAACTTGGGCATCACATAGATCACAGGTAGGGGAAATAGCATCATCCCATGTGGGCTGCTCAACTTTCAAGGTATGGACACGAAGGCGAAATTGAGCCACACTGCGGACGATGTGTTTAGGTAAATCCAAGTAAAAATATTTGGGCAGAATATAAGGAGAATATGTAACGTGTGCAGGCTTGGTTGGGAGAGCACACCAGTGACAGTAAATAAATTTTTTGCTGTTCGTGTCTCGTGGGTCATAACCAGAAAATTGTCTCCAATATGCTAGATGGCGAGACCTGAGATCCACAACAAGCTGACTCAGTTCCAAAGGATCAGCAGAGCGTATCTTTTGCTGGAAATGATGGTCGTGATGCAAGCCATTGATTTAGGAAAGCATTGGTCTCAAGATGAGTCTAGTTGTGAAAGCTTGCCGAGAAAGGAAGAAAGTCAGTGTTTGGAAGTCGGGCAAAAGTATGTATAGGCGCAGGTGACAGTTCAAGATCTTTACTCTGGAGTAGAGAGGCAAAGGTTACAGGAAAAAGAAGGCCTCCAGTCAAAACGGTTGACTGCTAGCCTGCTCATAAAAAAGCAATATTTCATGTAGAAAATGAAAAAGCTTCAAGTAGTACATAGTTCTTCATCTTATCAGAAGGTATCAGAGGTGCTGTGACAGGGGATGGAGTGAATGGCGTTTCATGCATGCTATATGCAGACGACTTGAGTTTAACTACCAATGACCCAGGTGAAATGCAAGTTATGCTGAATAGATTACGAGCTTTTGCAATGAGAAAGGGGCAGACTGTCAATACATCAAAGTCATGCATTTTAATAGTAGGTCGTGTTCTTCTCTGCCTCCTTCCATGTATGGAGACGTGGCTCTTCCAGAGGAAGAGCAGTTTAAATACCTCGGTATGCTTGTGGACAAGCACATGAATCTGAAGGTGTCTGAGGAGCATGCAGTGCGGCCTTACATGGCTGCCCAGCAAAGGATTAAGGAGTTTGTGCATGAACATGATCTAAGGAATAGGCCGCATGCTCTGATTTGGCTCTCTAAGGTGTATGGCATTCCGGCTGGGATGCACGCGTGCCAAGTGTGGGGTACAGAGTACTTACGAGAAGGCAGTGAGTGCAAAAGCCAATTACAAATAAGTCAATTATGCTCTTTAAGGCGTTCTCTAGGTGTAAAGAGTACTGCCACGAACTGGTCAGTATTGAGAGAGTGTGGTCAAGAGCCCTTACAGTTTTATTGGTTTAGGGCTACTGTTAAAATTTTAAACAATATGCTTGTTTCAAGGTTTTACAAGGTTTTACAAATTAAGCCATCAGTCAAGAAGTGCGACTGCTAGGCTGCTCATGTGAAAAACTGTATTATAAAATGTTCAGGAGTGTTTGTGTATATGCTTGTTTCTAACAATGAAACACTACGCCAAGGGCTGAAGGCAGATTTACACCTTCAAGTTGCTGATATGGATGAATCCTGTTGGTCTGCACATGTGTCTAAGTCATTTAGTGGCATGCGCAGTGAGGAGGTGTTCAAACAGAAATTGCTGAGTGCTTCCAAGATACCCATGCAGGCTTTTATAAGGGATTTGAGGTGCAGACAGCAGGAGGTTTGGAGGGAAGCAGACGCCCCAAGAAACAGTTTGAGCAGCTTCTACGCTTCCTATATATCTCTGTTCTTTTAGCAACGCAAAAACAGTTGTAGACTGCAAGCTTTTCTTTCAGATTCAAGCTTAGGTCTGGTTTGGTTGCAGGCAGCTCTTTATGCTTCAGCTAAGCTGCCCTCGTAGGCAGGTACAGCTATGCAACCCTTTCCTTTCCTTTCTTAAGTCCCTGAGAGGTAAACAGGAAAGCAGTGACAAGGGTTACAAGGGTTACAAGGGAAAAAGGCCTCAGTCAAGACGTTTGTCTGCTAGCCTGTTCATAAATACACATGAGGTCATGAAGAAAAAAAGGAAGTTTGTTGTTATCCTGGTTTAAGGAAATATTGACATCCTGGGAATTCACATGGTGAATGGTGCCTAGACAGGGCATCCTGTGGGAGACGTGGAGGTGTAGGAAAGAGAAGTTGTGCTCAAAAAGTGAGGCATACTTTTGACGGAGAGAGCAGACCTGGGGATTGGAGCATCTGAACTACACATCTTTTTCATCTTGTATGTCATCAAAGCAGTGACTGACCATCGTTGTGTTCGGTCAGGGCCTCCATCAGTCGGTCAGGGACTCCAAGACGAAAAGCATGCCGTGTTCCTTTGTTCTTGCGCTTCTGTGTGCTCTCTTCGAAGGGATTATGCACAGCTATTTTCTGACTTCCCCTCGTCTTATAGAATTTTTCTGGACGACTCAGGCACTTTCTACTATTCTCAAGCTAGCTCTGAGGATGCTATTCATTTCTTGCAGAAGCAAACAAATGACACTTATCGTTTTATTTCCGATCTCATGGATATTTTTTGTGCAGTTGGAACAGTTGAGCAGACCGAGCAGCCAAACTACCTGGCTGAAGGTCAAACCCCATTGTAACTCATTGTAACTCATTGACCCTTTTGTTCCACCTGTTTGCCATGTCTTCTCTGCCTTTTCCTGCACATGTGAGACATATTTTTTTCCTTGTTCAGTTTTATTCGCTCAATAGGCTGAGCAGCCAAACATACTGGCTGAAGGCTGAATTCCAATTGTAAACCTTATCCTTGTAAACCAAAGTTTTTTCTTATGAAGTTTTTCTTATGAAAGTTGGTTTCAGTTTTTGATGCTGGTTGAGAATGTTTCACCAGCAGTCGACCAGCCAGAGTCTTGGGCTGTAGGCCAACCCCTCGCAACTTTTTGTTACTGTCACCTGCGCCACATCCACGTCTTGAAATTTCTTTTTTTACCAAGCTAGATGCTAGACACCCTGACATGCGAAAATTCTGAAGGCAGTATTGACTCTGACTAAATTTTACATCACATTACATCACATTATTCAAATCAATACGGAAAAGCAGTTTTATTTCATTTCATGACACTAGTAAAAGCTCGGGCACCTCAGCAGTAACTCTCAACAACCCTCAGGAATCAACCTGAATTTACATCCTTGCACAGGCCTGGAAGTCACTACAAATCAAGCTCCTTCGACAAGCGTTGCTGCATTGATCTCACAGAGGGACATAAGCCAGGTTAACAACGGATTTGCCTCCATTTCTTTTCTCCAGGAAGAGCATGACAAGGCTCCTCCTAAGCAACAAAATAGGAGCACTTAACATGCAACATAGCCACACAGACACCTCCCACACAGCAGACTTAGCAAACCATTCAACTCACTATGATCAGCCCACTCCTTTTCACTCTCTTGGTTTCACATGTACACTTGTATTGCGATCCCCTCGATAATTGGAATGAATCAGACAGGCACACGCACATCCCACACGTATGAGCATGAAAGCTAGTAATTTCATACACACGGCAAAAGCCGACATCGTATTAGTACATGTCGGCACAGCTGTTTGCACCCTCAGTATGATTAGGGAGAGCAGGCAAAAAGCATGAGGCTACTCTGCCTGAGCCTAGCCGAATATCTACAAGAAATGCCAGAAAGAGTGGCATGCGCATGGAAATTGCTACGGTAGCAACAATGATCAGGTGATGTCATGGAGGCGCCCACACACACAGAGAAGGGCACACGCGGGAAAAAGAAAGACAGGGAGAAGTGGGTGTCCAGGAATAAGCACACTGGGAGCAAAGATAAGGGCATCAGCCTGCCTGGGTTTAGTTATCAAAAACGAGCAGCCACGTGCAGCTACTGGGCATGCGCACACGCGCACACGTGCACACACACGCACACTCACACACACACACACACAGAGCCAACAGGAGCACGCCAGTAGACTGCACTGCACATGGATTGTCTCAATCTACAATCTTGAGAATGGTATGGACGCCCTAAGGCCCTTTCAGAAGCCCTTCAGTCAGCCCTTCCAGACGCCCATTGGCAGTCTTGAAAGAGAGAAATACATGAGGGGCTTAGCAATTTACTATGTGGCAAGGGGCGTTCAGAGGTTCTGCATCCGCTCCATTACTGCCTGTGGTGGTGCACTCTCCTCCAGCATCTTGCGTTCCCCGAAGGAGCAGACCCGGCATGCTGCCAGATGACATTTCCTGCTTGCCAACGTAGTGGCAGGCACACCACCTTGCTGGCACAGGATGATGTGTTGGACAGGCTGGGGCGCGAGCGGAGCTACTTCCGCGAGGGACGGAAGTAGTGGACCAGGAGCTGGCGGAGCTGCACAGGCGAACCAGGGAGAGCACAAGGAAAAAAAATCAGACAGCGTCATCTCGGCCTGCTGAGGGCTTGGGGTGCAGGTTTCACCATCAACCTCGACAGCCTATTTAAGGAAACGTGCAGGGCAAGGCCAAGCCGTTGCTCATGGTGCAGCTTTTTAGGCTGTCATCCAGGAAATTCTGCAGACACTTGGGCGTGCTGCTGGACGCACTATAAAGGACAGGCGCTTATAACAACCATGACCTGCACGTTATGATCAGTGTGGCTTCTTTTGATTGCTCATGGCCAGCAATCTGGCCTCCTCAGGTTTTCCTATTTGATAGGTGCAAAACTCTGCAGGGAGCCCCGACCCCAGCAAAAGGAGTGCAAAGTCTCAGGATACTTCCATTTGCTGAAGTGGCCTCACCTATGGCTTAGGAAGCTTGATGCCTGAAACACACTATTGCATATGCTTATTTACTTCAGAGCGACAACCAGCTATTTTTGATCATTATACAATACTTTGCGCCTCTCTATCACCTAGAAATGCATGATTCAATGATTCAGTGCAATTGTTTAAGTTATATATAGTTATGTTGTTCAATAATTTGGAGTAGTTGCACAATGGATACCCAGTTTGCAACACAAGTGGCCTGAGATATGTGTGCAATGGGTGAGGAGCGGGCAAGGAACCGGAAAATAATGGGTAGGTCTGTCAAACCGCAGGCAACCAGGTGAGGGGGTAGAAGGAAGCATCGTGCAGCAAGCATAAAGAAGCAGAGTCTCACAAAAATAAGCGCGAGGAGCATGGCAAGACGGTGGGAAGTGCGGTGAAGTGTTGCGAGCATAGTGAGATGTCTGTGTGGATGGCTTGCAAGATGTGACATAAGGGCAAGCATGAAAGCCCCTGGACATGGTGGCATTCCGCGTGCATTGCGCTATGCCTGGGGCCAGAGATACACAGCATGGGTGAGCCAAGAGAAATAAACAACTTTCCTGGCTGAAAAGGGGGGCTCACCAAGGCTGCACAATGAAAATGGGTTCCTCAGTGGCCATGTTATGCACAGTCAGTGGTTTGTGGCCCCTACTCTTAAACCTCAAGCCTGGCGGACAAAGCATGCACCTCTTGTGAGCTGCACAGATTCATTGAATACCAGTGCACTAAAAAATGCTTTGCTTCACTCACCTTCACAGGCTGCGCCCCCGTGAGCTGCTCCAGGCACTTCCGCTTGTAGTAAAGTCTGCAAGACACAGAATGTGTGTGTGTGTGCACGGGTGCACACGCGCATTTGCGAACTTGTTTCGCGCCCGTGAGCTGTTCCTGACCCTCACACAGCCCACACTTGCTGATTGGACTAAACCCAGCTTGCTGGGTTGAGCCTAAATAAAGGTGAAGCACACGCATTCAAATCCTGGTTGCCATAGCAGAACTGGAAGCACACTGGGCTAACTGGGCCAGGCGCACACCCATCCTCGAGAGTTATGCTTGCGTTTATTGGTGAGGCTGTTGTTGTGCTGTTTCGCTGGGGTGCTACGATGTAACAGCAGCAATGCAGCGAGCAACATCCCCCACCTGAAAGTAGGCAGGCTGCGGATCCTGAGTCCTGTGCTGAAGTCCTCGTAACGCCCGCAGTTGAACTTGGCAAACTTGACGCCCTTGAAGGCGAACGTGAGGTGGTGCAGGTGGGCGTCCATCAACTTGCACGGGCCACACCAATCAGCTGGACAGGACAGGGCAGCAGGGGGGAAGGGGGGTCAGGGGGTCAGGGATGAGGAAGGGGGGGACAGGGCCTAGGACACATGTGCTAGGAGGAAACCTGTTTTAGGGTTTTCTGATGCGTCGCCAGCTTGGATGCTTGCGTGTCGAAGGATGCTGTGCTGGCCTACTACGGCGTGCGTAACTAACACGCCCAATTTGCTTGGCACGGGTGCTACTGTGCGTGGTTCGCTCGTGCAAGGGACAAGGGGGGGGGAAGCATCGCTACACCTAGTGGCAACAGGCTTCGAGAGGGATATTTCCTTGCACACCGATTCGCATGAAATATTTGCTCGGCCCGAGCACCCGCGCACTTACTGTAGAAATCGACGAGCACCAGCGCGTCTCCAGACTCCCTCAGGATGAAGTCCTGCGCGCGGGATGAACGGGCGTGAGGGGGTAAGACGGGCTCGACTCATCTAGGCACGCAGGTGTATTCAGAATTGGCACACCCGCTCAGAGCGCGTGAGCCCCATCAGCCACAGGCTGCTTCAGACAGCAGGGAGAGTAGTGCTCCCCACGAGTCTGAGCTGGTGGGGGAAATGGCGCAACACTGAAGGGGCACTGATCTCCTTGCGCTGACTCCTGACGCCGGGACCCATTAGGCCCCTTCTCCCTCACCTGGTAGGTGGCAGGCGTCAACTCCACGATGCTCTCCGGTGCAGGGGGAAGAAGGACTGCCGGCTCCTGAGCAGGCTCAGCGACGGTCAGTGAAGCCACGGCGTTCACTTGGACTGGGCTCTTGTTGCCGCTGCCCCCCTGCTCCTCCTTCAGCAGCTGTTTCCTGGCTGCCGGGGCCTGCTTGCGTGCTGGTGAGGCTGGTTGGGAGACCAGCTTGGGAGAAGCTGCAGCAGCACCCTGCTGCTGCTGCCTTCCCAGTTGCCCTACGCTCTTGCCTGGACTTTTGCCAAGCATGCTGGCTCCTCAGTGCCCTGTGAAACAAGCGCTGGTTGCCTTTTACATGAAACTGTGGGTTATTAATTTGTTCTGGTCATGCGTACCGCAAGCAGATATTTCCGTGACATATCTTTTCTGTTACCGACACACCGGGCGGGCAGCCGAGTGGTTATGAAATAAATCATTAAATAATTAAATAATTTTACTACATTACAGATTTGAGCTGGACTTGGTCGAATGACGCCGACATGCTGGCAAATATGGCAGCGATGACTTGCTGCGGCATGTATAAATTGTAAGTGAATTAATCACGTTGGAACTTCTTTTCATACACATGCGACAAGAGAAAGAGCCTGTTTCAATGCAGTAGCTGCAGAGAACAGCTGTACGAACAATTGAAGGTTGAAAACTTTTCACGAGATGCTTTGAATTCAACAAGAGGAAGCCATTCCAAGCAGCAAAAGGAACGAGGAAGAAGTCAGGACTGAAGAAAGACCTCAGAATCTAGGAACCCTTCCAAAACAAAACTTAGCCTAGGATTCTGGAAAGGAAGAGGGTGAAGGAGGGAAGGCGGGAGCAAGCGCAAGCCCCTTGTCAAGGAGAGCAAGGAGAGCAAGCCATGTCTCCTGTCTTCCTCAACGTGTACGACCTGACCCCCAACAACTATTACGTAGCATGGTGTGGCATTGGCATCTTCCATGCAGGTGGGTGCCAGGTTAGACCAGTCACGGAGAGTGTTGCAGCATGGCTCTCTGGCTCACGCCTGCCAACAACGCATGCCTCCAGCGACAAGCAGGGTTTTCACACAAGCCCATTCTTTCCACCATTTTCCCTCAGGCGTGGATGTGTATGGCACGGAGTATGCTTATGGAGGTGTGTTGCGCTTGGCCGCCGTTTAAATAATATCATAAATGTCTAGTCCTCATTATTGGAAGCATAGCCCCTGACTGCTGGACCAACAACAGTCACACAACTATCCATTCTACCCATGCAGGTCACGAGTATGACTGCACCGGCGTTTTTGCCACGAGTCCACGGGATGCCCCTGGTCAAGGTGTGTGTGTGTGTGTGTGTGTGTGTGTGTGTGTGTGTGTGTGTGTGTGTGTGTGTGTGCGCGTGTGTGTGTATGTGCAGTAATCCTGTTTTTGGCTATCAAAAGTGGATGATGATGGTGGCATGCTCAATTATAAAAGGTATCACGATCAAATATTGTGATGCAAGGTAGCCCCAAAGGTGTGCGTGATGTGTGTTTTGCCTGCATTTTGTAGGTATGTAGCAGGCTCGTCAATTTTTTTACTACAGGAATATCTGGTGGCAGAGGCGTATGCTTTCTATACTGCTCTTTACATGGGGCAATTGGCTGTTGGTTGGACAAGCTCCCCCGAGGATGCCTGCATTTCTGATGTTCTCATCTGCGCTTTAAAATGCTTGTTCTTCACACTTGCAGTTTTTTTCCGGGAATCCATATACATGGGGGAGACCAACTTCTCGCCCGCGGAAGTACAGCAACTGGTTTACAAGATGGGGGAGGCTTACCGGGGAAACAAGTACCACCTGCTGCAGCGGAACTGCAACAACTTTGCCAGTGACCTAGCCTACCAACTTGTTGGCAAGCCAGCCCCTTCATGGGTGAGTGGACATGAAAGGAAGGGAGTTGTAAGAGAAAGACCTGAAGCGCATGACAGGAATGAGACACATTGCATAAAGGTGCAGACATTGGCCTGGGTCACATGAATCAGCTGATTGATTCCCTCGGCTTGCCAGCAGCACGTGGTGAAATGGTGCAGAGCCTGCTCTTCAAGCGCAATTTGTACAATATGGTCAGCCACTCAAACAGTAACAGCAAAAACCGACTCACGTCTGCCAAGTAAAGAGGTTGCGAGCCCATTTGGGCTCAGTAATCATGTTATTAATTGGGGACATCACAAACCCTGCATCCTTGTAACATCTAGGCACGGTTTGGCAGGTTGGTCAAGCATCCAGTGCTGCAGCATGGGCACATGGGCGTTTTGAAGGTGTGTTCCACTTGGGGGGGTGCAGAAAATTGCTCAGAGTGCTGAAGCCTTCCAATTACGGGTTACAGATTAAGGAAGCCCTTCGGTCGACGCCTGACTGCTAGCCTCCTCAGATTTCTGGCTTAGTTGAGCACTCATAAAATTGGGTGATTTTTGGTGGTTTGGAGTCCTTGCCCCAAACGAGTATCATTGCAACAAAATGGAGTGAAAAGGCCCAGTGGTTGGTGAGTTATAAAATTTCAGCCATTTCTTTTAGAGACAGGTGAGGGAAGCGTCGCAACTGACGCTGAAATTTTGGCGAAGCCAGTCCTTCCTGAATCAGAGGTGGCATTGATATGCAGTTCCTGGGGCAACAACAGGACTTTCCTGCAAACCATGCCTTGTTCACGCATGCATGCATGTGTAGCTGAGTGCGCGCCATGCAAGCCGCTCCTGTTATTCGTTGCTTACTGCATGCTCTCCTTAGACAATCGGCAGCAGACCATACACCAGAGGCTCCCTCAACCACACATCAGGGCAGTGGGTGCAGGTCCTGCTCCACATCGCATCAGCAAACTTCCGTGCCTTCACCTCTCTATTCACGCAGCAACTCACACCATCGTCAAAACATGAATTTAATCACAATTGGAAATATGCAAATCTGTAGGCTCAGCGGCAAGCTGGAATGGTCCGCAGGTGGACTGCGAAGTCCCTGGAACGGGCCACCCCCAGGCCCCGGGCACAGCAGGGGCATCCACAAAAGTATGCTGATGAATGTTATGCCCACTGAAGCTGCTCCGGGGGCCTGGCTAGGAGCAACTGGCCAGCTTCTCTTAGCTGCAAACATAGAAGTGGTCCATAACATTTTGCCCATTGCACCAGAAGCCACCAAAATTTAAAATCCTCGGTAACGAGTTTTGCTGGTCCTGCATGCCGGGTGGCAGGGTGGATGGTGGGCTGGCTGGCTCAGGCCAAGCACTGCCTTCCAAGAATTTTCGAAAAATTTCTACAGCACCAGCCACTGCCTCCCATGCCCCCTTGACACTGCAGGGCTACTAAGAAATTTTGTTTGGGAGGGTAGCCAAAGTTTCAGGGTAGGGGGTGTGCTGGGTGGGCCAGGGCAGCAGATGTGAACTTTACCGGGAAACAGGCAAACCTAGGGGCTCACGCCCCATGAATGGGGCTTAACCAATAATCTAGCACGAGGGGTACCAAAAAGGCACAAAATTGACCTCCTTTCTATTTTAAAATTGCAAGATGTTAGTAATGTATGTGGAGGTCACATATACAGAGTTTTGTGAGTGAAAAATGGTCCCAGGGTGAAGCTGTGGGCCCTTTTTGGGTGATCCGGGGTCCTTCAATCTTCAGCTATTTATTATGAACAGGATTTTTCATGACTAGAGCACATTTAAAATCATAATGCTGGCCTTGGACGTGTCTGACGTGGCTTTTCTCGCACTGATTCCCAGCAGCAGCATTCACAGCACATGAATCCCTTACGCCAAGTGGAAAGGGAAACAAAAGAAAGGACTTTGGGGGTCAGCAGTACCCTACTCAGGGTGTGGTTGATGCGGAGAGGAGGCAAACTGTGACCAGCAGTCTGGGCCATGACCAAGGTATTCACGACCTCTCAGGCAATTTTGTCCATGACCTTCCAGGCACTCTCTGTTGCCAGCGTTTGGGGCATTGACCACTTCACTCATGACCCAGCTCCTGCAGCTGTCTCTGCATGAGTGGTGTTTCAGGGTGGGCAGGAATCTGGTAGGTTGAGGCCTCCATCGAAGCAGCAGGCTAGCAGGTCCTGCCCATCCTCAATACTCCGCCCATGCAGAGGCGGTACATGGCCTGTCGCCAAAGCCCTCGTGGCCTCAAATCAGCGATGGAGGCAGCAGGCGACCACAGGTCCTGCCGTGCCAGGCTGCTACAAATTTCTTGTCACATGTCTCACCCATGTGGGCAAACATGGCATGCAGGCCAACATGTGGTGCGCGGTAAGTCTGAAAGCGTCACTGCACCATTGGTCCGTGCCATGCAGATCAACCGCCTAGCCTCCATAGCAATCACGCTCCACTGCCTCCTACCTGTGTCTTGGGTGCCGCCACTTCAGGCACCAAGCGAAGATAAAGGTGCGTGGATTGCATTTCTCCTCTGGAGACAAGTCAGTTGCATTGCCCTCTTTTTCCTGAGTGCACAGTGTAAGGCTTTTGGGGTTGAGCTTGTTTTGCAGAAAAGAGGGCACATGGGTTGGTGGTCTTCAGCCTGATAAACTCTATTCTAATTTCTATTTTGATGGCCTCAAGCCACTTGCCCCCATCCAACCACGACATGTTGAATGAGCCATTCAGAATGACCCAAAAATGGTGTTGGTACAAATAAGCGTGCATTGCTGCGCATCTGCGCATGCTGCTCTGCTGACACCAAGCTCCTGCACACAGACAGTGGCCTTTATCCTTGACAGTTCGCAAATGTTACAGGAGCAAACGGCCTTCGGTCCAAACACCTGGTTGCTTCCTTGGCTACCGCAGCGGCACCTGGCAAACAGCTTGTCACAATCATAATTTGCGTCGATGGACCAAATCTGATTGAGTGCCGCACCCCACCTTCTCCGCATACCACCCTGCAGACACCAAGCGCCTGCTCATGGACGGCGGCCTGCGCTCCGATGACTTCAACATCGATGTCAGCACCAACAGCCACACGGCCTTCAGCCCTCCTAGCCAAAGCTCCATCGTGTGTCCGCCCTCAGCATCCCCCTCCAACCTGGTTGTGAGCCGCTCGTAACTTCATAGCACGCATAATGTTTGCCAGCAGGGAGCAGGCTGCCCTCAGCATCCTCCTCCACTTTCAAAGTTCACGTGTGTCATTCTCCAGCAGGGCACCAGCTGTGTATGTGGCTTTGCATGCATAGTCATGTTGTTTAAGCTGTGTAGCAGGGTCGCCTAGAGCATAGAGCTCGTAGCAGGGTCGCCTGGACCGCTGTTGTCATGGTGCCCAAAACGGCATGCAGGGCCCCCCACGAGCTCCTGACAGAGTGCATGGCATATCATGGCCAAAATCGGGTGACCTGGCCACCTGGTCCTGAAGGGGCTCTGTCACGGTAATACAAGGGTTACTTGGATATTGGTGAGGCTATTGTCAGGAGCATCCCTGCAGCGCTTGACCCTCTGCACCCCCACAAATCAAAGCGCACCTCTGACGGTGTGAAGGGTGCTGAGTTGTACAGCGCAGCCAGTCGTGACAACAATTTTAGAGGGAACCCTGATTCCTAGAGTGTGCAGAGGAGAAGAGCCTTTAAGTTTGCTTTTCAAATTCCTTCAGTTGACTCTTTTGGGGATATAGGGCAAGTGATGACTTAAGTTCTTACAGCCTTCAGAGATTGACAGGGATGAAATCAAGGGCATTCCCATGGGGTACGGTATCATTTCATGGGCTTGAACTGCCTTGCAGGGCTCTTGGAGCACGCACAATCAACTCTAGGGCAGCAATGTCTTGTTCGCAGCCGTCCTTTAAGGGGGCAGCCCAAAGCTGGCGTTAGGACTTGCATAGGTTGTGGATCATTTTCAACCAGGCAGGGGCTCCGCGAGTGGTCACCCGTCTCTGATCAACGTCAGGGGGGCTTTGTTTGAGAAAGAGCCGTATGCAACTGTATACGTGCAATCACATATTAGGAACAAGTCTGTGCACCAGCTTCCAACGTCAGGAGCCCTCTGCCATGAGGCGCAGTTTGCTGAGCTGTTGGGTGATGCTTGCTCTGGTGGACCCAGGTGGGGATTTCGATTATGTGAGGGAAATTGCTGCTTTTTCGTGCTCATCAGCAAGCCCTGTGCTCTTTCTGTATCTGAATTGGCCCCAGGCTTGTATGTCCCTTCCTATGCTGTGGCAGATAAGTGCCATGTACATACTTATTTGTCGGAACCTGGAAAAGAGGTATGGCGCTCAGAAACGCGTGTGCATCATCACAAAGTCATTTGAATATTACAAACTGAACACGAGGAGGTCTGAGGGTCCCCTTCAGTTTCTGCACTTGAGCCTCCCCAAACCCTGGTTGTTCCAAGCATATCTCTCAATTCTATTGTTTTTAAGGTGACCTCTTTTCCTAATGCCTCTTTTCATGTGTGCTATGCTGCAACTTATTTTTCACTTGTTTCCATTCCTAAAAAAAACAGAGTGAATGCGCTGATTCTCAGCATCATTGCTGGCATTGGTTATTTTGTCATGCTGAGTAAATGACAGCATGCGCGGCCCCAATTTGCAGTGTGTGTGTGTGTGAAAAAACAGTTTGCTCTTCATCAAACAGCAAATGGGAAAATGGGAAGGCAAGGTAGGGGAAGCTTGCATTCCTGCATCCGCCTACAAGGGTAGCTGAGCAAAAGCTCTCAGACTGAGACCTGCCACCAGACCTGGCAAAATTATGCTCAATTTGTAATATTTTAAGATAAGGCAAACAAATCATGCTGCGGTCTGGTGTTTGATGAAACAGCACAAGGTGGATCAAGCTCAAAAGTTTTGAAGTTTTCAGATAAGAGCTCAGAACGTTTGATAACATAGAACTGCTGTATATGATACAAAAGCATTCATTTTGAATATGCCCATGCAAAGCTCCATATTCATTGGGATATTAAGCATATTGTTTGGCATTCAGATGAAAGAAGACACATGTTCACTCCTCCTTAGGCACACTAATAAGCCTGGATGTCATCGACTGAAGGGTCACCCTAGATAACTTCCCGATGGAACCCGGAAATTGGAGGCCCAACCCCATAATCTGGGGGCACGAGCACGATGAAATGGTAAGGTAAACTGCATCGCTTTATCCGCCTACAAGGGCAGCTGAGCGGAGACACGGAGGCCTGTAACCAGACTAGCCAAAAAAATGCTCAAGTCACAAAACTTGGACAAGAAGGGGAATGAAACTACTGGGGCAGATGATACAAAATCAAACTGGAAACTGTGAGAAGGTGTGGATCTTGTCAGAGGGGGTCAGCTAAGGTTACAATGGGATTGGGTCAAAACCTTCAGCCAGGTAGTTTGGCTGCCAGTGCTCGGCATGCTCAACTGTTCCAGCCACACAGAACATATCCATGAGATTGGAGATTAAACGATGAGTCTCATTAGTTTGCTTCTGTAAAAAATGAAAATAAATGTCCTTCGGCTAATAAATGAATAAGAATAACTAGGCTAGCAGTCAAACGTCTTGACTGAGGCCTTTTTTCCCTTGTGACCCTTGTAAGAAACGAAAACAAATGTCCTTCGAAGAGAACAAATAGGCTCAAAAGAACAAAGGAACACGGCATGTTTTTCACCTTGGAGTCCTCCTTGGTCACATTCATCAAATGTGTGCTCCTGCCACAGCGGTGTCTCAATTAGAGGGGGTCAGCTAAGCATATGCCCAAATTTGCTCCTTTTTGCATTCAATGCAAAGCTTAAAGTGTGCCCACTCACAACCACTTAACCTGATAGGGACAATTTTAGCTCTTAAGTGTAGCTGGCATTACAAGATACCAGAGCATATCCTCAGATTTGTGTAAGTTGCCCCATGTGCTCAGATAGACTGGGCTAAAGCTCACATGGGGCACACGTAAACCCTAATTCAGTGCTGTTTGTGGGGAAATGGCTGAAATCGCCACACAACACCAACCACTGGGTCTTTACACTCCATTTTTTTTTGCAATGTTGTTTCTTTGTTGCAAGGACCCCAAATCACTGAGAATCACCCAATTTGATGCAGTGGGTGGTCAGATATGGAGTTTTGGCGGTGAAAACTAGGGTCCACGGCGCGGCTAATATGGCAATTTCCTCAATTGGCAGTCCACAAACCTTAGTGCTATAGACTAGAATCCCAAGCTTGAAAGGTGCCAGTTGGGGCACACTCTATGCAGGGAGCGTGCAAAAACTGGCTGATTTGGGGCCTCAGCTGACCCCCTCTGGAACCTTGCTTTCAACCTTGAGTTTGGGATTCTTTTATATTTTAAAAAGAAAAAAAAGGAAAACTACATAAGCAGAGGAAAGTCTACCTACATCAATTTCGGAAGAGGGGACACATTGCCTCAGAAGAGCCGTGAGTCCCCTCCACCTTTTAGCTACAAAACAGAGAATGCTAATGTGGATCTGGAGAATTACTGGAAGCACACGGCTCCAGAACCTGGCTGTGAGAAGTGTTTTTGTGTTCAAAAGCACGCCTAGTGGTAACAAGCTTGTTTGCATCCGATGCATCTGATGTTATGGAGTCCATAACAGAATATGCATGAACTTCTGTCTTCTTTCTCTGCCTGCCGTACTTCTCTCAGTCTGAACTTTGTGGTGGGGTGGTCGTACAGTCTGTGCACCAATGTGGCCCCCTTTCCTAAATTGATGTGGGGAGTGTTTTCACTGCCTGCGTGATTATTCTTTCTTTGTTTTTCAACTTAAAGTTTGCGAGCAAGTTTAACGGCATGTTGGTGATCAACCCACATCCATACTGCCCTCCAAGAATGGGCCCTGGTAACTCAAGAGAAAATGGCCTCCCCGCTGGACTACGACCCACAATACCAGCACTACTGGAGCACTGAACCCCGAGACACTCTTTTTGGTGCCTGTCATAATTCCTTCAAGGATGAGAAGTTCTCATCCAGATTGAGGTTACTGGAAGCATCCAGTTCTGGGTTCCTTGATAAAAGTACATTCTATGAATGCATCAATCCACTCAGCAACAACAAATCACCAGGCCCTGATGGGATAGTGAACGAGATTTTGAGAATGCTTTCGCATGAGATCCAAGAATGTATCCACAAACTTTTCATCATGTGGGCCACTCGCCTTACCCCAGTTTCATGGAAAACTAGTGACACTAACCAGGATAGTGTCATTAAAATTATGTCACTAGTCACTAAATTTGTGTCACTAGTCACAAAAATAAAGGGGAGGAGACAGAAACTCATCCTACAGACCCATCGGGCTCGCAAACACACTCTATAAACTGTGGACTCGCATGGTCACAGACACACTCTATGAGTATGCAGACGCACGCTCCCTACTGAGCTCCACTCAAGCTGGTTTCTGTAACCAAAAAAAAAGAGGGGGGCAATCCAAGTTGATACACTATCTCTCTCTTTTTGCTCTACATGGAATCACTCCTTCGATGGCTCCGCGTAGGGGGCTGTGGGTACCAACACGGCTGCATCCCAAACCCAAATGCTACTAACACCCACCTTGCTAATATCTTGAGCAGCGCGGCCTTTGCTGATGACCTCCTGTGCCCTACTAATACAATCCAAGACCTCAAAATCCAAGCCCATTAGCTTACTTTGTATTCAGACTGGGCAACACTCATCATATCTTGCAGCAAAACAAAGGCCACCGGTATCCTTCACAGTCACCCACCAAAAGATAATAATGGGGTAACACCCTCCCAAGCCCTCAGACATCACCTCCAAGGAAAGATAGACATCCAAGGACAGAAAGCTCAGTTCCTTCCATCTGATGAGCCCTTCCTTTACCTTGGAGTCCAACTTACCATGGATTTAGACTGGAAGCAGCAGATCCAACGTATGACTTGTAACCCGAGTTTTTTGAACCAGAACGACAACAAACTTCCTTATTTCCTTCATGAATTGATTGCCTTTTATGAGCAGGCTAGCAGTCGCACTTCTTGACTGAAGGCCTTATTCTTGTAAACCTTGTAACCCGAGGAAAAAGCTTGAAAACCTCAATTTCTTACAGACCTCCCCCCGTCAAGCTGAAGATATGATTTGCATAGCTATCAGTCCTAGTCTTGCCTATGCCTATGCAGTTACGTGCTCTATCATGTGCCTTGTACCGGTTGGCTCATGGTTGTACGTTTTGCAGCCGCGTGTTAATGCCAACGCAGACTTTGTGGTTCCAGAGTGTTTTGAGTGTAGGTCAAAATGTACTTCATGGTTCTCCAGCTTGACCTTGCCCATTTCGTACTGGATTTGTGTGTGGAACGTTACGTTGAGCACTTTGAATGAGCAAAGCCACGCATATCTTGCATATGCAAAACACAGCACTTGAACAAAATGGAAACAAGCACAGCATGGCATATGGCAGTTTTCTTTTTAAACTCTTTGGTAGAAGCTTGTTTACTTGTTAACCTTGTGATAGCTGGTTGAGAATGTTTCACCAGCGACTGATCAGCCAGATATTCGGGCTGTAGGTTAACCAATGTAAAACCCTGTAAAACCCAATGCAGTTACTCCATGCACCCCAGCAGACCTTATCATCTGGGACAAAATGATTGACAGAACCATTAAACATAAATACAACCTCTCAATCAGCACAGCAGCAGCAATGATGCGAGAGGATGAGCATAACTTTGGGCTAGGGCGCCTCTCAATCTGCGTCGAATACCACAGGCGCATGGCCTCCGCACTCACATCCAGCCTAGAGGACCCCTCAGCCAGACACCGCTCAGTTAGCCTTAATCTCCTCCACAATCAAATAGCACACCTCAAGGACCTGTCCGTGGACTTTCTTAACAATGGCGTAAAGACCAACATTCGCATAAAAAGACAACTGAGCCACTGCATGCGAGCACGCCAGTTAATCAGCATCCACCTCAGTGAACTCCACCTCAGAAAGGAAGGGGAAAGCATGTTCCATGATGACCTGAAAATCATAACTAAAGCTCTGTCACTGCATAAACCACCCCCTCGGAACCTCTCCAACCTCATCACGTTATTATACAACCACTCATGGGCCTTGGTATTAATGGAATACATGACCTTTTTTTCTTTTCTGGGACCTAGCAGTGAGAAGCATCATTGTTTTTTATAGCGCTGGTGCATACTTCTTCTGCTACCCAGTCGCGCATGCTCTTTGAGTTCTTGCCTCGCATGTACAGCCTGAGCTCAACCTGAACTACGGAACCTTGTAGTTGACCGTGCTTAGCAAATGCGTACTCAGTTTGTGCCATCCCCTTTCCCTCTCCTGGCGAAGAGATTTCAGGTAGCTTTGGCAAAGGTGCCCTTATCCTTGCGGAAGGAGGATTGTACTTCCCTTTCTCCAGTACAACGAGCTCTTATCTCTATCTTAACGCATTGTGGTGTAGATGGGTATCCCAGTACGCCACGCAAGATTAAACAGAAGTGACAGACACAACAGGCCTACAGTCAAAACACAAAAGACCATACATTACTTAAGTTTAAGAAGCATGTGAAATCTGAGACCACAAACCGCACACATTCCAGAAAAGAAAATAATTTGGTCTGCCAACTTAGAATCTGCGCCTGCAAGCCCACTCAGAAAGACACCTTCTGAGGTCCGGGCAGCTCGTCAACAGGCTTACTTGCACAGCGCCCACACACTATCGCTCCAGAAGGGGTCCTGCAAGCCAAAGTAGAAGCGTGGATGACATTATCAGTTCTTTTGGGGCCCTATGGGTGTCCTCTCTTCCTAAATTGATTGGTAAGTGTTTTCACCGTCTAAGTGGTTTTCCTTTCCTTTTGTTTTTTATTTCCTTGTTTAATTGCAGACGTAGACAAGGCACAGGTGTTGACAAGGCACAGGGTGGAGGGTCACAAACACAGCAAGCCACAGGGCCGCTCTAATGAAGGAAATGCTTGCAGGCAGGGAGAGGTTGGTTGGCACAGGTTCTTCTTTTCCTTCTTTGCTGAGAGAGCTCTCCCTGATGTGCCGTCATTCCCCCTTCTTCCTGCCTTCTTCTTTGCAGGGCAGGGAGGGCGACACACGGCTGAGTTAAAAGATGCTGCAGAGGCACCATCCAACCTCAAAGTCTCAAGCATTTTGTGGCTTTGCATTGCATGCAGCACCACCAAAGCGCACCGCATGCTTCTTTGACTCCGTGGGCTTGGTATGGATGTCATTTCCTCCCTGCTTTAAGTGCACATGAGACATGTCTCGTCCTTGGCTGGCCATGAGCTTAACCTCTCTGCTTCCTTTTGACACGAGCCACAGGTTGTTGAGCTTGCAAGGTCTGACGGGAGTGCGGGTCATGACCCACATGCTGTGGGAACTAGAATTGCCTGCAACCCCCTCTCTATTGCGTACCTGGCAAAAATGTGATCACCAATGGGGGTGCGGCACAGGTTGCACAGGGTGGCTTCATCCACTACTACATGCTGACTGCACAGCAGGGCACGCTCGGCACGCGATGTGAGGTTCTGAGTACGGTGCAGTCCACGCAGCACCTGCACGCATTTGGAGGAGAATCAGGATATGCTGGGTGAGTGCTGCGCAGGTTAAACTGGCAGGATGCTGTGCAAGAGGGATGGGCTGAGTGCGGTGCACCTGCACGCATGTGTATACCATGGGGATAGAGATAAAGGTTAGGTAATCCATGGGTTTACAAGTGTTGGCAAGAAGCCTGCAGCCTGGTACCCTGGCTGATTGGGCCCCCACAGCACCTGCACGCATTTAAACGGCAAACCAGGATGGGTTGGGTAGGTGTTGTGCAGGTAGGATTGGCAGGATGCGGCGCAAGAGGGATGGGCTGAGTGAGGTGCAGCACCTGTAGAGCTTGGATCAAGGATGGTTGGCTCAAAAGTCAGGGGCTTCTTGAATGCCATTCAATGCCGATTTGGTGAAGTGCATTGTGTTGAACATCCCTAACTTGTGTAGCACACACACATAAACCTTAGGGCACAGATGCATGCCCTAAACAAGAGATGGGCCGGGTGAGATGTTGCCCCCACAGCATAATGCTTTAAAATCACAATCTTCCAAAGAGATGAGCTCATGGGACTGCCCCTGCTGCTAGCCTTCCAAGCACTCACTGATGAAGGAAGCTTGCTCCGCTGTGTTCGAAGGAATCCAAACAGGAACAACAACATGACCTTGCACGTCACCTCTAGTTGGTTGGCACTATCTAAAGTGACTACACCATTAGACCTCTCATCAACTTAGGTCTAACCGGGCAAATAGCAAAGTCACTAGCATCCAAACACAATTGCCATGCCATCAGAGATAAGCGTATAAATAACACCAGACATGCTCTTCATTTTCAGGGGGGTTCTGGTGTGGGGGGGTGCTGGGCGTGTGGCTGTGGAGAGCGGAAGAAGAGTAGTTTGGGAGTCGTCCAGGAGCATGGCCGACAACCCTCAGATCCCCATTAGCTCTATTTCTGGCTTTCTTGTGGGCTAGCTGCGTCTACTTTAGCTTTGAGGGCCCTTTGGTGAGATCCTTGCCAGCTCGCTAATTAGGCTGATTAGGAAACCTCTTCCTAGTGCTTGCGGCCTTTTGGTTAGCTTAAACTTGTATTTTTACTTTAACGCTGTGTAACGAGGACCCATTGACGTTCCTCTCTCCATGATTCTCTCTCTCTCTCTCTCTCTCTCTCTCCCCCCCCCCCCCCTCTATCTCAAGCAGCGATTCCAGAAGCCAAAGCCACGTTGCATGCCAAATCATCTTCAGCAGCACCACACTAACAATGCTGGCCAAAACCTATCTCCGTTCTCCCGCTGCTGCTTCACACAAGCTTGGCGGCGGCCGCCGCTCCTAGAAGCACACACATACATGTGCACAATACGAACAGACACACGCTCTATGTCCTGTAGATGCTTGCACACATGAACTTGGTGGCGGAGGTGTTCCAGACACACAGTGTGTGGCTCTGGCCTCCAGAGCAGCCTCAATCATTCTCAACGGATTGGCTGTGTTCTATGTATACTCTCTCACTTGGGCTTGACGGCAACCATGATTCCCAAACGCACAAGAGTGCGGCTCTGTCCTCCAAAGCCAGCAAATTCTATGCTCCAGCAATGCATGTTGCCTGAGCATGCTTTCTCACCTGGGCTTTCTGGTGCCGAACATCCCAAAAGCACACAAAGTGCGGCTCTGTCCTCCACAATCAAACTCAACACAGTGTTGCCTGCGCACGCTCTCTCTTACCTGGGCTTGCCGGCGGCGGTGTCCTAAGGCACACAGCATGCGACTGAGGGTGGGGGCAGCCAGGTGCAGCGGCATATTGTCTCCTAGGGCATTCAGCACCTGCACCAATGTGTGTGTGTGTGTTCGTGTGCGTAAGCGTGTGTGTGTACGTGTGTGAAGCACAACCCGGGACTCGGGGAGCTTAACAAGCGCACTCAGTCACCAGGCGTACCTCAAGAACAGCAAAAAAACACTGCTCATTTACAACTCCTACTTGTCATACGCGGTAGCAGCGTCAGCAACAAGCCATGCATGCAGGCATCCTATACATAATGCTGACAACCCTTCAATGCACAAACTTAAGCTGGCCATGTTCTTTCTTCACCTGCACCCAGACTTGCATCTTCTCATCAAGGGGCCAGGAACAGCTTGCCATAAGCTTGTAGGTGTGCCCTGCACTTTGCACGTAAACTCTGCTCACAAACTCTAAGCATAACTTAGCACATTGCTCACAAACTCTGCTCACAAATTGTTGGCACTATATTGCACAACTTTGCACGCTACTTACAAACCCTGATCATGTCTTTTAAATAGGGTTGGGTCTGGCAAAATGGCAAAGAGGGCCAAAAGAGGCTATTTTGAGCCCATGTGAGCCTTGTTTGAGCCCCTTTGGTGGAATGCTCAGCCTTCCTTACCCAAAATTACTTTTAAACCCTCTTTTCCTGTAACAGCATCTACACCCACCCCTTGCGGGTTCAGGAGCAGCAGCACTTTGCCTGAAGCTCACATGCGCAATGCTTCCATCCTCATTAAACAACACATACACATGGACGCGCACCCATTGGTTGTCCTGGAGCAGCAACATTTTGCCTTGAGCTTAACATGCACACCACATTACCTATATCAAGCAACCACACATGCACCCCCACCCTTTGAGATTAGGAGCAGCATCTCGCTCTGAGCACATGCACAAGACCTTAATCCTTTACCAAAAAATAAAAAGGCAAACCCACGTACCTTCATTTCTCACCAATCAACAATGCATGCACAGACATGCACTCATTGGTGGTCCAGGGGCAGCAGTGCACCTTAAGCTTTGCATGCACAAGACCTCAATCCTTGCCAAACAACCACGCATGCACACACACAGTGTGGGTAAAGCAGCAGCAATGAGCCATGCGAGCCACTAGCTTTGCATGCAGAATGCTATTATCTTCTATCAAACCACACATACACTTCTGCAGACGTATGCTTTGGGGGTCAAGCAGCACCAGTAAGCCATGCATGCCACGAGCGTACATGCACAACACCATTCTTTCTTTTGAATCAAACCACACATGCATGCACTTCCGCAAACGTACCCATTGGGGGTCCAGCAGCAGCAGCGAGCCATACGTGCCACAGGCGGCTTGCTGTGCGTCCAGGACCTTCAGCGCCCCTGCATATGAAGGCCGCGCACCCGGCCCAGGCCGCAGGCACATCTCCAGTAGCAGCAGCCAAAGGCTACCCGCCTCCACATTCGCATCTCCGCTGCCACTGACCCCCATGCTCCCCCACTGCACTGCATGCTGCTGCTGCTTCTGCTGGTGTGGGTGCATGGGATAGAGGGGTGCCTGGGCTGGTGTAGGGGAGGCGGTAGACAGCGCAGGCAGCTGCTGGTGCTTGCAGTATGCGATGGCAGCATCCACGTCACGGAGCCTGTGCAAGTAAGCAAACAAGTACCTTGTAGGACACATTTCATGCTGTTGTGAACCGGTGAGCAAATGTAATGGCAGCATCCACGTCACTCAGCTTGTGCCAGCCAGCTAACCAGCCAGTGAGCCAGCCAGCCAGCCAGCCAGCCAGCCAGCCAGCAAAGCAAATATCTTATCTTGTAGGACTCATTCCATGCTGGAGCGATCATCGGCAAGCAAACGTGATGATGGCACAGCAGATGAAGCCGGCAGGACGCCGGTGTCGTGGACAGTGCGCAGCTTGCGGGACGAACAATCGGTCCCTGCAGGGCTGGAACCATCAACAGCAAGCAGAGCGCGAGGCAGCAGCAGCTGCAAGTGCATGCTGCATCGATGGCAGCATCAGTACCTCGCAGCCCGAGCACCATGCTACACATGAATACCTTGTGAACCATGGGTGCTGAGACCATGCTACACATGAATACCCTGTTAACCATGCGTGCTGAAACCACGCTACACATAAGCCCCATGTGCACTATGCTGCATGCAGCATCAGCACCATGCAGCCTTTGTAGCAGATACAGGAGGCATGCAGCATCCGCACCATGCAGCCTTTGTAGCAGATACAGGAGGCATGCAGCATCCGCACCATGCAGCCTTTGTAGCAGAAACAGGAAGCATGCAGCATCCGCACCATGCAGCCTGTGTAACAGATACAGGAGGCATGCAGCATCAGCACCATACAGCCTTTGTAGCAGATACAGGAGGCACACAGCATCAGCAGCATGCAGCCTTTGTAGCAGGTACAGGAGACACGCGGCATCAGCACCATGCAGCCTTTGTAGCAGATACAGGAGGCACGCAGAAGTGTTAGGAATCCGACTCCCATCAGCAAGCAGAACCATGGTGGCGCAGCTGATGGTGCTCACAGCATACAATGGCAACATCCATGCCTTGCACCGTCTGTGCGGCAAGCATGCAGGGTGCGCACTGTGCAGCCAAGCTTGTGAAAAAACAATTTTTGTTCCAATCATTGCGGCACCCATGTCTTGCTGCAAGCATGCAGGGTGCGCACTGTGCAGCCAAGCTAGTGAAAAAACAAATTCCATTCCAATCATTGCGGCACCCACGTCTTGCAGCAAGCACGCAGGGTGTGCACTGTGCAGCCAAGCTTGTGGAAAGACAACTTGTGTTCCAATTCATGCGGCATTTACGTCTTGCCGCAAGCACGCAGGGAACGCACTGTGCAGCCCAATCTGTGAAGAAACCAATCCCATTCCAAACGTTTGCCCATTCCACTTACAGGCCAGTATAATAATCATGCAGGTCACGCCAGGAGCAACTACTACCAAAAGCCATCTAAAAAACAAGCACTGGAAAAGCCCCCTTTGGAACGCCAACCAGGTGAGTGAACACTAGCAAGGCCCTTCTGATCACCAGCTGTTGCCATCACACACACACACACACACACACACACGCACACACACGAACATACACTAACACACACACATACACACACACACACGCATGTGTGCGCACAAGCACACACAGCAAGGAACAGCTCTTATGCCTAAGCGCCATCACGCGCAGCGCATCTTCATACAAGCCCAGCTGCTTCAAACAAGCCCAGCAATGCTCACCTGAGCGCCAACACGCGCAGCGCATCCTCATGCAAGCCCAGCCGCTGCAGCAGCAGCACCTCCACGCGCAGCAGCTGCACCTGCGCCGCTCCCAATGGGCTCTTCCTCCCTTGCCTCCTCACCCCCTCGCTGCTACTGCTGCACTCAAAATACCCCTCCCCATCCCCTTCCAGCAAGCCGCCATCCCCATCGCCGTCCCAATCCCCATCTCCATCGCCGTCCCCATCGCCATCCTCCCCGAAGACATCCGTGTCAGACACCCCACCGACATCGCTGTTCACATTGCCATCTTGTAGGCCACCCAAGCTGCCATTCCTGCTGGTCCCCGTTTCCAACCCAACCCCTGCTCCATTCCCCATTCCAGGAGCATCCCCCTGCCTGGCAGCATCCCATTCCTCCCCCTGCTTCGCCACATACCCAAAGCTCCTGCTCGCGTCAGCAGCCGCTGCTGCTGCCCCCAGATCCGCCAGCGCGTCGTGCACGGCAGCAAGCGCGATCTGGGCGTCGTACAGCTGCGACGCGGCCAAGTGCGCGCGCAGCACGCCCAGCAGGCCCCGGGTGTGCTTGCTCAGCTGAGCAGCCTCACGTGCACGCGCGTTACTGCAAGCAGCCTCTGCCCAAGACACGTCGTTGGTCCTGGTCAAATCATTGTCTGAGTCACCCAGCCTCTCTCTCACGCCTGCAGGCGGCTCCAGTGCTGCTTGTGTACCAGGGAGTGGGGAGGAGTGAAGTGTGTGGGCACCGGGGGGGGCTTGCGCTGCTGGCTGGTGCTCTGGTTGCTTGTGTGAGGCGTGCAGGTGTTCATGGTGTTGGTGGTATGCCTTTGCATCCCGCGCAAAGCACTCCACCAGCTCCAGGGCGAGCTCGGTATGCAGCGCGATGTCTGAGAGGCCCTGTGTCAACAGCGACAAAGCAGAGCCGGGGCAAGCGCACAGATGAGTGTCAGTGAGAGCAGTGAGTGAGTCAGCAGCTTTCCTAATTGCACGACGTGGGGTTGCAAGGGACCCTTGGCACTCTGTTGTTTCATGGCCTAAGTAGAGCATGATGCGTGCGTGCTGCGTGGAAGCATGAGCGGCAAGGCTGCATGACGACATCACCTGAGCAACGCAAGGCCGTGACCTGTCACCAAGGAACGCCATGACCTGTCCCTGAAAGACGCAATGATTTAAAGAAGGCTCGTTGCATAGTACACCATGACCTGTTACTTAGAAACGTCATGGCCTGTTGTATAGACCTGTCAAGTAGTGCGCTACAACCTGTCGCAAAAAAACAGCACCTGAGCAATGAGTGGCTACGACCTCCCTGCGCAGCATCCTCTCTCTGCACGTTCTGCACTCAATGCTAACAACCTGTTCACCCTGGATGTGCTATATCATGCATCCTTTTGGACTGTTGGACTTGGGGGGAAATACCTGGTCACTCTAACATGCTTGCCACCTTCCTCTAATGACATCTTGCACTTGTTTGCCCTCACGTGCCACCTGCAAACTTACGACGACCGCCTGTGCAACCTTTTAACCATCGCATGCTTTACCACCTTTCTTCAATGACCACCTGTACACTTGTCTTCCTTTGCACAACTACCTGCACTTACAACGACCAGCTGTGCACCTGTTTGACCCTCACACACAATGCTACCTTCCTCTGATGACCGGTTGTGCATTTGATTACCCATACATAGCCACCATTGGGAAATTCCAACGACCAGCTGCGCATTTGTTTACCCTCACATGCTTTGCTTCCTGTCTTTGATGACCACCTGTGCATCTGTGTACCCTTGCACGACTACCACCACAGGGGAGCTCCAACAAGCAGCTGTGCTTACTTGTTTACCCTCACTTGCTTTGCTACCCTCCTTCGCAGGCCACCTCTGCACCACGATGCACTCACTCCCGCCAACTCCACCACCCCCAGCTGCTTCGTTCATGCATGGCAAGCACCATCGGGACAGCCCTGCAGTCCAGCTTGAGCACACGCTAAGGCTCAGCTTGTGCATACTCACTTGTACATGGACAAGCTCATGCAAGTATAGAAAACGGGCATCATCGGAGCGATTGGCCAAGATCGTCAGCATGCCCTCGGGGGGCAGGTCGGCTGCTCTGCCCCTGCAGAAGCACGAAAGAATGGTGGACATAGCCGGTGTAGGTCATCCTTGTCAATGCCCCTGTTGTAATGCAGGGAGTCATGAAGGAATGGCAAGGGTGCTGCTCTCACAAATGCTTGTTGTTGATGCCCTTGTTGTCGACGCTTGATGTTGATGATGTTTGTTGATGATACTTGTTGATGATGTTTGTTGATGTTTGTTGATGATTGTTGCTGGTGCCCTTGTTGTGATGCAGGGATGAAGGGATTGCAGGGATGAATGAACAGTCTGGATGAGCAGCAGGTTGGCAGCTACAGAAAGAAATGGGTTGTCAGATGTCTTTTATTTGTTGGCAGAGTCTGATGTACAGTTGAGATCTGCAGCATGTCAACAGGTACCTGATGACCCGCATGGCTTCCAAGGGTGCCACCTCCAGCAGCCACGCCAGCTTTGCCAGCACAATGTCAGGCGGGACAGGCGTGCTGGGCATGGGTATGGGCGCTGGGGCGTGCGATGTGTGGTCTTTCAAAATGAAGGAGCCCTGGGGTGTATCAAGATCCAGGGGGTAAGGTGGCAAAGAAACGGGCGGATGTGAGGGTGTGTCTGTGCAAGGCTGGAGGGTGTTGAGCTGCACGTGCTGCTGCTGCTGCTGATCTGGATGCTGCAGGTCGGCTTCACTGCCGATTGTACCAAGAGCAGTAGCAGAGGTCTCCGGCAGCATCCAAGCTGGCAGAGGCAAGGGAGGGAGAACAGCATACAGGGATGCCACGCCTGTTATACAATTGGAGTACCCCTCTTGGGTACCAGCCTCTGCTTGGGGATTCGGCAAGAAACAAGGATCTTGCGGGTGCGTGTTGGGCGCGGGAGAGAGAGGGGGCAGGGGCTGGGTGGCAGAGGGGGGCAGGAGGCCCCACAGCTCTGTCTGTTGCTGCTGCTGCTGCTGCTGCTGCTGCTGCTGCTGCTGGTTGTGTGGGTAGCCTGGGGGGTAGAGCGTGATGTGGGCCATCTGTTGAGCTTGAGCAGGCTGCTGCTGGCCAACGCTCCTTTGCAGCTGCAAACTTGGAGCTCTGCTTGCCACAGTGCCACTCCTCCTCCGCTCCAATGGCGACTGCGGCTGCTGCTGCTGCTGCTGCTGCTGCTGTATCTGCCGCTGCCGCTCCTCCGAGGGCTTTGACATGAAGACCGCTGCAGCTACTGCTGCTTCATGCCTGAGCTGGGTGACTGCTGCTGCTTCATGCTTGAATTTGGTGCCTCTGCCAACGCCACCAATACCACCACCTCCATCAGGGCTGTTGCTATCTGCAGAGGCAGTGGCTGATGCTTCGGTGAGCGTACCCCGGGACAGGCCCTCCCAAATGTCCAGCGCCTCCTGCGATAAGAGAGCATGTTTTGCATTGCGGCATGGCGGTTGGCTGGGGTGAATTATGAGGGGAAGCCCAGCAACCCACTCCAACAAGCATCAAGCAAGAGGGCACGGCATGGCGGTTGGCTGTGGTGGTTAATAAGAGGAAGCCCAGCAAAGCACTCCAACAAGCATCAAGCAAAAGGGCACGGCCCCAGGTTGTCAGTCAAACAAGGGAAGGATAAGGGCAGGTCAATGTGCCACCAGCTCCTTCCAGATCAAAGCCGGTGGGCCATTGGGTGCATAGGCTCAAGGGGTGGATGGGAACTAACACACACACATCCACGCATGCATGGCTCACCTGGTAGTGTGAATGTGAAGCCCACAGCAGCGCCAGTGCCCTCCACCTGTGGCCTCCTCTGAGCACCGGCACCACCTGCTGCAGAGACACAGCGTTTGGGGCTGCTGCAAAGGCTTCCAGCTCAGCGCCTTTGCCAACCTGCATCAATAGAAGTGGCACAATCATTAGCCAACATACTATCAACCGAAATGGCAAAGGCCTCCAGCTCAGTTTCAAATTTGTTGTCCTGCATGAACAGGTTTGGCGCAGGCATGTGCAGACATGGCAAAAGCCTCCACCACAGGCAGCGCACCACAAATTCTACAGCGGCCAATATTTGCCAAAAAAAAATTTGCAAGGGTCTACACATCCACTTGTGTGCCTGTCTGACACGGGAAGCGTCCAACAATGTCAGGCAACGAGTTGGCGGAACCGTTGGGAGGTGTTGGCTGATGCTTCTGTGAGCGTGCCCCCCCCTCATGTCAGGCACAGCAAAGTCCATTCATTCAATCAGGAAGACAGCATCAGCAAGCGATGCGTGTGCAGCCTTGCACCGTACCCCCCTCCTCGCTGCAGTGACCCATGCTGACACATTCATTCATTTGCTTGGTTCAATTTAGCCTTGCGCCCCACCCCTCGCTGCATTCTTTGATCCATGCTGCCACATTCATTCATTTGCTTGGTTCAATTTGGCCTTGTGGGCCCCCTCGCTGCATTCGCCGATTTATACTGCCTCGCCCTCTGTACACAAGCGCCTCAAACAGGAGCAACAGCAGCAGCACACACACACACAGCGCAAACAGGAGCAGCAGCAGCGGCGCGCGCGCACACACAGACACACACACGCACAGCTCACACAGGTGCAACAGCAGCAGCACACATGCACCCCACATAGGAGCAACAGCAGCGTCACAAACACACGCACACGCGCACACACACAGACACACACACAGCTCACACAGGTGCAGCAGCAGCGGCACACATGCACTTCGCACAGGAGCAACAGCAGCAGCACACACGGACCTTACAGAGGAGCAGCAGCAGCAGCACACACACACACACACACACAGCTCACAGAGGTGCAGCAGCAGCGGCACACATGCACCCCGCACAGGAGCAACAGCAGCAGCACACACGGACCTTACAGAGGAGCAACAGCAGCAGCAGCACACACACACACACAGCTCACAGAGGTGCAGCAGCAGCGGCACACACGCACCTCACACAGGAGCAACAGCAGCAGCGTGTCCAGCGCATCTTGGAGCACCAACCCAGGCCTGGCCCTCACGAGTTGCAGGTAGCTCACGAGCTGCTGCTTGGCGGAGCGCAAAGCCCAGGCTCTGGTCTGCTGCACCTGCTGCTGCACCTGCTGCTGCTGCTGCTGCTGCTCCTGCTTCTGCAGCACCTGCTGCTCCTGCTGCTGCTGCACCTGCTGCTCCTGCTGCTCCTGCTGCTGCTGCTGGTGCTGGTGTGGTTTATTGTTGGAGGAAGGGGGACCAGGGGCAGGTAGAGGCTGGGACTGAGAAGCCAGCACCACCTCCAGCCAGTCGTCCACCAGCTCCTCCAATCCTGCGGGCATATGTTATTTGGGCAGAGACTGTTTGTACCAGGCAAGACAGGCGTGGTCTATTAAGGGAAAAGGAGGGGGGGGGGCATAGCTAGCTTCCCTTACCAGTTTCTCCGAAGCTGCACAGTGGACAAGCTGGAAACAGTGCACACAAGTGTAGAGAGGTCCAGCCGAGATACACAAGGGAACAGACACTCTCGTCAGGTGTTCCCTACTGAAGCCCATGTCTTTCCAGGCTGCCTCCAGAAGCAGATCTGCAGAGTGCTGCTCATTACAGGTGCAGCCACACAACAAGGCTGGATAAGACCAACTTTCTTGCCTTTGCACCCATCAATCTTTTTCTCGCTTTGGCGCACCCTTTTGTGTGTGGTGGTGGTGGAGCCCCCAGAATCGCTTGCAGGGCGTAGTGGGAATCCAGTGGGCCATGGGCGTGGTGAAAAGGAGGAGCAGCTGCGCTGGCTGGAACACTTGAGGGGGCACTTTTAGCAAGTTTGCACAGGCCTCCCCAAAGCACATGACCTGCGCCAGACAAAGAATGGCCAGATGTGAATGCAGCACACTCTGTGTTTACCACAGCACAGTGTGTTTCAGGGTACGGATGATGAGGCATGCATCTCTGAAGTGCAGCACCCTCTGTACAAACCGTGATGCAGCCAGGTGTTGATGAGCACACAGGACCTGCCTTGGCAAGCCCCTGTGTTCTCAAGAGGGTCATTCCTGTGTGCATGTAGCCGCTTGGCTTTCATAAGCTTTCCTATGATTTCTGTCTCAAGCTAGGCCAGGAGGGTCAGAAGGGAAGAGGATGCCAAGAAATTGGCAGTTAATCGGCATCAATCAATCGATCAATCAATCAATCAAGGGTAGGCTCTCTTGCAGTACAGCACGCTGTGCGGCAGAACAGGGGGGGGGGGGGACACAGCTGCACGTGCCTCCTGCCAGGAGCAGGGGGGCGCCTGTATGACACCTGTGTGGCTAGCAGTAAGTTGTTTTGACTGGATGCCTTCCTTTCCCCTTGCATGACACCTGTGTGGCAGCATGCGTCTTCATGAGTGGAGCAGTACAGGCCGCTCCCCTGCCAGTGCGCCAATGCACAGGCAGCAGTGCAGAGGGCGTGCATCAATGCACACGCAGCAGTGCAGCAGGCGTGGGTTTTGGATGCTGTAGGACAACGAGGTACAGTGCGCCACGGTGGAGGGTAGGAGAGTGCCAAACGAGGTTGCCGTTGCAAGTGCCAGTACTGTTGGAGTCTGTGTGGGTATGAACACCACATGAGTGCAATACCGATGCATCATCTGTGTCAAGATGGTAAGCCTTAGTATGAGTGCCAAATGAGGGCCTCCTGGGGTGTGCGTGGTATCAACTGCGCCATGGGTGCTTCCTGCGAGGTTAAGCCATCATCTGTGCCATGGTGAGGGAGCCTGGGTTTGAGTGCCACATGAGGGCAGTGCCATTGCAGTATCTGTGCTGTGAGTGCGTCCTGCAAGCTTGTAGCCTGCGTCTCCTTTTCCTTTGTTGAGGAATATAGGGAGGGTCTCCTCTGCCCACAAAGCTTTCCAGTCTTTTTTGTGGCAACGGCTGTGCCAAAAGAGGCAGATCATCTGTGTGGGTATAAATGCTTCAAAAGGGCGGTGGCACCACAATACCAACTCCAGCAACATTAACACTGGTGGCACCACAACACTACCAACACCTCCACCTGCATCTGCAGCTTAAACATATATACTCTCCGCCACTACATCAGGCTACCACCTCCACCTGCATCTGCAGCGGCGCCGTCTGGGCCCGGCCACATCTGTCCATGCCACCACCTCAACCTGCATCTACAGCAGCTGAGCCCAGGTCACCTCCACCTGCATCTGCAGCTTTAACATATACACTCCCCACCACTACATCCAGCCACCACCTCTACCTGCATCTGCAGCAGCGCCAGCTGGGCCCGAGCCACATCCGTCCATGTACAGCCCCGTCCCTCGCAGGTGTCAATGAGCTCCTGTGCAGCTGGGTACTGGTGGTGCCGCAGCAGCTGGTGCACCTGCGTACGCATGTACAGGGACAGGGGTCCTTGCAAAACCCAGACGCAGTACCCTCTCTGGGCTTGAAGGCAGCTGCGTGTTGGCGGTGCTGCAGCAGGTGGTGTACATGTAGAGGCGTACGCCAGGGGATGGATCAAGTCTCTTGGATTTTCAGTTGAAGAGAGAGAGAGAGAGAGAGAGAGAGAGAGAGAGAGAGAGAGAGAGAGAGACAGAGAGACAGAGAGAGAGAGAGAGAGAGAGAGAGAGAGAGTCAGTCCCAAGCAAGAAACTGGGAGTGCATGCACCAGGCATGTGTTTGCTGAGCTTCCTCAGTAGCTAGGTGCTGGTGGCGCATCCCTACTGCTGGCGAGCCCATCAATTTTCAGGAAGTCGTGTTCCGCAGCAGTATTATCATGCACTCTGACACTGAACAAATATCCATTGTAGACAAGACGCCTGTTGCTTCTAGAACCTACAACCTGAGAAACCTATGTCTCCCCGAGCACTGGCAGTGATCAAAATTTGGGCACAGGGGGTCTTTTTTGAGAGGCAGAGGAGGAGGCCAGCAGCGCAATTGCACAAACGAAAGCGTACTCCTCAGCCGTGCCACACATACACGCACACACACATTTACACAAACACACACAGCTACATTTCCATGGATGCAGGCTGAAGCCACAAAAGTTGTTGGCGGAGGCCAGCAGCCAAAAGCGTACTCCTTGGTTGCAAAACTCACAATGCGCGCGCGCACATGCACACACACACACACGCACACACAAACACGCATGCACATGTGCACACCTGTGCTTCCATTGGCACAGGCTGCAGCCACAAGAGGGTGGAGGAGGTGGCCAGCAGCAAAGACCCCGAGGCCCAGTCTGCCACGCACGGCATGCGCTGCGCAGCCTGCGAAAGTGGGACAGCACCAATCTGTCTATCAAGCTCGCCACGGAAAGCACGGCAAGAGCAAACACATGCGCCAACACATGCAAATCATGTCAGCTCGCGCGCTGCCTCTGCTGAGCAGGCTTGCAACCAGCTGCTCAACAATCCACCCTGTCTGACATTCTCCTCCTTGCTCAAAGCTGCAAGGAGCACACTGGTGAGCAGGCTAACTTTTTACCTGTGCAACAACTCGTTACTTATGCATCCAGTCTGACGGTGGAAGAGGGAGCATGCTGGGGAGAAACCATGGCAGGAGATCTGACTCTATGCTTTTATTGCTTGGACGACATTTCAACACACACACCAGCACCACCCTCACCTGTATCCATGCGTCATCATGTGCAAAAGGGATGAACTGCAGCCGCCGCCCGCTTTGCCTGTCCATCACACACACCCCCGCATCCACCATTCCCACCACATACATTGCACCCCCTCCTGCACCCCCTGCTCCCAGGTCCGTACTGCTAACCCCGTCGCTTTTGACAGCACCTGCATCGCCATTGCTGAGCACCCCACCGAGGCTATGGCTGCTGCTGGCGGCATTGCTGCTGCTGCTGCTGCTGCCAAAGGTTGCACCACTTGATGCAGCTGCTGCTGAAGGTGATGCTGCGGGAAGTTGTGCAAAGGGAGAGGTGTCATGGGGGGCGCTTGGGCCCTGCACGCCCCAACCCAGGCTGGCAAGCAACAAGGGGCGATCTGGCAGAAGAAGAGGGGCACACACTGCTGCACCCTGGCTGTCGGTGACCACAACCTGAGCACAAAAGAGGGGCACACACTGAGCGTTAAAGACGTAACAAGAGGGGCACGCACTGCAGCACCCTGACTGTTGTTAGCCACGACCTGAGTACAAAAAGACATAGAAAGAGGGGCTAACGGACCCCATTCACATGGAACAATAACAAATCATATCACCACCTACCAACCACCCAACCTCAGGCTTCAGCTTAGGTTTAAAATTGAGCAGAAAAAAAGGCTGATGCTACCATTCCTAACCCAAGCCTTAACATGAGGAAGTTGATTGGTAATTTGCCCTCTGTTTAGACCCCATTTCACAGGTGATGATACCAGGCTTCCCAGATCAGATCACCAACTACAGACCAACTGACATCAGTCTCAGGCTTGGGTTGAGAAAAAAACAATCATATAAGGATCGTCCGCTTCCTAACCCAAGCATAAGCCTGAGGAAGATCGGTTGGCAGCGGACCCCTGGGACGTGTCGTCTGCTAGTTTGAAAGAATAAGCTTGGTAACAGTTTGATCAAATAAGTTCGCCAAACTGTCCGATCAAACATTTGCCTGGAGGTGGGGGTGAGAGCGAGGGTCGGGGAAAGAGCAAGGGTCCAACCTGGGATGATTAGGGGGTCGTTCCTTTTCTTGCGGAGGGCTGAAAATCTGACAGGCAACACATTGGCAAGTCCGCCAAACAGTTTCAAAAACTTCAAGCACCCACATTAATCAAAGTTGGCAAATGGCACAACTCAACCTATTGGCCCCCTCAAAAAAACCAGCAGCAGGGCAACTTTGCAGAGGCATGATTCAGCAGGCATCAAGGCCTATACCTCATGACAAACGAAACTATTGAGCCAGAGAGCTGCGCTAAAATTTGCGCGCTTGGATTTGCGCGCATTCAAAACCACCATACGCCTCTGTATGCAGAGCACAGAGAGTTTGGAAGAGAAGACATGCAGTGATGGCGTAAGCTTTCTGGCACAGTCACAGGCTCACTTCTGGATGTCCATGATTTTGTTTGTAATTTGTGACGCAGCGCAACAAAAACACTTTTCTGTCGACCCAGCAAGACTTGTGCACCTGCTGCAGCTACCAGGCAGGGGGTGGGAGCATGTGACCATGACTCTCATCACTTATCTTCCAAGGACATCCAGAGAGCCCATGATGGTATCAAGGACATCATTTTCTGAGGACATCACAACCGCATATCCTCAATGTGAAGGTACACATCCAGAGAAGCCACGATGCCATCAAGGACATCAGGGGCACCATCTTTGGACAGGGACTTCCAGAGAGGCCATGATTCCAAGCGCATCCAGAGCTCATGATGCTATCATGGTATTCATGAACAGGTCCTGCTAATGGTACGCTTTGCACCTGCCACGACAGATGTTAGCCCAGATTACTGTTCATGCACACTATGGCAAGCATTTGTATGCTGGTCAGCCCTCTGGTCTATCAGGCAAGGCGATCAGCGGAAAAAGGCGAGGTGAAAACACCTTTAAACAATAAACCTTCTTTCGCTGTCTTTTCTTCTTTCAAGTGAGGGGAGTTCCCAGTGCGTTGAGCCCCCCCACACCCAATTACACATTCACCCCCCCACACCCTGTTACACATTCAACCCCCCACACGCACCATACGGTCCCCAAACAGCAGCAGCGCCTCTCTGTCCCCACGGTAGGGCGGGCCGATCATGGGCACGCCTCCAGGGTTTGGTGCGACGTCTACCACTATTGCGCCGGTGCTGCCACCTCCCCGTCTGGCCAGCTTGTAGCCAGAGGCTGTTGCCAGGAACACAGCATCCCCCACCCAAGCGGCAGCATGCACCGGCTCCTGCATGCACACATGCATGTGAGCCGCATGAGGACATCAATGTCATTGGGTGGGAGGGAGGGAGGCTGGGAATGCAGCACCGCCCACCCAAGCGGCAGCATACACAAGCTCCCGTGAGCAGGCAGTGGGAAAAGAGCACACATTGGCAGATGAGAGGACGCATGGCAGCAGCAAGAGGAAATTCCTCTGCTTCCTCTGTCAATGCATGGGAAAGGGGCAGGCCATGAACACAGCACCCCTCACCCAAGCAGTAGCATGTACCGGCTCCTCCAGGCATGCAGTGTAAAAAGAGCACTAAGACAAGCGCATGCATGTCAGCAGCATAAGGTATTGATGACGTGGGTAGCAAAAGGTAATGATGTTTGAGAGGTCATGATGACAACGGGTGGGGGAAACGTACGCAGGCCAGGGACTCAGCACTATGCTCCCAGGCCGCTGGCTGTCTTGACGTACTCCTGCAATTTCTGGATGAAGAGGCAACCTTTGCAAGCAGCAGAAAAAAAATGTTGCGCCTCCACCGGAACTCAAACTAAAGGGAAATGCCTGCACTTGATAGAGGGACAGCAGCATGTGCTTGCACCTGCAAGAGGTGCAGCAGCATGCGCATGCACCTGCAAGAAAGGCAGCAGCATGCGCATGCACCTGCAAGAGGGGCAGCAGCATGCGCATGCACCTGCAAGAGGGGAGGCAGCATGTGCTTGCACCTGCAGAGGCAGCACAAGCAAAACACACTCCCTCTCATGCATGCCACTGAAGGACCAAGCGCCACCAAGTACTACGCATGCCTCAAGTGCCACTGTCTTCAAAGCATGCCACTGCTGCACCTGCAAAAGTGCTCCCTAAGAACCAAAGAAAACGTTATTTTCTATGCATGCCACTGCACCTGCAAGGGCAGCGCAAAAAAAAGGGCCACTTTCTACACATGCCACTGCCCACAAGTGCCACTGTCTTCCAAGCATGCAGTAGCCGGCAACTGCAAGAGCTACCCCAAGGAGAAAGAGGGAAGGCTTGCGAGGTACAAGAGAAGCTGCATTTCTCAAACAACAGTTTATCACAAAGAAGCTCACACCGCATGAGCCACAGAGGCTCACACAAAAGGGGCCACGCTAAGGACCTGCCTCAGTAGGGACTCAGACACAACAGCAGCATGAGGCAAGAGCAGGAATTGCAAGGCAGCGAGGCATTGCACAAAGGGGCATTGGAAGGGTGCGCTTACCCACACTACAAAGAGCTCAGAAACTCCTTGAAAGAGAGGACACACCTCAAAAGGAACTTGCGCAACAGCAGCATAAGAAAAGAGCACAGAAGGCACCGGAGGCTCACCCACACAAAGAAGGACAAAAAGAGGGCCTCAACAAGGACTTGAGCCTACAGAAGCAGGAAGCTAAAGCACAATAGCACATTAAAGGATCAACACAGACAAGGCCACCCAGATGCAAGGCAGGCGCACCTCAATAGGGACCTGGGCCAACTGGAGAGCCGGCTGGCCTCCAAGCAGAGACGACTTTCCAGGGGGGCCAGCAGGTGCTACAGAGAACACAAACAGCTTGCCTGCGGGCGCCCATGTGTGTTTGCATGTGTGTGTGCGCATGTGCGTGCGTGCGTGTGTGTGTGTGTGTGTGTGTGTGTGTGTGTGTGTGTGTGTGTGTGCGTGCGCGTGTGTGTGTCAGCGGTCCACTAGAAGATCCTGCCAACAGTTTCAAAAGGGAACATATCTGGTCCATAAGAAGATCCTGCCTACAGATTCATAAGGTACAGTAATGTAAGTGGTCCACTAGAAAATCCTGCCAACAGTTTCAAAAGGCAACATAAGTGGTCCACAAGAAGATCCTGCCAACAATTACAAAAGATAATGTAAGTGGCCCAAAAGAAAAGCCCAGCTTGCCAACCAGACCGGCCTGCAAGCATAGCCAAGAGCAGTGCACGGCTGCCCAAGCCCTCCACGCTGCTGCTCATGTGATCCATCTCCAACAAAATCAATGATGGCACGTACGAAGCTGCTGAAAGCGTGCACCACCACCACCACCACCACCACCACCACCACCACCAAAACCACTAACTCCAAGGTATAATTAGAACCCGATGCGCACATTTACTAAATGAGAAGACGTACGCAATAACAAACCCACACGTACCGCCAGTGGTGTGTGTCCGGCTGTCCAGGCCGCCCAGACTGCTGCTTGCGCGCACCACCACTGCCAATCGCGCAGGCACACGGTGTGTGCCATCCCCTGCCAGAGCCACAGCATGCTTTACTTTTGGGAGCACCCATAGCGCCGCTCCATCGTAGGGGGAAACCTGAGGGGGTTTGCAAAGTGCCAAGCACATTTGTAAGCCACAAGCTGCAAGCTTGGTTGTTAAAAAGGTTGGTCTTGCACAGCCTGTCTGCAGAGGAAATTGTGTATCTCGTAAAAACTTGAGCACACTGGCCACAGCTTTCAGACCATGCCGCCAACCTGACAACACTGGCGGCTAAGACTGCTAAGGAAAAGGGAGTAAAAGGGGATGCTAGGCTTGCAGTAAAGTCTTTTACAGGAGGCTTCCGAGGCACCGCCATCTTCAAAGGGGTCCTGACCTACAGACCTCTAGCAGCTCCTTGTTTCCTCCTTTTTCATTCTTTGTGGGAAGTTACATCCAACTACACACATTCTGACGGAGGTCAAGCCCAGCAGTCGGGACGCAAGTTGCTCCTTGGGATGAAACAATCTGAAATGCCAATGCATCAAGGATGAACAGCACCATGAACAGCATGCGTGTGCTCCATTTAAACCACCAAGCAGAGAATTCAAAGTTGCAAGAGCTGAATGTGTGAGTAATTGTCTGTCCAAGAATGCTCATTCCTATCATCTGTACTTCCAGGCTTGCTGCAGGGCTGGTAGCGCCAATTAATAAAGCAGCTTACCAGCAACACTGCCTCCTCCACATTCCTGTTTTTACTATTCAGCGGTGACAGCACTAGTTCCTACTCCCCAGCATCACAGCACACCTACACACACACACACACGCACGCACACACAAAGCTGCAACTCAGCAATGAGGCCCACAAACGGCACACTTAAACACCAACTCTCATTACTGCCGTATCAACCCCCAACTAATGCAATCAGCTCGCAAGGAATCATTACCTGAGCAAGAGCCACTCTCAACAGCCACAGCCACTTTCCAACACTTCAGCCACCTTTGAAACTTGCCACTTTCCAACAGCCAACAATCACAGGTCTGTGCTAAACGCCTCCACACTCCCGTCCCCACTGCGCGCAACCAGCTCCCCAATGAACAGTCTTCAACAGCACAACCGACATCTGCCGACATATTGCCATCCCCATCCAGTGCAACATGTGCCTAGGAGCCACTTCTATCCAACATCAAGACCAGCACTCACCACCACGCTGCCGTCCCTACACAAAGTCATCTTTTCCCAGACATGTTCCGCCCTCCCAGAGCTACACCAGCACTCACCACCACACTGCCATCCCCATAAAATGCTACACCAGCACTCACCATCGCACTGCCATCGCCACGAATTGCTACACCAACACTCACCACCACACTGCCATCCCCACAAATTGCGACCAGGCGGGACACTGAGGGGAGGCAGCACAACTCAAGGACTCCATGCCTGCAGTGCAACACCCAAGTCAACAGTAAGCATGTAACAGTGAGCATTCAGCAGTGCACTTCAGTACGATACAACCAAGCAGCCATTCAACTGGAAGCCATGCCAGCAGCACAACACCCAGTTCAACAGTATGGCTGCAGCAGGTTCACAATTGAAGGAAGTTCAATATTGACTTCCTGAGAAAGCAGCCCCAGGCAAGAACCAAACCTGCCTGTGCTAACAGTTTCCAGGTGTTTGGTTTTAAACACAGGCACCTCTTCGCTTCATCTCCAGCAGGGGTTCCATCTGACTCATGGACAGGGAGCAGAGATGCAAGACATAGGGCGTGAGGATGCACCCAACATTGCATGTAACGGCCCTGCAACTCTTCATCTGCCGACCCTGCCGCAGAAGGCAGCCAGAGGATTGATCTCGTTGCTTTCCCAGGGCAGCTGCAAGTGACAGGGCCCAGTGCGCATTTGCGCAAGAAATACATCCATCACACATGCACGCGCGCACGCACGCGCGCGCGCGCACACACACACACACACACACACACACACACACACACACACACACACACACACACACACCTGGACACCCTGCGCCCAGCCACCAGCCTAAGGGAGGGGGCTTGGGGGGCAGATGGCAGATGGAGTGGAGGTGCCCCTGCAACGGAGCACACAGACCCACCACCCCCTGCATAGCTGCTCCTGGGTGTGGCATCCCCTCCTGGCGTGGGTGCATTGTGTCGTGGGGTTGGTTGGCCCAGCACTTGGTGCTCCTCAATTTGCCTGGGCGTGGGAGGAGTATGTCAGGAGGATGAGTGTTGGTCTGAGATGGTGCATGATTGCTGTCATTGGGCTATGAGGAGGGTGTTGCCGTACTTGGAAATGGTAAGAGCAACGCCAGTCACTCCATCCCTCTGCGAAGCATCATGGGGGAATTACTAGTCATGGCCTCCTCTGCCAAGTATCAAGAAGAGATCATGAGATCCTTGATCATGCCCTTGCTCTGGCAAGCATTTCAGGGGCATCACCAGTCACTCCATCCCTCTGCGAAGCATCAAGAAGGCATCACCAGTCATGCCCTCACTCTGGCGAGCATTTCAGGGGCATCACCAGTTACTCCATTCCTCTGCCAAGCATCAATAAGGCATCACCAGTCATGCCCTTGCTCTGGCAAGCATTTCAGGGGCATCACCAGTCACTCCATCCCTCTGCGAAGCATCATAGGGGCATTACTAGTCATGCCCTCCTCTGCCAAGCATCATCGGGGGATCATCACACTTCATCCTTCTACCAAACAAGACAAACAAGAGGCACATGCGGCGGAGCAGGAGAGATGATGCAACAAGAAAGCGTGCCACTCATGCCCAGGTGATTATACTGCAAATGTGGGCTGGGGCGAAAGGAAGTGTGCAGCGGCTGGGTGAAGCTGTCAACAAGCGGCAAAGGAGTGGCAAAGGGGAGTATGCAGCAGCTGTAGGTGAAGCAGTCAACAAGCGGCAAAGGAGTGGCAAAGGGGAGTATGCAGCAGCTGTAGGTGAAGCAGTCAACAAGCGGCAAAGGAGTGGCAAAGGGGAGTGTGCAGCAGCTATAGGTGAAGCTGTCAACAAGCGGCAAAGGAGTGGCAAAGGGGAGTATGCAGCAGCTGTAGGTGAAGCAGTCAACAAGCGGCAAAGGAGTGGCAAAGGGGAGTATGCAGCAGCTGTAGGTGAAGCAGTCAACAAGCGGCAAAGGAGTGGCAAAGGGGAGTGTGCAGCAGCTATAGGTGAAGCAGTCAACAAGCGGCAAAGGAGTGGCAAAGGGGAGTATGCAGCAGCTATAGGTGAAGCAGTCCACAAGTGGCAAAGGAGTGGCAAAGGGGAGCATGCAGCAGCTATATGTGAAGCAGTCAACAAGTGGCAAAGGAGTGGCAAAGGGGAGTATGCAGCAGCTATAGGTGAAGCAGTCAACAAGTGGCAAAGGAGTGGCAAAGGGGAGTATGCAGCAGCTATAGGTGAAGCAGTCCACAAGTGGCAAAAAAGGCAAAGACTGCATCAGGAGAGCTGGAGCTGCGACTCTTTCATCCTAGCGTGTGCACCCAAGTCTCACAATTGCAACCTGCCGTTTAACAAGCTTCCTGCTGAGTGGTGGTGCACGCTTTGCTGTAAGGTGGTCTAACAGTTGCAATTTGCCACCAATAAAGGAAAGCAGGGGAGTCCCAGCCCCAGGGGCTTCCCTCAACGCAGCTACAGCTCATGCATGGCGTTGTGCCCAATGACCATGATGTATAATAGCAAGGATGGGTGTGAAGTGTTAGGAGCATATTCATGTGCAGCAAGAATTGCCATAAATCGCGTAGCATACGTGTGTGGCAACTCTAACAACCAAACTTTAGCAGCAACAAGTGCATACAAGCTTTGCAATAGTTCAAGTACAAACCAAGTACATACGCAGCAACCCTCAAAGCCAAGTATGACCAATCCCTGTATGATAACAGACATTTCATTCCCATGATATCAAGGGATATGCAGTAGCAGAGCAAACAACAAGCCCATAGATGCAATGTGCAAGCTTACATGGAACAATCAGGCTAGTACGCTCCAACAAGCGTCTGAGCACAGGGAGGGCTGAGGAGTGCTGCCATTTTCTTGACCACTCCCCCTTCCCATAGATCCCATCTTATTGAGGCACATGGGTAAACCTGGCCTAGTCTGTAGATATGTGTTGTACATTGCAGCCTTTTGGCAGGGAAAAAGTGAAAATGTCTGGTGTCGGTATATGGAATTGGCCTACCCTATATGTTGGCAATCATGAATTATAATAAACACCTCCTCCAGATCCTAATCATGAGGCATACGGGGCCATCAAGAGTGATTGTGAACATGGCAGAGCCACGTATGTGCATGAATGTTGGGCTCCAGCACCAGGCAAGAGGAGAGGGTATGATGGGGCTCAGCACACATGGCTGTTAATGTGAGCACCAGTCCCTCAGCTCGTCATGAGCAGGGTTAATTTGGTCATGGAGGGGGCCAACACATTTACAAATGATGAACAGCAAACTCTTCCACAGTGCTTCTGCACCTAGGAGTGTCCGTGACAAGCGTGTGGTCCTGAAATGTGTTTTTTGCAAATGCATTTCCTCCAGCTCTCCTTGCGCTCAGGATTTGAGTACCCAAAAAGGAGCCAAAAAGTATTTTTTGCTATTGCATTGAGGGCTCAATGCTGAGAGGGCATTGGCACTGTCACATTTACGCACCCGGTGGACAGCCCCAGGAAGACGCGCTGTGCTTGTGAATCCATGGCCACTGCTGTGATGCGCGAGGCATCCCTCCGTGTGTGAACTGGGACCAGACTGAAGGCAGTACGTGTGGTGCTGGCATATCGCTGCTCCTGCTGCTGTCTGAAAGGCTGGAGGAGGGGCAAATCCTCTTGGCTGTCCGTGCTTGGTGCCATGGCTGATTTCTTGGATCACCGTTCGCAAGCCATCACCCAGCTGCCATTAGTAACATGGCAATCAGCTGTTGCTTCCCAGCAGACCATCATCAGGAGTTTGATCGTTCAAACATGGGCCTATCTTGGATGCTCTGATTTGGTGGTTTGTACAGGAAAGCAGGCTAGGTGATCATTGCACTGGAAAATCATTGTTATAAAGTGTATTGTTACAGTGATGCTCTTTTAGAAGCTGAGATTGGTGCAGGAATCTTATTGAAGCAATTATCCAATTCGAAGAATTTATTTGTATAAATAATAGAAAACTAAACATTAACTGAAGCGGTGCTCAATCCCAGGGACCATGAGTCTTCGGTTAATGTAGCTTCCCTTGTCCACTTGTCACACCTACACACCGCAATGCCCTCAGGTAGAGAATGCAGACTGTTATCTGCCATGCTTTAGGCCTTGCTTGGAGGAGCTCACCCATGGAGATTTTCCACTCTGTCCAAACATGAGTACAGGCTTTCGTGTGGACACAGACAGCTGGCTCAGGGAGTTTGAGGAGGCAAAGTTGTTGGAGCAAGAGGTGCTGCAGCTTATTCAGGTGAGCTGCGAGGACTTCAAGGCTTGGTAAATTTGGCCTAATAAACGCCAGTGAGCACTCCTGCAAACGCACAAGCATGCATACACATGAGCGCGCATGGGCGCATGTGCATGTGCACGCGCGCGCACACGCACACACATGCACACACGCGCGCACGCGCGCGCGCACACACACACACACACACACACACACACACACACACACACACACACACACACACGCACACACGCACACACACACACACGCGCGCGCACGCACGCACACATACACACACACATACACACACATCGTACATAAGAGTAATCATTCCGCACCCCCAAAATTTTTTTGTGTGATTCCCGCCTTCACCCCGCAGCCCTCTCAATATTTGTTCTTGGTTTCCTGCGTTTTCCCGCAGGAGCAATCATCCTTTATTTGCCCTGAAAAGTTATGGTTATAAAGTAGAATTGCAAGTAGAAGCTGCCTGCAGCAATGGAACTGCATTAGTGTAGCAGCAGGGCAGCTGTACTGCTGCATGTGGAGGTATGCAGCAACACATTATCCCTAACTTAAGAAGCTGTTGAAGATTAGCTATTGTTGAAGGTTGTATTTTGTTTTCCTAAAATACTTGAGGCCCAGCTGCGTCCACTGCTCCTACATTGGTGACCTGCACAGAAACCCTTCACACTCATCAAGAAAAGCTGCAGCGCCTAGGACTGCCTAGCCTCTGCCTTTTGCTACTCCACTGGGAGGGGTTCCAGGAAGCTTCCCAGTCCCAGCTGTTGACCCTTTGGCACTTTGGGACATACATTTTGGTTGCAAAAAAATTGAATGTAGTTATTTTCTCACACACTTTCCTGCATGCTCAAAAATAATTATTTTGTCCGATGTCCGCAGTCATCCCGCTTTCCTCAGAAACATTTGACCGCGTTTTCACTCAGTCCTCTGGGAAATTCAAAATCAATTTCCTGGCCCGGGTTTCAATTCTCCAGTCTACCAAGAATTTCCCGGTCCGTTGTTTCCAGTGGACATCTGGACGGGACGTTTCCTTTTGGCTCATGAAAGCCCTCAGACATGTGTACGATGGTGATTGAATATAATTTGCAGATTTTTAAAGCATTTGGAGTCCTCTAGAGGCATTTGAATTTCCCGACTCACCTGAATTTCTACGCTGAGGAGGGATCCACATATCAATTCCCCAGTCTGGGAAATTCATCTACCGGAAAATTTGTTTTCCCGGTTCGCCGAGGAATGCCTGGACCGCCCAATTTAGACCTCTGTTATTTATCAATCTGCCGAAGGAATTTCCCGGTCCCAGTGGAGACGCGGACATTATTTTTGGGGGATGATATATATTATGTACGGTACAGATGCGCGCACACACACACGCGCACACACACACACACACACACACAGGAGCGCAACAGCCGGAATGCAGGCCCTGGGGACCCTGAGACCAGCCGAAAGACAGCCACGGCCCGCAGGAAGATCGGCACGCTGGGCACACTGGTGGAGAAGTTGCTGAGGCTGCTGGACTCACCGGAAACCTCACAGCTGTGAGTGCAGAGCCCCACAGCTAGCTGCCTTTGAGGCGTGACAGCTCTTGGTGTTACTCACTGTGAGCAGGGTTCTTGCATCTTATGGTTGTGCCAAGGATCAATGCACTCCTTGAAGGTGCGCAAAAGCTAGTGCACATCTATCTAGCGCGTTATTGGCCAGGGACACTTGGCCTTGATGGCCGCGTACACAGCGAATGGTGTGCAACATCTCATGCGCATGGGAGTGGGGTCTGCTGTTGGCTACAGGGAGGTGCAATGTGTTGCACCTCCACTGCCACCCAAACGCCTGTGCACCTCCACTGAACCAGCACGGAGCACGCCTGTGCATTTTGAGCCTCAACTCGAAGAGGCCTCTTGCAGTTTGACCCTTGAATCAAGGAGGCTTCTTGCAGTTTGATCCTCAACTTGAAGAGGCCTCTTGCAGTTTGATTCCTAAATTGAGGAGCCCTCTTGCAGTTTGACCCTTGAATCGAGGAGGCTTCTTGCAGTTTGGTCCTTGATTTGAGGGGGCATCTCAAAATTTGACCCTCAAATTGCGGAGGCTTCTTGAGTTTGTTCCTTAACTTTAGGAGGCCTTTTGCAATTTGATCCTCGACTTGAGAAGGCCTCGTGACAGGACACAAGCAAAACACGAGGAACAATCATGTTGGGAACCTTGTTTTGCTGCAGATCTCCTCGCAGCAGCATTGCATATTTTGTGCGGCCCTCATCCTTGCCCAAGTTGTGGTCCGTACACGGATTGCACTAGCAGCGAGACAGATTGCACTAGCAAGACAGATTGCACTACAGCAAGACAGATTGCACTAGCAGCAAGACAAATTGCAGCAAGACAGATTGCACTAGCAGGACAGGTTGCACAAGCAGCAAGACAGATTGCACTAGCAGCAAGGCATGATGTGAAGGACCGTTTGCCGATGCTTGAATCGCCACACTTTTGCATGCTTGATCAGTTCATGGGCCGCATGACCAGCAGGAAGTCTTTCTCGCAAATGGAGGACCACTGCTGCTATGTTCTGATGCAAGGGACCACTGCTGCTTGCGGCGTTGTCCTGCTCTCCGATCATCTTGCAGGTCAAATATAAGGGACGACTCTTGCTTGCAAAGGTGTTTTGTTTCTCCAGCCCCCACGGTCGTTGGTCTACCAGGGCTGCGCGTACCTTGGTGCTCCTGCCAGGTTCTAGAGGTCTTGGGTTCAAGCCTTGGGGACGACTTGGGATTTTGCTGGGGCCCTATCAGAGGGGAAGTTGGTCCTTCATGCATGTTTGCCTGTGGGCAAGCATAGGCTTTTCTTTCTTTTCTGTCCTGCTCTCCGATCATGGAGCTGGTCAGAGCAGGAGGGCGTTGTCTTCCGCGGCTCAAAAGGATGAGTCATGCTAAGCCTTCAATACGCTCTCGCTGGCTTTGTGCTCTGCCGCTGGCATCCCGCTGGCGGGAGTGCAGCTAGCAGCTGGGCATGACCTTTGAATTGCACAAGGCAATGACTTATGGCTGCGCTGGTAAAAACTAAGTCGTGCTTAGCGGCCAGTTGTGCTCCCACTGGCAGCTTGGCATGGCTCTTACCTACACAAGACAACTATGTGGAGGCTTTTCTTTCATACCGGTCCCCCCCCCCTGAGCTCCTGGTGTTCTCTTGCAAGCCAGGACATACGTGTGAGAGGCACTGCCGCTTGTGCCGCCACTCTTGTTGTCTCATGTCTCGCTCTATCCACTTATGTGCAGGTCAGAACAAGAGCGCAACCGGCGTCGTGACCTGCTGTACAACCTGCGCAACAGGCGGGAGCAGATGCAGCACTCCCTGAGGCGTGGACGTGGGCCAGCGGACAAGTCAGTGTTTCTGGGCGTGGTTGTTTTTGGCGTGGTTGTTTTGGGCGTGGTTGTTTTTGGGCGTGGACCAACGGACAAGTCTGTTTCTGTAGTTGCTTGCACAAGCATGCCATGGAACTCCCATAGAATGCCCATCATGGAACCCATTCATTTATTGATTCATCTCCTTAAACATCGCATGTCGGCCTTCCAATGCAGCACTTGCCGAGGCCTAGGTCTGCAGGGAAGCCAGCGTTTTTGTAGTCGCTCGAGGCATGCCGTAGAACCACCATTGGTTGCTTGAGGCATAACGCAAAACCACCATTGGCAGCTCAAGGCGTGCCATAGGATCACCATGCTGATAGGCATACCATTCTTGAAGCTCAGCACACGATGATGCCTCAGTCCCATGCCCTTGGCCTGCTCAGGAGTTTACAGGAGTTCACATGCAGGAGCCAAAATGCATAACTGCTAGGGCAAAGAGTTCTGAAATAGTTGTAAAGAGTCCTTGAAAAGGGTTGTGTAGTCATTGCTCTTCAATTGCTCTTCAAGAGCGAGGCATGTGAAAGATGTGCATCTCAAGCTCTCACCAAGGTTAGGAAATACTGATTTGTGCTCTGACATCCTGGACTGTTGCCGATTCTCAGATGACTTGAAGTATGCTTACAGCAACTCAGATGTGTGTGTGTATGCATGTGTGTGTGTGTCCGCGCGCGTGTGCGCATGCTCGCACTTTTGTCCCTTGTCTCACACATGTGACCTGTTTTGGTTAAAGCATGTAATTGGTCATCTCCCCCTGGAATCACTGAAAGAACATCCGACGGGGGGTAGCATGGAGATGCTCATGGAGTTGCCTCATTCTTGTGCGCCCTGCTCGGATCTCTTCAGGGAGTCTTAGATGGAGCCTTTGATGGAGTTCTCTCACCCTTGTGCGCCCTTGCTTGCACTTCTCCAGGGAGTCTTTGATGGAGGGCAGTGGTAGCTCCACTCAGCCTCCCCGGGAAACAGAGCAAACCGCAGAGCTGGACAACAAGGTGCGCACCCTTGCCTTTCCCCCTCCTCCCTCCTTTATCTCTTTGTCTCTCTCTCTCTCTCTCTCTCTCTCTCTCTCTCTTTCTCTCCCTCTTGCGTGCGCGCAAACACAAACACACACACATGCACATGCGCACACACACACGCACGCACAAACACACACCACCAGCGGTGTTGCCTAGTAGTTAGCAGGGCTTTGAGCAATAGAGTGTGGCAGGCGTTGGGTCAGTTTTAAGCTGTTGAAGGAGCGCGGCAGGCATCGGGCTGTTATCAAGATGTGTGGGCAGCTTGCTTGGCAACGGATTATTTTTGAGCTGTGTGACGAGCTTGGTAGGGCATCAGGTTATTTTTGACGTGAGCAAGGAGCTGAGGCCCATTGGGAGGCTGGCAGCGAGCAGTATGCTCAGCCTGTTTGCCTTGTTGTGTTGCTGCAGGGTCTGTTGGCCATGCAGCAGCGGACCATGGACAGCCAGGATGAGGAGCTGGGGCACATAGAAAAGTCGGTGCACAGCACGAAGGTGAGGGAAGCTGTGGTCACGGATAGAACAATCAGTACACAGCGCTGAGGTGAGGGAGGCTGTAGTCATGGATATAAATAATTGCACAGCTTGCAGGTGAAGAAATTCAGTACAAGACAAAATTGCGTAAGGAGTGAAGATGCTCCCCACGTCAAATAAGGAAAAGAGCACACAGGTGACGAAGGCAAATAAGAAAAGAGCACACAGGTCACGGATCGATAGTATGGAATGATGGTATGCTGGTGCAAAGGATTGATTATAAAGTAGCCGGGACAGAGTGAGGATGTGTGGACAGGGGATGAATTAAGGACATAAGAGCCATGCTTGCGTCATGCTGCTCTTGACATAGGAGCCATGCTAGCATCATGCTGCTCTTGACATAAGTGCCATGCTAGCGTCATGCTGCTCTTGATGCAAGAGCCATGCTTGCATCATGCTGCTCTTGATGCAAGAGCCATGCTAGCATCATGCTGCTCTTGACATAAGAGCCATGCTAGCATCATGCTGCTCTTGATGCAAGAGCCATGCTTGCATCATGCTGCTCTTGATGCAAGGGCCATGCTTGCATCATGCTGCTCTTGACATAAGAATTATGCTAGCATCATGCTGCTCTTGACATAAGAGCCATGCTAGCGTCATGCCACTGTTGTAGGGTTGGGTGTAGAGGGTCTAGCAAAGTGGCAAAGAAGGCCGATGAGGCAATACTGAGCCTGTTTGAACCTCATTTGAGTAGGTTTCGTGACACATTTGACCCTTTGTACCCACCCTTCTGACATAAGAGCCATGCCAGTATCGCAAAGCTAAGGGCAATGCCATCCAAGCTGGTTTTCGTCAAACTATGTAAATTTGGACACTTGTCTGAGAATGGGCAAATTTGTACACGTGTTTTCATTTCTGAGCACAAGATGCGACCGTCAGTGTGGTATGCACAACTGTGCACATGGGGTATGACTGTGCTCTTGGCTGTGTGCATGACTGTGCGCATGACGTGAGATGCGACCATGAGTACAACTGTGCGCACGACTGACTTTGTGCACGATTGTGTGCATGCACGCAAGATGCGACAATGAACATTATTGTGTGCGTGCATGCGAGATGCGACTATGAGCATAACTGTGCGCATGGAATGCGCATGAAGTCCAGATACGATCACAATTGTGAATGCACAAGCTGTGTGGGGAACACTGGCACTGGCAACTGCAATGGATACGTGCACATGATGGATTGGAATGGAAACCAGTTGCTCTCTGAACACTCTTGTGAGCGGCGATCGCAGTGTGCATGTCGTGAATTAAGATGGAAACCAGTCTCCTCCTGGACACTTTGCGAGAAGCAATTGCAGTGGACATGCGTGTAACGATTCAGGCTTTGCCTTTTGCTTATGTTTTGTTGTTGGTATGCATTGGATGTTGGTGAGTGTGCACTCCTTGTGGGCCAGGGAAGTTCAGGGGATTACAAGGGGTTTCGGGGCTGCTTCAGAGACACTTGTTAGTTTCTCGGGTCTACCCGACCTGCCTATAAAATTCTCGGACCCAGTACTTAAGAGCCCAGCCAGCGGCACAAGCAAGATGAAAGAGTGTGTGGACTGCATGTACATCAAAGCCAATTGAGTTTTAGGAGAAGCTTTTACCCTAATGTTTGAAATTTTTTAGAAACACATCCCCACTTTCTTACCAACAGCCAACAGTAGCCTGCGCCCAGCAGGACTTCTAAAGTGACCCTAAACTCCGGGCTGGGGTGCTGCTCCATCCACTCAGCAGACCGAGCCTCTGCGGGAGTGAAGGGCTCCTGAAGGGGAGAGGGCGGCTGGGGGGGTCTGGCAGAGGAGCGGGGGAGGACCTGGGCTCTCCTGCATGAGCGCGAGGGGTCGCCACACAGCCCAAGAGCATTTGCATGCTGCCAGGAGCAGGACAGGCTTGCGAGTGATTTATGACTTACAGAGGGTAAAGAGAGACTGCGATGGCAGCCTGCTCGCAGGAAGGTTGCCCATGGGCAAGGAGCCTCCTTTCTCCCTCCTTGGGCGCAGGCTTCATCTTTTATCATTCGGCGTGTGACCCAGGGTTTGAACTTCCCTGTTGTGTGCACATATGTTTCAAGGCAACGTTCATCAAAAGCAACGTTCATTAGAAGGACTTTGTGCAGGTTTCACAACCATGTCAATGTACGCCTGCACTCATGCAGCACATTGCACTTGCTATTGGGGAGGAGGTGGACCTGCACACGAGATTGCTTGACGACTTAGATGAAGAGGTGGACGTCACCCAGAGCCGCATGAAGGTTGCCACCCTGAAGGTGCACACTTTTCTGTGTTGCAATTGCCATGTTTTTCCATGGAGTGTGGTTGTTGCTGGTCTGTCCCACAAGCATTAAGGTTGCCACTCTGAAGGCACGCGCTTTTCTGATCTGTCGCACATTGTGTGACCTCGCTTCTCTGTCCTTTTTTCTTTTGCTTAGAAAGGGGTGCCGCTTGGTAAGGTGAGTCAGGAGCATAGACCAGGAAGTGATGAAAACAGAACAAGCGGCACCCCTACACCTTCAATCCTTGCAGTGCATGAATGCACTCTTCCCATCCACAACTCGTGCTTGTGTACCTATATCTTTGTGTACATACCCCTATTTATGCTCTACGCCCCTTCCTGGCACACTCCCGTGCGTGCTTTCCTGCATGCTTCTGGTTACGCTATGCATACCATTGCACACATATCCATGCCTTCTTCAGTACACGCTCTTTTATGCACACCTGTTTTGAAACTCAAGCACTCATTCGTGCCCGTTCTCATGCTTGCCTTTTATGCACACCTGTTTTGAAACTCAAGCACTCATTCGTGCCCGTCCTCATGCATGCCTTTTATGCACACCTGTTTTGAAACTCAAGCACTCATTCGTGCCCGTTCTCATGCATGCTCTTTTGCGCTCTTGCCTCACAGGTCAAGCACACCCATGCTCATTGTAAAGCTCATTGCCATGCACACTCTTTTGTGCACACATGCCTCACACAGGTCGAGCACTCGTGTCTGCATGCACTCCTCTCCCTGCGCTACTGCCTCACAGGCCGAGCACACGCTGAAGGAGTCTGCCAGCTGGCAAGGGGGGCTTCCTTTTCTTTTCATGCCCATTTTCTTGCACACTCTTTCCTGTGCTCCTGCCAAGGTCAAGCACATGCTGAAGGAGGGCTTCCGTTTCTTTTCATGCCCATCTTCATGCGCACTCTTCTCCCTGTGCTCCTGCCTGCCAGGTCAAGCACATGCTGAAGGAGTCTGCCAGCTGGCGAGGGGGCCTTCCATTTCTTGTCATGCCCATCTTCATGTGCACTCTTCTCCCTGTGCTCCTGCCTGCCAGGTCAAGCACATGCTGAAGGAGTCTGCCAGCTGGCAAGGGGGCCTTCCATTTCTTTTCATGCCCATCTTCATGTGCACTCTTCTCCCTGTGCTCCTGCCTGCCAGGTCAAGCATATGCTGAAGGAGTCTGCCAGCTGGCGAGGGGGCCTTCCATTTCTTGTCATGCCCATTTTCATGTGCACTCTTCTCCCTGTGCTCCTGCCTGCCAGGTCAAGCACATGCTGAAGGAGTCTGCCAGCTGGCAAGGGGGCCTTCCATTTCTTTTCATGCCCATCTTCATGTGCACTCTTCTCCCTGTGCTCCTGCCTGCCAGGTCAAGCACATGCTGAAGGAGTCTGCCAGCTGGCAAGGGGGCCTTCCATTTCTTTTCATGCCCATCTTCATGTGCACTCTTCTCCCTGTGCTCCTGCCTGCCAGGTCAAGCACATGCTGAAGGAGTCTGCCAGCTGGCGAGGGGGCCTTCCATTTCTTGTCATGCCCATTTTCATGTGCACTCTTCTCCCTGTGCTCCTGCCTGCCAGGTCAAGCACATGCTGAAGGAGTCTGCCAGCTGGCAAGGGGGCCTTCCATTTCTTTTCATGCCCATCTTCATGTGCACTCTTCTCCCTGTGCTCCTGCCTGCCAGGTCAAGCACATGCTGAAGGAGTGTGCCAGCTGGCAAGGGGGCCTTCCATTTCTTTTCATGCCCATCTTCATGTGCACTCTTCTCCCTGTGCTCCTGCCTGCCAGGTCAAGCACATGCTGAAGGAGTCTGCCAGCTGGCGAGGGGGCCTTCCATTTCTTGTCATGCCCATTTTCATGTGCACTCTTCTCCCTGTGCTCCTGCCTGCCAGGTCAAGCACATGCTGAAGGAGTCTGCCAGCTGGCAAGGGGGCCTTCCATTTCTTTTCATGCCCATCTTCATGTGCACTCTTCTCCCTGTGCTCCTGCCTGCCAGGTCAAGCACATGCTGAAGGAGTCTGCCAGCTGGCGAGGGGGCCTTCCATTTCTTGTCATGCCCTTTCTCATGTGCACTCTTCTCCCTGTGCTCCTGCCTGCCAGGTCAAGCACATGCTGAAGGAGTCTGCCAGCTGGCGAGGGGGCCTTCCATTCCTTTTCATGCCCATTTTCATGTGCACTCTTCTCCCTGTGCTCCTGCCTGCCAGGTCAAGCACATGCTGAAGGAGTCTGCCAGCTGGCGAGGGGGCCTTCCATTTCTTGTCATGCCCATTTTCATGTGCACTCTTCTCCCTGTGCTCCTGCCTGCCAGGTCAAGCACATGCTGAAGGAGTCTGCCAGCTGGCGAGGGGGCCTTCCATTTCTTGTCATGCCCATCTTCATGTGCACTCTTCTCCCTGTGCTCCTGCCTGCCAGGTCAAGCACATGCTGAAGGAGTCTGCCAGCTGGCGAGGGGGCCTTCCATTTCTTTTCATGCCCATCTTCATGTGCACTCTTCTCCCTGTGCTCCTGCCTGCCAGGTCAAGCACATGCTGAAGGAGTCTGCCAGCTGGCGAGGGGGCCTTCCATTTCTTGTCATGCCCATTTTCATGTGCACTCTTCTCCCTGTGCTCCTGCCTGCCAGGTCAAGCACATGCTGAAGGAGTCTGCCAGCTGGCAAGGGGGCCTTCCATTTCTTTTCATGCCCATCTTCATGTGCACTCTTCTCCCTGTGCTCCTGCCTGCCAGGTCAAGCACATGCTGAAGGAGTCTGCCAGCTGGCGAGGGGGCCTTCCATTCCTTTTCATGCCCATTTTCATGTGCACTCTTCTCCCTGTGCTCCTGCCTGCCAGGTCAAGCACATGCTGAAGGAGTCTGCCAGCTGGCGAGGGGGCCTTCCATTTCTTGTCATGCCCATTTTCATGTGCACTCTTCTCCCTGTGCTCCTGCCTGCCAGGTCAAGCACATGCTGAAGGAGTCTGCCAGCTGGCGAGGGGGCCTTCCATTTCTTGTCATGCCCATCTTCATGTGCACTCTTCTCCCTGTGCTCCTGCCTGCCAGGTCAAGCACATGCTGAAGGAGTCTGCCAGCTGGCGAGGGGGCCTTCCATTTCTTTTCATGCCCATCTTCATGTGCACTCTTCTCCCTGTGCTCCTGCCTGCCAGGTCAAGCACATGCTGAAGGAGTCTGCCAGCTGGCAAGGGGGCCTTCCATTTCTTTTCATGCCCATCTTCATGTGCACTCTTCTCCCTGTGCTCCTGCCTGCCAGGTCAAGCACATGCTGAAGGAGTCTGCCAGCTGGCGAGGGGGCTTTCCATTTCTTTTCATGCCCATTCTCATGCGCACTCTTCTCCCTGTGCTCCTGCCTGCCAGGTCAAGCACATGCTGAAGGAATCTTCCAGCTGGCGAGGGGGCCTGTGCATCTTTCTGCTCATCGTCACTCTGGTGACCATTCTTATCCTCGCGGCAAAGATGGGCAGGCTGTTTTTGAGGCCTTAAAGAAAGAAAACTTAGACAGAGGGCTGAAGTGACGGCCGGTGTCGCCATGGTAACTGTTCTCACCCCTCTGGCACAGATGGGCAGGGTGGTGTTGAGTGCCTGCTTTGGCAGATGGAGGTATGGTACGCAGAGGAAGGAAGCTTGCAGCCCAAAGCAGCACTTTCAACCCCAGCCAACCTGCAAATTAGATTGGCTCAGGGGGAGTTGGCAATGAGGAACTGTCATCATTTATTCATATGTTGAGGCTGGCCAAGGAAAGTAAGGCTTGACACATGCCATAGATGTTTTGTGTGGGAGACAGTGTGTGGGTCGATGGCGGCATGAGAAGCATAGTGGGGGTGGAACACAGGATCCTCAGCCTGATGTCTGCCAACATCATGATGGTTACGTTGTCAGCCTTGCATTCTCTGCTCTCCCTGATAGCTTAATCTTCCTCGCCATTTTCTTGAGCAAAGAGGGAGGAAAGGCTTTGCAGTCAAAGTTGATTGCATGCACGAGGAGGAGGCTCCTCCGTTAACACATTTGTTTCTAGCTGGCATTGGCAACGGGCTAACCTAATACATAAGGAAATGCTTTGGGCTTTTTTTGAAAGCACTTAGACATGCAGTGTTGTGCACGCACGCTGCTTTTATCACAGCTACCCGGACAAATCCAGCCGCTGCTCTAGTTGCTTGAGGCATGTGGAATCTTCTCAGGTTTGCCTTGGGCAAGAGCTGCCATTATAAGTTCTTTCCCATTGCATCTCAGGTCCGGAGATAGTAGGCGTCAGTATTTCTCATCCATCAGAGCAGTAAGGATGGTGCTGGGAACTGCTGACAAATGTCCTCCTCCTCTGCTTTCCCATGTATGGACACAGGGTGTGACGCTCACCAACCTGTTTTGTATTTATCTTCTTAAAAACTAATGCCATCAGTAATGGATACATTTGATCTTGGAGAGGTTGTAGCATTTTTTAGGACGTTCAACAAGGCAAGTTGCCTGTGTCTTCTAACATATAAAACAAGCGTGTTCAGGTCGTTACATAGCAAGGTGCTGTGCCTCCATCTGCTCCTATGTTTTCAGAGTTGCAGTTGTGGCTGCTGGCAATCATGGCTGTCTGTCAAAAGAGTTGCAAGGATTACAAGGGGCTGGCCTACAAAAATTTGTATTAAAACTCTGGTTGATTGGCTTCTGGTGAAAGTTTCTCAACCAGCATCAAAGCTTGAAACCAACTTTGACCAAAACCTTTGGAATCTATGCAAGTCTTGATTTAGGAAAGCATTAATCTTGATTTAGGAAAGCATTAATCTCAAAATCAATTTTAGTGTGAAAGCTTGCCAAGAAAGGAATACCGCTGAGGTAAAGTTAGTGTCTGGAAGCTCAGTTGGGCAAATGCCAGACTGGGCAAAAGTATGTAATGGTTTAAAAAGATCAATATACAGGTCTTTGTACTTTCTTGTGCAGGATAGGATAGGATTAAAGCAATTGCAATAGAAGAGAACATGTTTCTGCTCCTGGACTTCAGCACACTCACATTTATCACATATATTTGAACCACCCACTGGGCAGCCACTTACAGGACTCGATCTTCAAGCAGTGGGCACGAAGCCTAACCTACTCACACTCCTCGTGACTCTTTTGTCCAGATCCTTAAATGGATATGATGGGATACAGAAGGGAGTGTGTGCCGTTTGATTTGATAATTTTCTGCACCGATGATGGTAAGTCAGTGCTGTCCTGTTCACCTCTCGGGGACTGAGGGCATCCGCTTCCCTCCGAAGCTTCTGCTGTCTGTACTCCAAACTCCCTATTAAAGCCTGCATGAGAATCTTAGAAGCACTCAGCATTTTTTTGGTTTTAACGTCTAATGTTGTCCATATTGCGCATGCCACTAAATACCTTAGATACATGTGCAGACCAACAGGACACGTCCCTATCAGCAAGGTGTAATGTTTCTTTCAGCGCTTGACGTAATGTATCACTATCTGAATCAGGCATCATGTTGAAAAGCTTAACAGTAAAACAATAGTCAAACCAATTATGATTGGCAACAAAACTGCAAAGGCTCTTGGCCACACTCTCTCAGTGCTGGCCAGTTTGTGGCAGTGCTCTTCACACCTAGGAAGCGTCTCAAGGAGCATAAGAACCTTTTTTGCAATTGGCTTTTGAACTCACTGCCTGCTTGGAAATATTCTGTACCCCATACTTGGTATGCATACATCCCAGCCGGAACGCCATACACCAGAAAGCCAAAGCAGAGCGTGGCCTATTTCTCAAACCATGCTCATGCACAAACTTCTTCATCTTTTGTTGGGCAGCCATATAAAGCTGCACAGCATGCTCCTCAGACACTTTCAAATTCATGTGCTTGTCAACAAGCATACCGAGGTATTACCTACAGATAGTATGTGAACTGGTCTTTTGGGGAAGAGCCACATCTCCATACATGAAAGTAGGCAGAGAAGAGCACGACCTATGAAAATGCACGACATCTGACTCAAAGTTTGATGTAATGACAGTCAGCCTTTTCCTCATTGCATATGCCCACAACCTATTCAACACCACTTGCATTTCACCTGGGTCGTTTATGGTTGAGCCATCTGCGTGTAGCGTGTATAAAACGCCATTCACTCCATTTCCTGTCATAGTTCCTCTTATCCCTTTACTGAGATATCGGCCCATGTCATTGTTGTATAGAGGAAAAAGGAACTTCGCTTGGTTCCATTTGTTGGATGCACACGAGATCCTTAATTGCTCGGAGAAGTGGTGCAGGCAGGAAACAAGTTGCTTAATTAAGTCAAGTTATAACTCGAAGCGAACGCATCATAAAACTCCTGGCTTCTGAGGTTACAGGCCTTCTTTTTCCTGTAAGCTGTAACCTGAAACCTCCTGGCTTATTTGAAGTGCTGACGAAGCATTGGAGTGTGCTTGAAGAATGAGACCAGCAACTAGCAAGCCAACCGGTCAAACCACCTGGCTGAAGGCTGAATTCCAATTGTAAACCACCTGTCTGAAGTTTTGTTCTCTACATCTCTTGTTATAATGATGCAATCTTTCAGGATTGCAGAATGCAACTTGCATCCCTGAATGAGTACATGGAGGTTCAGGGGGGATATCCGATGTCTGGAGAGTCTCCAGTCCTGCCGGTGAGGCGTCTATTATTTCTGTCCTACTGGAACTGCTTTGAATGATTTCCTTTTTCAGCCTTTAGAAAAAAAGCGCATGCACACATACTTCAAGTTTGTGTACTTTTTTCAGCAGCTGTCAAACAGCTCCTGAATTTTCAGAAACTTTTGCCAATCATGTCCAATTGTATACATATTTTTCTCAATACCTTTTTGTGTGGGCTTTCATTCCAATTGTTGTCAACACAGGGATTGGCAATATATAGGACACCTCCTCCTGGAGGTGGAGGGCAGCAAGAAACCGTCACGGTTTCGTATTGTACGGTACAATATGCAAATCCTGCATTGAAACAAAAGGCAAACCTATGCAAGTCGCAAAGCACTATTTACATCAGTTAACAAATACACCTAGGATCCAAGCATCTTAAATTGAGTTCTCTAGTTCAAAATTCAAGTAATAAGTTTGAGAAGGTGTTTATAAACCTTTAAAATTGTGTTCTGCGACATTTGTTACCCTAAAATAGCACGTTTTTGAAAAGCATCATAAGGAGGTAGTAAAGGCTGCTGATGCTGAGGGAACCAAATGCAGCCATGTCATGGACAACAAAAGCAAAACAAATGATCGCGTTCACAGTCACACACACAATGAGTCGATCGCTTCCCCACTGTCATGCATCGAGCCAGAGAGCAAATGCAGCACCTTCTTAAGTGAAGGTGAGACCCTGCTAGCTTGCTAGTTAGGAAATCCTCCATTGATATGCATGCGGCCTTTGGGCTGGCATAGACTTTTCTTTTGGTATGAAGGTTATCAGCAGTGCTGCTAGCCAACACCTGCGTTGTAAACCTTTGTTAGCAACAAATGATTTGGCAGATAATAGAGCTGCCCTAACAACACAGTAAGCAATCTTGATCGCAATCGGCCTCTGCTGCGCACTTGCCACTGGCATCCTCTCAGGCATGCAACACTGCTTCCTCCCTGCCTTTTGCCTGCATGCAGCACTGCGGCCCCCTTCCCGCCTTTTGCCTGCATGCAGCACTGCAGTCCCCTTCCCGCCTTTTGCCTGCATGCAGCACTGCGGCTCCCTTCCCGCCTTTTGCTTGCATGCAGCACTGCGGCCCCCTTCCCGCCTTTTGCCTGCATGCAGCACTGCGGCCCCCTTCCCGCCTTTTGCCTGCATGCAGCACTGCGGCCCCCTTCCCGCCTTTTGCCTGCATGCAGCACTGTGGCCCCCCTTCCCGCCTTTTGTCTGCATGCAGCACTGCGGCCCCACCCCCGCCTTTTGCCTGCATGCAGCACTGCGGCCCCACCCCCGCCTTTTGCCTGCATGCAGCACTGCGGCCCCACCCCCGCCTTTTGCCTCCATGCAGCATTGCGGCCCCCTTCCCGCCTTTTGTCTGCATGCAGCACTGCGGCCCCACCCCCGCCTTTTGCCTGCATGCAGCACTGCGGCCCCCTTCCTGCATCTTGCTGGCGTATAATGCCACACTCCCCCCTGCCCACAGTCATGGATCGCAACAAGGTCTCCCATGATGTGCATGGTGGTAGCCTCTCAGACGCCCACCTGCGCCACTAACTAGCCTGCAAAAATATTGCAGTCTTCCTTGACCACAATTACGGCTTGTGAGAGGGTGTCCTTCCATGTGCAAGGTGGGTGCGTCTCAGGTGGCCCTCTGCACTCATACTCAAGAGTGCGGAACACTTAAGTCACCGAACAGACGCGTTTTTGATGGCCCTCTGCGCAGCTAACAGGCGTGCAACACTGCTGTTCCCCCCGCCCGCAGATCGTGGACCATGACAGAGGCATCCACGCGATGATGCCCGATGGTTGCTTCTCTTGTGGTCCCTCCTGGGCTGGAAGCCAGACCTGGGCTTTCTTTGGCCCCAGTTTGGGCGCTGGATTTCTGGGTGGCAGGGGTGAAGAGAGGCTGGGGGATGAGGGAACGCTCAATCAGCTGGCACCGCGCGACCTACATACAACGCATGGAGGGGTACTTGAACTCTATCTTTTTACAAGAGGGGTTTGCAGGAGCAACAAAGCATCTGCTTGTTTCCAGAGGCCACACAAGTTTGCCCTGGAAAGCAGCACACAGACAGGGACGGCAAAAACGTTTGTAAATCCAAACAGGGATGAACTACATCCACATGCTCACACACACACACGCACGCACACACACACACACACACACACAAACACACACACACACACACACACACACACACACACACACACACACACACACACACACACACACACACACACACGCGCGCGCACACACACACGCACGCACGCACACACACACACACACACACACACACACGCACACGTCCGCAAGCGTGTCTCACCATGATCCTGTGCAACGGGTGGAATGAGGACTGTGGGCACCTCACCCCTCCATCTCTGAGGTCACACCGGTCCAGGAGCACAGAGGACAACTGGGGGCATGTGCGGGTCAGCTCCTCTGCAATTCCTGCAGACAACTGCAGCAGCAGCAGCAGCAGCAGCAGCAGCAGCAGCAGGCGCAAGGGGACAAGGGTAATGCGATGCTGATACCAAAAATTTAGGAGAAGAACAGCCTGTTCAACTGAATCCGTTGCGAGAACTTTTGCGCTTGCAAGGGGTGCTGTGGAGGGGTGCTGTAGAGAGGACAAATGGATGACCCACAGCATGGCTGAAAGTGACCTTATAGCAATAATGTGCAGCAGCCTCAGGTTGATCTCAGAATGGTGATGTCCGGCAACAATCTCAGGTTGATCTCAGAGTGGTGATGTGCGGCAACTATCTCAGGTTGATCTCAGAGTGGTGATGTGCGGCAACAATCTCAGGTCGATCTCAGAGTGGTGATGTGCGGCAACAATCTCAGGTTGATCTCAGAGTGGTGATGTGCGGCATACATCTCAGGTTGATCTCAGAGTGGTGATGTGCAGCATAGAGAGAACAGGGTGATACCGGAGTGATGATCTAAAGCATGGCTCGGTCTGATGTAAGAAACCATGCAGCAGAGCATATGGCACTCTCTAAGCGGAGAGGAAAAACCCATGCGAAAGCGAAAGTCTATGCTGGAAACGAACTGGTGTATTGGTGGAGAGACTCGGGCGTCAATGCTGCAGTGCACAGTGAGCCCCATCATGCACAGATTTGTACAGACTTCGTAAGCCAGAAACCATGGAAAGCTGGGAAACGGTACCCCAATAACACAACCAGGACCCCTCCAGAGAACACCTTGCACCGGCTGAAAGCAGGTGAAATGCAGGGAAGCTGATCCAGAGTACAAACCCAGCAGTTGCTTCCAACTCTGCCATTGCATGCTGTGTCCAACGCTTCCTCTTCTGCCGCATGTAAATCTGAGTTAGCCTCCTCCTCTGCTTTGTTTGCTATGCTCCTAATGCTCCTTTTGCTTTACTGTGCTTTTTGCATCGACATATCATGCTTTTCAATGTGCACAGGCACCTCAAAGCCTATGAAGAGAGGTACCCGCCTCAAAGCCTATGCACAGATATCTGCCTCAAGCAACTTTGCACAGGTATCAGCCTCAAGCCTATAAAGAGAAGGCAGAAACAAAAGAGAGCGGCATGCTCCCAGGCAGCAGAAATGCGGACCAATACGCACGAGCATCCCTGCTCACCTGGCAGCAGTGGCGCAAGTGCAAGCTGCAGAGATGAGTGCACGCGATCGCGAGCTGCGTGATGGAGGCCTCACAGATGGGCCACACGGACGCAGACAGCCTGGAGGCCGGCGGGGGTGAGTTCTGCTGGGGTGCGAGGTGGTGGGCGGGGTGAGAGGAGGGTGCGGGGTTGGGCACAGCTGCGCTGTCAGTTTGTGCATCATCACGCAGAAGGCAGGTGGGTACACGGCTGGTGGGCATAGCGGGGCTCGGTTCCTGATCATATGGGTTGGCGGGATTAGCCGGGCCTGGCTTTTGGTCGTATGGGTCCTCGTTGTGGGGGCGGATGTTGCTGGGACTGTCAGTGTTCGTGCTGCAGCCCCTGCATTCTGCATGGTAGCCTCCACAGCTTGTGCAGCGGCCTCTGCCCAGTGGCTCAGTGTTATTGGCAAGGCCGCCCTCTTGACCCATACTTGCAGGTTTTGGTGGTCCAGGCCCCTGAGCCACTCCATGGCAGGGCTGGCCCCAGGAATAACTACCACACTGCTCTAGCCTGCGGGTGAGGTGCAGGCGAGACGTCAAGTATTTGGAAATGTAAAGTCCTGAGCAACTCCGTTGCTGGGCAGGCCCCAGGAGGAGCCGCCACACAGCTCCAGCCTCTGAGGTAATATGCCGACAATGTGCAGGTGATGTGCAGGTGAGACTACAGAAACTTTCAATCGTGAGCCCCTGAGCCTCTCCGAGGCTGGACTGGCCCCAGGGGAAGTCGCTGCATTGCACCAGCCTGCTGGTGTTGTGCACGTGATGTGCAGGTGATGTGCAGGTAAGACTATGGGCAGCCAACTCGCCTAGCCTCGCCTAGGCTCCTCGGCAGCATGGGCTCACACATAGGTGGCAAAGAGTGTCACCAGGGTTTTGGGGAGCTTTGCCCGGAAAGCTCAATCAGTCCGCAGGCATCCTTGGCAAACTGGGGAAAAAAGTCGCTGAGAAAGTGTTCTGGGATGATACTGAGGATAGTGCGAATTCTTGGCAGTGAACTTAACAGATCAGGGAGAAGCCCTTGAAGTGCAGGTTTAATCAATAACTACAGGTGGTCCTGACCAAGACCACCTGGATGACGCATGATCTGGTTGCGGCCAGCTGATCACCAAGCACTACGCTTTTATGGCTCTAGAGCACGCAGGGGTGCTGATTCTTTGAATGCTGCAACACTGGAGTTCATGGCACAGCCTTGTAGGCCAAGTTGCAGCTTTTTGGAAGGGGGGGGGCTCATGTTGATGATTTAGTCAAATGCGGTGAGGGGAGTAGGAAAGGGGGACAGGACCTCAATCTTTGGCTTGTCTCAACCCAGTCCAGCTTGAAGGAAGCTCTTTGACTTCAGTGTGCACAAAATACTTTTAGAACCAGCCTGAGAAATGCCAGATCAAAGGTGCTTTCTGTGAAAAGCAGATTGCTGACCATAACCTCCCAACAAGGGCCAACTAGGGCCTCCACACAGGCTCAGGCTCTTCTAGCCTTGGAGAGCCTCTTTGAAAAACTGAGACACCCTACTCGCCCATGGCTAACTAGTGATTGCAAGTGCGGGCCCCAGAGCCGCTCTGTTGCAGGGTTAGCCCCAGCCCTGACACAAAATTGATGCCAAGACTGTGCTGATTGCTTCTTGCTGCCATTGTGTATGCCTCTAGTACCAAGTCCCAATAGGGATGTGTCACACAACAACAACAACAACGACAACAACAACAACAACAACAACAACAACAACAAGAACAGCCACTCGGGTTTGATGATGGCGACGCTGGACCCAATAAAACCTGCTGCCTCTGTGTCCCTCAAATGCCAATGTCCAACGTGTGTTTCACAACAACAACAACAACAACAACAACAACAACAACAACAACAACAACAACAACAACTTCACTCAATCTTCGGCAATGCTGGGCCCAATGGCCTCCTGCTGCCTTTGCATGTTCCTCAAATATCAATGCCGTTCATATGTGTCACATCAAAAACAGCCACCCAAGCAATTGCAGGGTATAATTTCCACACCCAACAAGCTGTCTTGCGCCGTTGGTGTGAAACATACATACATGCTCAGGGTATCAGAGGCAAACAATAACATGGCAAGGGAGTCTTGCAAGCCGTCCTGTTGGAGTGGGCACACATGCTCAGGCAGGCCGTAGAGGTGCGCACCTGGCAAGCTGTCCAGTGTTGCTGGTGAGGGCACTCACCTACTCTGAAGGCGCAACGAGTACGCCCATGTAAGCACGCACAGCTATGTGCCAGAGATGTAGCTATGTGATGCGTAGCTTTTGCAACAGCTACATCCCCCTTTTCTGACCTTTCCATACCTGACGTGCTGCAAGCTATCCTTGTGGCGCGAGGCCAGGAAACCCAATAGAGCAGGAGTGATGTATGGGCAGTTGGACAGCGCCAGGGTGTGCAGCGTGTCAGGGCGGGTGCCGATGAGCTGTATGATGTGGCTGCTGAGCAGGGTGCAGCGGCCGCCAATGAGCTGCAGGTTACTCAGCGTCCACCTGTGGGGTGTGTGTGTGCGCGCGCGCGCGTGCGTGTGCGTGTGTGTGTGTGTGTGTGTGTGCATGCATGTTGCCTGTGTGCATGCGTGCATGCGTGTGTGTGTGTCAGTTTTTTTTTTTCGTTTTGGCAAAACCTAGATTTCAATACTTTGAGGGAAATCCTCTCTCCTGAGAAGTGCCATTTCAATACTTTGCCACCCCCCCCCCCCAGCCCACCGCGAGGCCTGCAGCCTCGCGGCTGGACGAGGTAGTAGGTATTCTTGCTTACAATGCTGCCTTGTGTTGCGCCTTTGCGCTTCAAGTACTTCATTTCAAGCACTACCCAATGTTTGCCACCGTCTCATACGTGTTGCATGCGTATCAATTTATCAAGCAAGAAATTTTCAACATCCATCAACACCTCGTGTTCAAGTTCTGAAAATCCAAGCACCCAAGTCATATCATGTCCCCAACTAGCATGTCAACCAAGCATATTGCACTTCAACACCATCCCCACGTATCGTCCACGCTTCTTTGCGGCATCCAACCACCTGCCAATTGCATCTGGGTAGGGGAAGGAACTCAAATGCACTCCATGCTCTTAAACCCTCAAGCACACACATTGATGTGCATCTCCTGCTCGGCCCTCCGTTGCATTGCATCAAGCTGCTGCTGAAGTGACTACAACCTCGCTGATGCTGATGCTCCTTTGCACAGTGCTTCTGGCCTCTCTCGTGAATCTGATGTACCAATGTGGCAATTGAACGCAGTCCCACACCACTTGCACCCTGCCTTGAACACACCATCAACATCCTTGCCATGTTCCTCAAGCCACAAGTGCCTCTCATTCTTCTCCAGCCTGCTGGCCTGGAACTGGTTGCTCACACCATGCTCCAAGGAATTCTTGTATTCACCAGCACTGTGCCCTTTCTTATCTGTCTTCATTTGTTAACTTTTACTTCCTGCCCGAGTTCAGGCCCTTCATCGGCCTGAGTGGGGGTCAAAATGGTCGATGCACCCCTGCGGGGCGCATCGTCCATTTTATTACGAACCCCAGCATCTAAAATCCCGGATTTTAATACGATCGTATTGGCAATACGCGAAAAAAAATCCACTGGTGTGTGTGTGTGTGTGTGTGTGTGTATGTGTGTGCATTTTGCATGTGTGCGTGCGTGCATGCATGTGTGTGTACGAATTTCACCAGTGGCTGCTATCGTCTTGATTTCACGCGGCTCCTGTGCTTGGTTGTCACCAGGAACTGCTCTCACTATGAGCACCGGCGGCTCCTGCTTTCGCTTATAGCACCAGTACCAGCGGCTCCTTTGACCAGGCCTCAATCGTTGCTGCCAATAATCAATCACATCACCGGTGTGCCTGTTTTCACCAGCAACTCGTTTGACTTGGCCTCATTTGCTGCTGCCATCATTCACATCACCAGTGCCTGCTGTCATTTTGAAGTGTCCAAGCTTCACCTGTGGCAGCTATTAGGAGCGCATCCTTGCAGCTGTTGCTGATGCAGGGTGGGTGGGCTGCAGGGCAGGAGCGCAGGCGTGAAGGGCCCCAAGCAGTGCATCAGTACCAGCGCGTGCAGCTTGCGGCAGCCCGACAGCAGGTCATGGATTCCTGTGGGGCAGCAAAGGGGGGGGGGGGGGCAGGAGTTTGTGTGTGTGTATGCAGGAGCCGAAAACACGGCTGTTGTTACTCAACCAGCAGTGCAGCACCAGCACTAGCACACTCAGCTTGCGACAGCCCAACAGCAGAGGTCATGGATACCTGCAGGGCAGTAAACAGAGGGTTCAGAGGTTGTTCTGTTGATGCAGGAGCCTAAAACAAGGTTAGTTACTCATCCAGCAGTGTGGATGCGTTGCAACAGCATGAGTGGGGCCATGCATCCCAGTTTGGCAGCATGTTCTGTTTTGGCGAACGCCTTGCTAGCAAATGGTTTGGACCCCAAGGCCTTGAAAAAGAAAAACCAAAAAGGCTATGCTTGCTATTAGGCTGCATGCATCAAGGATAGGACCAAAGTCCACACCATCAGGGCCCCAGCAAAACCAAGGTCTTGACGGATGTCTGTCCTTGGGCACATGGGCCAGCCCCACTGGAAAGAGTGAGAGGTTCGCTTCCCCAGACCCCGCAAGCTCACCAATCTATGGACAGCCCTTTCCACTCTGTGAATGGGGTGCAAGAACAAGCACGTATTTACTTATGTAGCATGCTAGAACGAGGTCTTTGTGGCATAGCAACTTGCTATTAGCAAGGTGAAGCCTCTTCGGCACAACCAAATTTTGTTTATCTATTTGCCGCACTGAGGAAAGGTCTTTGAGGAACACAAAGGTTGGGCATCTGTTGCATACAAAGGTGGAGCCTCTTTCGCGCACCCAGTTTTTTCTTATGTAGCATACTGGGGTGAGGTCTTTGAGGCGCACAGAAGTGAAATTTTTGTGGCACACCAAGGTAAAGCCTCGTGGCACGTCCTTCTATGCATTTGGCATTCTGAGGTCATCTGAGGTCATCTGAGGTCATGCATTTGGCATTCTGAGGTCTTCTTCATGCGCAAAGGTGGAAGACTTTGTGGAATGACGAGATAAGGCCTTATTGCCGTACTGAGTTGAGGTATTCTCTGGTTCACCGCGATGAAGTTTTTGCGGCATACCAAGGCTTTTTGGCATGCAGAGCTGAGGCCTTAAGGTAAACAAGGCGAAGCCTTCATGGCACATTGAAGTGAAGTCTGTGCGGCATACCAAGTTTTTATTTGGCATACTGAGGTGAGACCTTCGTGGCACACTAAGGTAAGGCCTCTGTGCCTCACACTGAATTGAGGAAGGGAGGCAATGCTTTAATGAGGGTGGTGTCGAGTCATGTGGGCAGTGGCAGTGATGCAAACAGGCTTGCGTACCAGACAGCGCTAATTAGGGAGAGCGTTGACAGAGAAAGCAGGCTTCCAGGGATCCCTACTGCATACCTTCAAAGGGACCTCAGGAAGTGAAGCAGTGTTTTGAGGTCCCTGCAGGGTTATGACTACATTATTTTGGGCGGACTCGCCAAAGCCTGTGCAGGCAATAGCGTGCGCACACTTGCACGCGCTTGCACACACGTACACACACATAAGCCTGCTGTTGGACATAATGATCCATGCCTGTATGGGAGCTGTGGGACTGAGGGGGCTGTGGAATGCCTGCTTTTGCTAAATAAGGGTCTTTGGGTGTCCAAGACTGCAGACCATGCACGCTGAAATCACGTCTGGCTTTTGTTACCACCTCTCTTTCACCATGCACCACTTCCTTCCATCCTCCACCTCAATGAAAGTTTTTCTGAGAAAAAGGAACAGAAAAGATAAAGTAGTAGAGCTACCTGTGGACAGCTAAGCTGCCACATAGGCAGGCACAGCTACATCGTTTAAATTTCTTTCCTACCTTGATCCGTCACTGCAGCAAGGGTGAGCCTGATCTCTTGCAGATTGGTGCACGCAGCTGCCAGCTGACCCAGAAATGCATCGCTGACGCCTGCGCACGCATGGAAGGTAGCACTGATCAAAACAGCCATGCAGAAGTGCAGGCAGCTGTCAGCGAACCCAGGAGCGCATTGCTGATGCTCATTCATAAGGTCAGCAAATTTTAATAGAATTTTATGTATGTTTGAATAAATAAATGTGCATGTGAATGTATGTATACAGTTTTCAGCTTACCCAGGAGCGCATCGGTGATGCTAATTTATAGGGTTGGCCATATGCACACACATAAAAATATTTACATCTATTTTAGAAAAGGTACACAACACATACCTCATATATCTCAAAATGCCCCTTTTTAACGTACATATACATGCCATACATGTATACAATTATATTACAAACAACAAACGCATATTCAAATTCAAACAACAAACACACATATATATACGCCATATATGCATGTTTTGCCATAGTTTTCACAATCTCCCTGCCATAAGGATGAAAAGGATGATACCATGTGTATACGACCTGTTCGTCAGGCTGACCCCAGACAATTATTTTTTACAGTTTGTCAGAGGTTTGTCAAAGGTTCGTCAGGGAAGAGAGAATTTTATTTTTTGGGAATTCGTTTCGGTTTTGCTAGGGACATTTGGGAATAAAATTTGTTTTTGGGGATTGTCTGGAGTTCGTCTGAGGCTCCGGAACTGTTTTTCAAGTTCGATTTGAGGCCTCAGAATTAATTGATAAACGAACTGGTTGTACATACGGTAATAGTACGGCACAGTCATATGGAGCAAGCCAACCATAGGTATTGAAGCATCATTATAGCATACTTAGGTCTATAGACACACTGATCAGTAAAGAAATTAATGACTGCACGCGTGCTTCCTGGGAATTTGCATCAAGCCTTGCTCTTCCCTGAAATTATTCTATCCCACTCTTGAGAAAGGGAAGGGGGGATGGAGCAGGGGATGAGGTTTGATCCCTCCAACGTGGAAGGCATGATGGCACTGCATTCACAGATATAAATAATAAGCTGAAATGTTCGATCCCTAAACTACGCGGGGCGTGGCAGCACAGCAATCTAACCCTAAAAAGCAAGCGCAGATTTCGGCAGGTCCTCACCTGATAGCAAGCTGGATCATGCCTGCTCTCGCTTCCTTTTTCATCTGCATTCAGTTGCTGACCTTACCAGTTGGACCAGAGGTGAAGAGGTGGGAAGTAGTTTGGAGCCTCTGTCATCTTCATTGGATCAACAAATGATACTAGGATCAGAGTGTCTGACTGTCTGCCTTGGAATGCCTGTCTGTAGTACCAGCTGCAAACCTGAGACCATAAGCAGATGGAAACACCCACAAGCACACGCAAACGCGCACAGAGAACAGACAAACAGCAACATTTGTGCACACGCACCGGCTCCCAGTCCCAGGTCCAGCGACATGAGCGCGTACGCGCGGCCAGGGTGGCACAGCAGAAGCTTCAGGGAAGCTGCGCATAGACCCCACCCGCCCCTCAACCTTCTCAGAGAGGGTAAGGATGGAGCATGTGGTCGCAGGAGCTCAGCCAGGCTCGTCCCAGAAGTCACTGCATTTAGAGCAGGAAAACAATCTCCAAGTAAGCATAAGCTATCCAAGATAAAGAAATAAAAAAGAGAACAGCTGCGCGAGCGGTGTGGTCGCAGGAACTCCGCCAGGCTCATCCCAGAGGTAATTGCATTCAGAACGGAGGAAGAAGCTTCCCATCACACACAGCTGCGCAACTGGTGCGGTAGAGGAGTTCTGTCAGGCTATTCCCCAGAGGTCACTGCATGCACCCGGCAGGCAGAACTTTTTCCGAACAAGCACAGGCCATCCATGTTAAGAGAAAGGGAAGCAGATGCTTGCAGTGAGAATGGGAATGATAGGCAGTGGGGGCACAGAAATGGGAAAAGTCAAGCACAAGCGGGGATGGGTGGAGGACAGCACACACTTGCTTTTTCTGCCAAAAGAAAAGGGAGGAGTCACAGAAAAGCATGAAACTTTCCCTGCAAGAAGATATGAATAGTGCAGAAGGGGGGCATGAAACAACAGGTGGATGCGCTGGAGAATTCAGCTCTTCCAAGGTGAAATGGGCAGCAATCCCTTTCTCTTTTTCACGAACAATTGTTGGTTCTTGCTACAAAGAATCTCCACAGCTATGGGGCCAACAAACGCTGCTGCCCAGCAATATGTCTACGTTTACCAGACGGTACATAAACTGCCACACCCATTTTGCTTATATTTGTTAGCTTGTTCCAAGGTGCCGGATTTTAAACAGCATACGCAAAGCGCAGCATGCACAGCATAAGGCACCAGCCTTAGACATACACACAACGTCACTCTTTTCGTCACACTATTTTGACCTCGCTCAAATTGTTTCCAGCTTCACATAAAGCCATCCGCTGAGCCCCAAAATTACCATACATACAAACAGCGTTACTAAAATCGCATACTTACTACCCAGCTAGGAAAGAGCAGCAAGTACAAGAATTTGTGTGGAGCAATTCGTTCCGTGCATCAACGACTCTTAGAATTGATGATTTTTAACCAATCTAACATCGCTGTCTACCCGCGTCAGCCATAGCAATGCCGTATTTTTGAGGATCCCCCGCCCCCCTCCCTACCTACTTGGCTTTTAAAATTACGTGCATGCATCGTGATTCATAAATCATGTGAATAAAATCATGCTGATAAACAAGTAATAGGAACTGGAAAGAATAATTTTTTTACGCAGCATTCAATTAAGACACACCTTGGCTGATTAAATCCACTTTCTTTAACTTGCAGATCTCCATTCATTGACACATTAGCTTTCCTTTTGCTATTCCCACTGTGAAGGAAGCAGCAAGATCTACCTGCATTCAAATCGATGCATTGATGCACATCCAGGTCCACAAGATGGGGGCAATGGAGGAGGATGAGCGCCAAGCACTGCGCCCGCACTCCAGTGCTGCCTGCATTGAACCACGGGCAACAGGTGTGTTTTTATGTTTGTGCATGAGCATGTGTGCGCCCACGCGCTCATGTGTAAAGGAGAAAAGAGCCCTCAAGGATGCTGTAAAAAGAACGCATTCAGAAATGCTCATACCAAGGTGGGCACTGAAGAAGCGCAGCTCACGCCTCAAGGAACATCTGTTTGGTCATAATGTTGAGTTTGGTCATACTGTTGAGTTCTCAACCATCAGAGCACACGCTCCGGCCTTGGGCCACCACAGAAATGAAGCAGCATTGGGCACGTACTGTTGATTCAACGACCCATCCTGCGCATGAGGTGAAAATGAACCTGCAAGATGGGGTTCAAAGGCCTCACCTGCTTCCATTCCACGCACATACACGCGCGTGCACACACACAGACACACACACACACACTTGCAAGATGGGGCGTCCTCAGATCCCTTCTCTCTCTTTTCTTCTTCCAGTGAAAGGGACTCATGACTTCCTCAGCCCATGTGTCTCCTATTCCTCATTGACGCAGGGAGTGGTCTCACTGCCTACGTAGCTTTTTTTTCTCCGTTGCAGCCAGAGGCGAGCTTGATCCTTATGATGGTATTCAATGAGCTTGTGAGTGGAAGTTCTAGAAGTTCCCCGAAACTTAGAATTCTATTGGAACCTTCTGTATCCTTTCAAGAGCCATAGCAAGTGAGATGTTTGACCCTGTTCGCACCTCGCGCACTTGTAATCTTGAAGGGATTCTAATTGCAACCTTAGTAAAGAACTTAAAGGACACATTCCTACACCCTGGCAAGAACCTGACGCCCTATTCTTCAATAAAAAATTTATGTCCCCTTGAAACCCCCGCCATCACACCTCGTTTACTCCAATCTTATAGGAATTCTATCTAATAGCTGCATAAAAGCAATGTGTAATAATGTAAGTACAACCTGGCGGTGACCTTGGGTGCAAAGAGAGCGGCTGAGAATCAGCACGGCATAAAGAAAAATACTCAATGTATCAACCCAAATATCCACTTGCACATTGGGCCAGGATCCGCCTTACCCCTTTCAGCTCTATCTCATTGCTTTCTTGCTACAGACACTTGAACACTCCAAATATGCATATGCCTGGCCTATGTAGCTCTCTGCTCGGGTAAACACGGACTCAGAAGCAATGCTCCGCAAGAGAAAAATCTGTGCTGAAACAATTTAATGTATTGAGGCTTAAGAAAAGGGCTTCCAAACAGGGGGGGGGGAGCCCTTGTGTTCTGAGCAGTTTGCCACAATGACTTGCCATGCGACTTGTCATGACCCACATAACAAATATTACACATCACTAAATATGTCGCTTGTTTCCATTGCCGTTTTAATACCTCATGCTATGAAAGCTGGCAGTTCTATTTCGATGAGGTGCCATATTACAAGATTCGGGCACAATGTTGTCTTCCTGCCAAACTTCCACTCGAAATAGGCATTCTGGCTTACACTGCAAAAGTTCAAGTGCCTATATTTAGAATTCATGATTCCATATACATACGCACAATATATAAACATGTACATACACACATGATTTCACATATAAATATATATGCACATATTTATGTACATGTACATCATATGTTCTGCATTTCCCTGCCAGAAAGCCAGAGCCGGATAACTTCGCCCTCCAAAAGCATGTTTTTGAAATGCTCCCAGCATAGGTGGGCCCCAACCTTGGCCGGTCAAGATTGGTTGCAAAATGTATGCAGCACCATGGTTTGGCCGGCCAAGGTTGGGGCCCATATGCCTAATTAGCCGGGACGTGAACCTTACTCTTTGGCCATCACACCTGCATTCCAAACCAACCACTGCATCTATCGGGTGATTTTTAGTAATTCGGAGTCCTTGTAAAAAATGAATATCATTGCAAAACATGAAGTGGAAAAACGCAGTGGTTGACCAGATACAGAATTTCAGCCGTTTACCTTGGAGAATTGCAACACAAGGGTTGCCAAAAAGGTCAATTTTCGACCTCCTTCTTTCCTTCTTTTGAATGAGCAGGATGTTAGTAATGAATATGGCGGTTTCAAATATAATTTTGGGAGTGAAAATTGGTCCCAGGGGGAGCTGTGGGCCATTATGGGGTGATCTGAGGCCAGGAGAGTGATCTGGGGACCTCCGATTTTCGTCTTGGTTTGGTGAACATGACGATTTATGGTTGGCATGGTTAGATTTGAGAAAGAGCATATCCAGTGATATTGGGGAGTTGTCCACCTCTGCAAGAAAACTGATGCGGCACATTTATATGGAATCGGCGATCCTTGACTGTATTGACTCCTCTCCATGCATGCACGTTACATCCTGAATAGTGTCTGATGTAGCACTGTAGGATTTAGCTGCATCTGTGACGGAAGAAATGGCGGAAACGATTGCACCACGCATGCGTCCCAGCATCGATAGGCCTTTGATTCGTGAGTCTTTATGATCTTGTGAGCCAGGCTCTGCTGACGGGACAGCCACACACCTGTGCAAACTGCATCATATTTGTGCAGACAGTACAGCAGACACAGGCAATGTGGGTGAATCATTGCTTCCCTTTTGTAGGTTTGGCTATCCACAGCCCCACATGGGTCCCAGATCCTTTCATCTGGGCTTATCTGGTCTTTCTGTTGCCCACCTGCACAGGCGCACACTCTCAAATTTCGAGAGGCTCCGTGCAGGCTCTGTGCAGGTGGGCAACAGAAAGAGCGTCAAACATATAGATTATGCTACATTGGGTGTACATGATCAGAAAGTTCGAGTGCAAACTGAAAATCCACTCACACACACTTATGCACCTGCAAGATGGAGCACCCTCAGGTTTGCCAGGCTGCACAGCAATGGAGACTCAGGAGGGGACTGCTCCAGCTGCTGGTGTTGTCCGAGGTCTGCTGGGTCATCCCCTTGGCCTCGGAGCCTTGGCTTCCTTTTAGGAGAGAAGGGCAAAGGGTCAAACAGGCCCCACAGGTGGTTCGAGCACAGTCGCAAATCTGCAGGGCAGAGGGAAGGCCTTGGAGCCTTGGCTTTTTTTAGAAGAGAAGAGCAAGGGTCAAACAGGCCCCACAGATGGTTCCAGCACAGTCGCATATCTGCACAGCAGAGGGAAGGCACAGTTGCAGGGCCGTGGCTCAGCTCAGCCAAGCAGTGGCAAAAAGCATTCCCCTGATGAAGTGCACTTCCATCGCTGTTCAACAGCAACCAACCAAGCTGGGGGCTGACTTGCTCTGGACCTTTATGCACAACTTCACTTGCTCCTTCCCTCCCTCCTGGGCACCTCCTGTCACAAATTGGGCCACGCAGAGCTCATCCACTTGGCCCATGCAAGCATTCACACCTCTTGCACTAACAAGTACATAGGGAGCAGAATTTGCCTTTAGTGTTATTGAGCAAAAAAAGCGCTGTCCAACACAACATAGCACTGTAACAGACCATCATATAGCGCTATACACTGATATATAGGAAGCGGCATTGGTAGATAGCGCTACTATAACACAGGGCCATGTAAAGCTATATTGCGCTGGAAAATGTGACATACAGCGCTCATATGCTGATCCCTCAAGAATGGAAGGCAATACAGACGTATGCAGTCTGTATGCTCTGAAATGGTCCCAGGCAGCCCATTCAAGCATTCACACCTTTTACAGCTTACAAGAAACACCAGGCTTAAGCAGTCTGCATGCTTCAGACGGTCCCAAGCAGCAGTCAGGCAGGAGCGCACCAGCACTGTGCCCACAAGACTTCGAACCTCATGTTTTGATCCACAAATGCCGGGATCACACAGGGGCCGTGATGGAAAACAAGCAAGCCCACTCATAATATATAGAGTACTCACCTTGAAGCCCAGGGAGCCTCTCCAGCGTGCACCTCAGGAGGCGTACAAACACAGCATGCTCGCCTCCCGACCAGCTGCTGCAGTCTGGGGACCCCATTTGCTGCCCCTTCTGCTGCTCATCCCTGCCATTCCCACCCAAAAGAAGCTGCCACGATGACGGCACTGGTGATGTTTGAGTTTGAGGAGGATTGGGTGCAGGCCTCAAGCTGGAAGGCACCCTCGATGCTGCTTTTGCTGCTGCTGGTGCGTCTGCTCGATTCCTGCCAGACTCCTGCTCCCCTCCCGCCTCCTCATCGCTATTACAATCACCATCATCATCATCATCATCATTATCATCATCATCATCATCATTGGCAGCAGCAGCAGCAGCTCTTTCAGCTCCATCAGTGCCAGCATGGGCTTCAGCTACACCTCCATCAACAGCTGCACCACTCGTCTTGCCGGCATCATTACTTATGCTTGCTGGACGCCGGTGGGTCTCTATTTCTGCTGCCAGCAAGGAAGGGTGACGGTGCCGGAGCCCCCAAAGACCTGCAGACGCATTTCACCCAGCAAACAATGAAAACGCAAATGCAAATGCAGGTGAAGGTGCCGGAGCCCCCGAAGACCTGCGGCGCATTTCACACGACAAACAAGCACAACAGATACTTAAAAACCCCCAGCAGGCCCTACATTCCCCTATATATATAGCTATATATATAGCTTCTTCCCCCGCGGCTGTAGCACATCTGATCACAGGGGAGCAAGCGGTGGAGAGCTGACGATCTCGAGGACAGGAGCTCTGCAATGTGTACCAGAGAGGCTGATGCAGCGGCAGGCACCAGGAGACGCAACCTGCACATGACACGGAGCTGCGTCCAGCAACGACAAATTTATCACAGGAGCAGGCTCTCAGCCAGCAAATATGAAGCTCGCAAATGCAAGCACAATGAAGGATTCACGAAAGCCAGCTCAGTGCAGCCTTCCATCCTGTGACCTCCCAGGCAACAAGCATGCTATCCTAAGTGAAATGGTGATCCGTGTCAGAATGACTTTGTCAGAGAAAGGGCTTCTAAACAGGTGCCTGCTTCGCTTTGCACACCGCCATACCTTCCACAAGCACACATCAAGAACATCGTGTACCAGCAAGCAAGCATCATTGCCATGCACCGACAGCAGCAAACAAACTGGCACAGCGCTCACGCACCCAGGTGCCCCGACACCAGGTCCACGCTTGATACGCCTCGGTAGCTGCCCTGCAGCTGCTGCTGGTGCTGCTCCGCCACAGCCCTGCTGCCCCTCACAGGGCTGCTGCTGCATGCCCTGGCCCTCTCAGTTACAGAGGTTACCCTCTCCCCATCCCGCACCCCACTGCTCCCATTTCTTTCGGTGTGGGCCCTCACATGAGCCCCCCTCTGGCTACACCCTATGCCGCTACTGCTGCACGCCCATGGAGGAAGCTGCGCTGGAGGATCGCGTGCAGCAGAACAAGAGCGGGGCGTTGCATCTCTTGGACAGGCACCGCTTTTCTCTCTGCCAGGGGCTGGGCTGCCAATACTTCCATTCATGATGCTGGGCATGTGGGCTGGACGATGGGGGTGGGGAGCAGGACACCGTGAGGTGCGTACAGCAGGAGCGGGTGTGTGGAGGTACTGGGGGGGGAGGGGGTTGTGCGTGCCGATGGCGGAAAGGCTGGAGAGGTCGAGGGCCTGGACGTTGTGGCGACCCTGTGCATGCATGTGTGCACGCGCACGCGAATATACGTGTGCGTATGTGTGTATGTGTGTGTGTGTGTGTGCATGTAAGAGCAGGTATGGGGAAGCAATGCTAGTTTGCTTACCAATGAGGAGTTCTGTACAATATTGCTTTCTTACAACGCCAAGCGTGATCATGCACGCACACACACACACACACACACACACACACACACACACACACACACACGCACGCACACGCGCGCGCGTGCCTCCCATGTTCTCAACACACCGCAGCTACATTTCCATTCAGATCACCTTGGCATCTATCTAGGGTGACACGCATGCCCCCCCTCACATCACCTGAGCGTTGCAACAGTTTTCCCCCCATTCAAATCCCCCCCATTATTCATCTTCATGCTCGACAGGAGCAATGTGCACTTGCCCCTCAATCATCTTGGAGCAACCTGCACTGACCCTCATTCAATTCACCACTCATTTGGATTACCTTGGCGCCTAGCTGGAGCAACGTGCACTGCCCTGCCTGCGTGCCCGCCAGCGCCAGATGCTTCAACCCCCGCGCGCACTTCCCGAGCACCACTGCCAAATCGGTGTCGCTCAAGCTGCTGCGTGTCACAAAGCCAGCACCAATGAGGGGCATGTGTGCATGCATGCCATCATGCTCGGTCACAAGTCAGGGTGCAATAGCTGGTGAGATCATTGTGCGCTCGGACATGTGCAGGCGTCACACAGGCGCGTGCGCGCACGCAAGCACACATACACATACGTTCCTGCTAGCATCTCCACCAATGATGCAGCAGGGCAGGCGCTGTGGCTCCATCTACCCTTGACCAGTAGCGCAAAACAAGTACTCCACTTTAAAACAAAATGTACACAACTTCAGGTGCACAACTTCAACTTCAGCCATGAATTGGGGTCCTGTATTGACAACTGCTTTGAGGCCTTGTAATTGGGTGCAGCGTTCATTCGCTCAATTCCTGGACACTGTATGACACAAACCTATGACAAGATCTATACGCTTCCATATGGAGTATCTCCTCTGACGTGACTGTGTGTATTAATTGCTCACTCACACAAAGGCCAATCCAAAAATTTCCATCCAACTTAACCCTCACTCATCCCCACCATGCCATAGATGTATTCAGGGCGATCAGAGTGTGCAACTCAAAGTAAATTGCAAACCGAATTGCAGCGCTGCAAGTCCAGTGCCCTTGGCAAATGCCTTCTCCAAGGCAAGTAAACAACTCGCATGTTGTTTTGGAATGGCTCACATGTGACTTGAACCGGGATACGTAAGCATGGCTGTTTCGGCAAGCAGCGAGGTGGCAAGACCTAGAGCACCCACATGTGGTGTGATATGTCTAGGTAGGTCGTGGAGGGTAGGCAGGGAATTCGAGTCAGCATTTGGAACGCCTGCATGGGAAGAAAGTAACATGTGTGAGCAAAGCGCTGGCATCACCGCTGCAGGTCTGGTTTTCCAGGGACATTGACAAAAACAAATCTGTACAACTCACCCTTACAATAAAGAACATATAAAGTCCATGCACAATTGATTCCAAAACACAAGGCCTGGACAGGCACTAAGAAATCACACGCTTGGAGTTTGCGATGCAAGTGCCTAGTAAACGGAACCATGAATGAACTCCAAATGCCCAGTGCCACCTTCCTCTGTGGATACATTCTCATAAGCCTAACCACATGGCATGCAGGAACAAACCCTAACCAAGCAGGACGGCTTTACAAAAACAATCTGCACACACACACACACACACACACACACACACACACACACACACACACACACACACACACACACACACACACACACACACACACACACACACACACACACACGCACGCACACACACACACACACGCACACACACAAACACGCGCACACACACACACACATACACACACACCACGTCTTCCTGCGCCAGCTCAGGTCCTGCCTCCTTCCCCTGTTCACTCCTCTTCCTGAGTGACTTTGCTGCTGCCACTGCAGAAGCAGCTGTAGGAGGAGGAGGAGGAGGCGGTGGTGGCGGTCTGGGAACGGCCACAACGCTGCCCCCAAAATCAATGCCCCTGCCAAAAACCCCTTGCTGGCCCTCTCTTCCCCTGCCCTTGCCAGCCCCCCCCCCACCATTCCTTGGAGATTGCCAACCTGGGTCTCCTTGGGAGCCGCCAACCTTGCCTCTTGGAGACTGCCTGCCTTGCTTTGCTGCAGCAACCGCCGCCCCAGTGGCGTCCCGAGCCAATTCCCTGCCCTCATTGGCAATGCTGGACGTTTTTGGATGGAGGGGAGCTGGGAGGGCAGGTTTGGAGGTAGGGAAGCAAGGAGGCAGGGGCAGCTTTGGGCGGCTGAAGGGCTGGGGGGGCAACTCCGCATTCAGGATGGGGGCACTGTGCAATGGCAGGGGCTTCAGGGGTTGGAATAGCAGCAGGGAGCAGGCAGAGTAGCTTGGAAGGCTGCTGCTGATGGTGGCAGGGTGGACAGCTACTTGATGCTGCGGGCGCAAAAGGCAGAACTCCAGGGAGTGAGACCAGCAGCGGGCCTGGGTGGTGGTACATGCATGGTTTTCGCCTCTATGTTGGGTCAACTAGACAGTGACAGCTGGAACACAACAGGGTTTGAGATCTTCTACAATGGGCTGACGCAGTGAACTGCCACCAGCAACTCAGTACTCAGTATTAAACGTGATTGGTGGCAGTGGATATTTTTCTCAAAGCCGATTGCTCATGAGGGTGACAAGAGTGAGCAACACGTTGCATATCAAGAACGCCATGGTTCCGAGCAATTTGTGCTCAGCATTTCAAGAGCAATGCGCTCTCTAGTGGGATGGCTATGCATGCACAACTTGTAATTGTGAAACAAGCTGTAGGCAAGCTCGGGCATTGTTTGCGCCGCGTGCAAGTGCATTAAGACAGAGCAGAGCAGGTTGGACGACACTTGCCAGGATTTTCACGCTGTGTTCACATTGCAGGCGTCAAGATGCGTAGGGTTGGCCATTCCTTACATATACATGTATATACATACATACATGTACCATAATACTTTTAGATCCCGCAAAAAATAATGTTGTTGAGGGGTGCGGGATGACTGCGGACGACCTGAAAGTAATTATTGTAGGGGCTGCGGGAAAGTGCGGGAAAGCGGAAATAAATGTTTCAAAGAATTATAAGGATTAATATGAAGGCTACTGGCCCTGCGAGATTGGTGCGGGATTGTAAAAAATAATAATTGAGAGGGGTGCGGGAGTGGTGCGGGATTGTGACAATAATTTTTCTACTTTGGGGGTGCGGGATGATCACCTGGTAGTACGGCATTGATTTTTTATGGTTATATGCCGTATATTTCCATACATTTCCCTGCAAAAAAATGAAAACGTTCAGCATATACACGGAATTGGCCTACCCAACACATGCGACATGCTGCAACCTCGGTCTAGGGGAGCATGTGCAGGGAGGGCAGTCATGTGCATGCTAGCTGCATGGTATTGTCCACAACGGCATAGAAGAAAAGCAAGCCTTTGGCAACGGAAAGCCTCCCAGTATTTCTACTAGTGCACGCCTGCGTATGCGGCTCACATACGAAAGCCTCTCGGTGTTTCTTAGAATCAACGTGGAAGCCAAGTGTGTGTGTGTGTGTGTGTGTGTGTGTGTGTGTGTGTGTGTGTGTGTGTGTGTGTGTGTGTGTGTGTGTGTGTGTGTGTGTGTGTGTGTGTGTGTGTGTGTGTGTGTGTGTGTGTGTGTGTGTGCAGCTCATATGTCAGGGCACATGAGTTCAATGTTTTGACACGCACTGAAACGAAATGCAAACCAGCTGCTTCTCAGCATGCCAGCTCAGAAACAGATGAACAGATGAAACATTTTACCAGGCCTTTTTCCAGATGGTCATGGTGGTTTTTGGACAATTGCTGCCTTATCCAGGTTGCTCTGCTAAGCGCTTTCCAGGTTTACTACAGGTGCTTTACCAGGTCCTTATCAACACTTCTGCATCATCATTATCCATGTTTGGCTGGACTTTTCCTTGCTCATGAGTTCGAAATGTTCTCCAGTGGGTGCTAGGCACACACACTTGAAGAAAAATGCCTTGTTTTCTTGTTGTTAACCATGTAAAAGCTGGTGAGAATGTTCCACTAGCAACCGATTAGCTAGAGATTCGGGCTGTAGGTTATTAATGTAAACCCGTTTAGACCCATGTAACCCCATAAACAGATGAACAACAGATAACGGATGAAAATTGAGACACACCATGCTATTGGTCCTTGGGCTGTATAAGTGATGGGTATGAGGGGGCACCCAGCCTCGCAACAGCTCCATGTCTTGGTCATAAAGAGCCAATTGTGAACCATCGCTGACCAAGACTCGTGCGTCCTCCGCATCTCCCTACAGGCAAAGGCAAAAGGAGGAGCCCTCAGGGTGGTGATTGGCTCAAAAGTGTGATGGCAGTGACAGCACCAGCATCTTGACCCAATGGCCCTAAACTTGAGGCATTTCATGTTCCAATTTGGGAACGCTGGCCCTCATAACAAGGTTATGTTTTGTGTGCGGACCTCTTTAGCGCTAGCAGCTGTCAATAAAACGGCTCAGTACTGTTTTTTTTTGCAGCTACCAGCCAATGCAAGCAAAAAATGACTCCATCCTTCAAAGCCTGCCAGCTTTAGCCGCATGCCAACCACCTGGGTAGGGGTGAAGTAGCTGGACGTGTCGACCTTCGCCAGGGAAGCTGGTTTATTGGCGCAGGCTTTGGCCTCAGCAAGGAGCTGGCTCCTCCAGCTGAAGTCGCAGGCAATGTGGTGAATACGCCTTGGCACTAATGGGTCTGCAAAGGGGAGGGGTGACAACAAAAGTTTTAGCTGTAACGGTTGGGGTTGTGTGTCCTAAACAGGGAAAGATTTTGGCAATTGCTGTCCATAAAAAACAGCTGTGGTTTTTGGAGGTGTTTACATCGGCTTGCTCGTTTTGCTGATGCACCAGGGGCTACCGTGTCAGTTATCAAGCGCCTGAATGCTGTGATTGACTTTCTTGCGTTTTACTGCGCCCCCCCTCCCCCCAAAAACTGCCTGGTTGTTAACCCCTTGATTTTGCTTCAGCACCAGCTCCCCTTGGGCAAGGTACAGGGTTTACAAACTCCTCCTTAGGCAATGCATGTCCCTCAATCAAACACACACATGAACACACCTGCAGCTAAAAGACAACCAAGCTTGTGCATCCGGCTGCATGTTGCTGTCAGACTTAGGAAGTCCCTGATGGAGCCTGACAGCAGGAGTTCCAGCAACTGTGTTATGATGTCTGAAGGCAGCTCATCGATCATTTTTCAATTTGACTCAGACAAAAATTTAAATTGTTTTGCAACATCGTCTCGTGTTTCAGAAGCCCTGTCCCGAGCTGCTCGGCATGCTCAGTAGCTCCACACAAGCTTCCTTGTTGTTGATCCATTGCTGACTTCCAAGCACCAGGCTTGCCGGAGCTGCTCCCCTCCCCTGTGCAGCATGCTCCCACTCCCTTCTCTGTACAGACATGTTACCTTGCATGTTCTCCCCCCTGTTGTTGTTATTGCCCACACGAATGAGTGCAAAGAATGTTACAGGGGAAGGGCTGCTTCAGCAGGGGCTGGGTAGGGTGATGCACCGCGTGCGGAGGCTGATTTTTTCAACAGACTACAGGGTCAGGAATGCTGCCTATTATGAGTCTCAACAAGCCTACAAATGGTCAGGCACGAGCGCAGGCAATTCTGCCAGTTCTGCCTTTGACCAGGCTCGCTCGATCATCGTTTGAAAATTATCATGGCATGTCACTTATGTAATTTCAAGCTAAGTGAAGCTTTAAGCTTGTGCCACCTGCTGGTTGTGCTGCTTGATCATGCTAGCAGCTCAAGAAGTAGAGCGAGGAGAGCAAGCGTCTCGACACATGTGTGTCTGCAGAATGTGTGGCTACAGCTGTATAGGCCGAAGCAAAAACAGCAAGCGAAATGTTGGCAAGCAAAACAACCCAGGGGAAGCACTTGCACGGTGCTGGGAGGTGATTTCACCCATTGCTGCTGATTGAAGGAAACATGCACATGAAACTAACGGAAGATCTCAGTGCCGGCGGAACGGGGTATGACGGTATAATGTCATGAATATGCTCTGGTGCTTTGCAAGAGCTGGCAATTACAATCGTAATGGGCATATGAAACAAAGTTCAAGCTCATTTCTCCTTTGTTTGTCCGCAGGGAGGCGACTTACCGAAGTTGACCTATCTGGCTTGTTCGTTGCAGAGGTGCTCATGTGTCCTAAAGCCTTCCTGAAACACATTTAGGCACCTCTATCTTTTTGAGCTTTTCTTTCAGGCATCCAAAATGCATGACGAATTCATGTCACAAGAAATTGTGAAACAAAAGTAGGTTTGTTACAATGACATGTCATTGTACAAACAGTGCATATACACAAGCCAATGCATTTGTATGAATTAATTATTGTGGACGGAATTTATAGCGGATGTGTTGCGCACTGCGCAGAGAGGCCTGCAGAAATGCACCTAGGTTCAAATGAGGGGTTTGTGTTGTGCAGTTTCTGAGCTATTCCGTGACTCAGCAATAACTATACCAAGACCACTCATTTCCACAAATTTAATCACAGTTGTGCTGGTAACCCTTCATGAAAATGCCTTGCTCAGACCCTGAAACAGAGGGAAAGTTAAGATGGAGCCCTTGAATTTCTGTGCTTAGAAAGCGTGCATTCTTGGCTTTGGCTGCAACAGCAACAGGAAACCCTGAACATGAAAAGCAAATTACATGTCTTCACTGCATCCGTTGCAGGCATTGTCCAAGGCTAAGGAGCAAATAAAGATGCCATCTTTAAGATGGCCAGGAAACCAGGATTAAGAGCCAGGGCACTATTTTTCATCGGAAAGGTGTGCGCTTGGCAAATGGTGACGCAAAAATCGAGCCGGCGGTCATGGTGAAAAGGGGTTTGAGCACGGGGTGAGAAGCTTATGCAGACCTAGGCTAAGATATGCAAGTTGCAAAAAGCTTCACTTGGTCGGCTTGTCCGGCATCTTTGATGTTGTGAGAATCGCCAAGTAAGGTTGTAGCCAGCTCCTTTCACAGATGCTCACCTTACTTATGCTATTGTGGTTAAGGACTTACTCACTGATTGGTGCATGGATTAACACATGGTCCCAGAAACACAGTAGAGTGGGAGCATGCTGCACCCTTAACGCCCTAATCTGGCAATCCCAGTTTGCATGCGGCCTTCCTAGATAAGGCCTTGAGGTGAGGCCATAGTACTGTCCTCAGGAGGTTGTGGGAACACCTACAGCTCAATGGCACGCCTGCATCTCATGTCAACTTTGAAAGACTTGTACAATGAAGACAGATATGTTGATGTATGGGCGTAAACAGGCATGTATGAACGTGTTATATTGAGCACACCCTGAACCAACTTAAAAACTAGGTCTGGACCATCAATGTGCCACCAAGCTTGCTAAAATACTTCTTGCCCATTCTGTTCAATATGCCCACAAACTTTTTGCCAATAGACGCGCTATCCAAATCAAGAGTACTTCTAATAGCCAGGTTCTAGAGCCAGGTGCTTCTAGAAACCCTCCAAATCCCCATCAGCTATTTCTGTTTCACTTCTTGCGGTGGAGGGGACTCACAGCTCTTCTAAGCCAATGTATCTCCTTTTCTTTAATTGATGTAGGGAGAGTTTCTTTGCCTACGTAGTTTTTCTTTTCTTTTCTTTTCTTTTGAATGCAGGTAGGGAAGTTGAAGAGACGAATCCCCTATCTCCCCTGATTTCCTCTCTGTGCATCATTGGCATTTGGATTGGATCAGCATTTCTGCTTTTAACCTGTTGCATGCAGCATCCATTCGTGCTGTACCAAATCGTTTGCTTGTTTTCTGTATCCATCCATGCTCTATCCTATCTTTTCATTGCTGAAATGTTTTCTTGCTACCGGTAAGCAAGATGTGCAGAGAAATGAATAAAGGTGTGTCTGTGCTGCCTTGAGCTGAGCTGCAATTTGCCTGCCAGAAGAATCGTCTGCTTTGACCAGAGTCTGCTCCCAGTTGTTCGGGCATTTAGGAAATATCTTTGCCATGAATGAATAAGCAATATTCCCTTGGAAAATCAGGATTTTATGAATCCAAGCGGTGCAGTAGACGACTTGCGGCCCTTGGAAACGCACAAGGTCCTGGGTTAATTTAGAACCTGGTGCAATTGATGGGGTAGATTTGCGGCCTTTCGTTCATGCATGTGGCCAATTGTGGCAAGTGAAGTCCTTTCCTGTGCCCAGCAGGCCCTGAAGCTAAGCTGCTCTGCAAGCAATATTTAATTTCTACGCTGCAGGAAAGTTCATGTTAGTAGGCAACCTCTCTTACTTGTGCACCCCATATGTTATGCACAGGTACTCTTTGCACATCACAGAAGGCAAGCCAAACCCTGGTTGCCTGTACGTCAAGGTGCTTTCTGACAAGGAAAAGGGCTTGTTGGGGTGGGCAGCAAATCATTGTACCATTTGCTGGTATCTTCTGTTCTATTTCTGTGTTTTTTCTCAAGAGTTGGAACACCTCGAATGCAAAAAAAAGAAAAATCATATGTCGGCAGTGAGAACACTTCGTACATCAGTTAAGGAAAAGGAGAAATATTGGCTCAAAGAGCCGTGCGTTTCCCTCACCAGTGGGTAAAAGGGAAGCTAGTGTGGGTCAGGTGGGTTTTTGGAAGCATGGGCCCCTTGCACCACAGTTATGTTGAGTATTTTTTTATTTCAATGGCACATCTAGCCAAGGTATGTTTGTATGCATATTGCACAGAGTGGGCATGGAGCTTTCATGCAATAGGTAGACCTTTGGGGGTCAATCCCTAGTTGTTTTAATTGATCCAGGGTATGGGCAGTATAGATAATCCCACCCACACCCAGGAGGATTGTGTGGAGAGTGATCTCAGCACCTTGAAGTTGTTTGCACAGTTCGCTGTGTTGTCGCTGTGAGGCTTCTAGATAGGCACCAGGCCTCGTATCTTCCAAGTTCTTGATTTCTATTAAGTGAATATGGCCATTTTGGATGTTCAATTTATGAAGTTGCCTGGCTGGAGCTGTGCTGCTTCTTTCTTCTTCAATACGTCTCATACTGTGGAGTACCCGATGTGAGGGGGAAGTAGGTGGTCTATTTGGGTCAGCAGGGCAAGGAGTGACAAAGGTAGCACCTCCAAACTGCTACTAGCAGTCAGTACTGACAACAGTCAGTATTGACAACAAGATATGCCCCCTCAATTTCCCCTTTTCCTCGGTCTATATCTTTTTGTCATTTTCCATAATGGGACATTGAACAGGAAATGATGGTATACCAAAGCAGGGATAGCTTCCTTTTTCCCTTTGTCACATACAATCCTCAGATGTGCACGCCGGCACGTTTTGAGGCTGAGACAGATGCGGACAAATACGAAAATATGGCATGCAGGTGTACCAAAATAACAGTGGATAAAGAAATGTGCAATACCTGTCTCGTGGCATGACCTGAGAGGAATGAAGTTTGGTTCCGTTCCTTAGTAAGTGATGAAGAAACTGCAAACCCTCCTAAGAATGTTGATTAAAACATGCCACACCATTCCATTGTTGGGCAAGCATCAGTGCAGACAATTGGAATTGAAAAGCAAGGTACTCTGGGTGGGCATTTGGCCCAATGACCCCAGGGAGGTGCATGCATCTGCTGTGCTAAGCATTTTATAAAGGTGCTATCCAAAAAACAATTGAGGCAAAAATTTTCAAATTCCCACGTGAGTACATGTTTTTCTTTCTTGTATGCGCATGCTCAATTTAAGGTTTGAGAGCATGAAAGGTGAACATTGAACTCCCATAAATTTGTGCAGATTGCATACTGTTATTTACTGCAAGGTGTAAAGTTGTCAATTCTGTTCAGAGTGCTGATTACCTCGTCGCTTTGGCAACCCTGAAGGTTTGAGTTTGGGGAAAAAAACCTCATTCAACAAGAGCCAGGCATCAGGAGGAGAAAGTAAAAGACCATGGGGAAGGAGAGGAAAGGAATAAATGTGCCACGTTGGGCTTTTAACATCATGTTGTGCTCCAGTAAGCGGCCCATCCAGCACTCCTGCAGAAAGCCCATCCAGATGGAAGGATTCCCAACAAACCGCCAGACTCGCGGTAACTAACTAAGGTTAATGGGGTTCACTGTTAAGGCCAGGCTGAGTGTTGGATCGTTGTATGCTCTTTTCCGTACTGTTTCTTTGACTACTTGCCACATGGCTGCAAAGACCTAAAAGGTATACGCATGCGAAATAGCAACGATGTAAATGCAAATTAAGAATAGGGTAAAGCTTATCAATACCTCACAGTATCGGCGTGCTAGTTTACACGAGGCTCGTGTCCAAAAGCTCCAACAAAAATCTTTGCCGCCAGGCTGGGAAGCTCTCCACAGTAGTCCTTGTAAAATAACAACACCTTTTGCTCTTTTTCATCGTTCATTGCTTCACCTTACCTTATTCTGCCAAAGTGGCAGCTGTCAAGGCCCCTTCGCCAATGCGGTAGACGTGTAACCTGAGAGAGAATGCAGCTGCCGTTGAAAGAGTTTAGGGGTTGTGTTAGGGATGGTAGGGGCGTGGGTGAGCAGCAGCGGAGTGTCCTTCCTACAAATGGACAAATGCCGTTGAGAGGGTTACACTCCCGGTCGTCCAGACGGGTGGACCATACAGGAGCGCCGAGGCGCCACGTCCGCTTGGCTGCAGCGGTGTCCCCGCCACCAGCAATGCCCAAGTATGCGCAGAGGTGCGTTCACAATGCGTTCCTACCACACACGCAACACACGTTGTTTGCTTTCTGTTTTTGTGTGTGCCCTCCACACACCGCTTGTGGTTGGTTGTCTATGGAGATGACATGTGCACACACAAACCGTCCCCACAAACCATGTCTTGGGGATGACTGCAGGTCAGACTTCCTGCAGGACTCATGCAGCCTGACCTCAACTTATTCTCCCGAGTATGTGCGCCAACGGGCGCTGGAAACCCCTGGCAGCTTATTCAATGTGCTGGTAAGGGATGACTTTTGGTGAGATTTTAAAAACATGCCTTGCACGTTCACACACACACACACACACACACACACACACACACACACACACACACACACACACACACACACACACACACACACAATTGTGTTTACTGTTGCTTGCCTTGCTCAGGTGCGGGTAACGGACATTGCTGTTTCGCTGGGTCTGTTTGCTGGCAAACTGTGGACTGATAGACTGACAGGGCAAGAGGATGAGCCGGACATTGTAAAGAAGCGTGCAGCAGAGCTAAGGTGGGCTCAGGTGCAGAGCGCCAAACTAAATGCTCCTTTGATGCTTGTTGTGCCCTGCTGTAACGAGGGCTCACAAGTCTCCAGTCCTTTTCTTGCATGCGAGTGCTGCCCCAGCTCCTGCACACTTATGGATTGTGGCCTGATAGGTATACATGGTTTGAACTTGCTCCTAGTAAGGCCATCCTGGCTTTTGCATGTTGATCCTTAGCTATTTTTGCAGAAATGTACTTTGGAGCACTACCAGTGTGCGCTCATATGCTGACCTACCCGCTATAGCTACCTACCTGTCTGAAATGCCGATTGTTTTCTTGTTGCACTGTTGTGCTTGTGGTGCATGATAAACGTGAATTCTTTGTCCGTTCAGGGATACGCTGACGTACCTGGGGCCCTCCTTCATTAAGGCTGGGCAGGTGCTGGCAAACAGACCGGACATAGTGCGCGAAGATTACATGAACGAGCTGTGCTGCTTGCAGGTATGTAAGGTCATTGTGTGTTTGGGAGTTGGGGGGGAATGGTCATACAAGAGTGCATGCAGATGGCCTGCAAGTATGAGAGAGTTCTTGCCTCACAACTCCGGTCATTGATTGCCCTTGCACCTGGCACGTTTAAGAATTTGTTGTGGTCTTCAGGTTGTCAGGAGATGAACGCCCAAAATGGCATACCTCAATCATAAACAGGATGCGGTCCATTCTTCCTTTACAATTCAGTGCTTGCTTGCATACCTGTCTCCAGGTTCCAGAATCGTTAACTAGAATGGAGGAGGATGGAGGCTGCATGCTCACATGCCATAGGACAACGTGGCCTCCTTCCCTGTGCTAGCAAACCCTTCTCCAAACATGTTCTTCTAAATAGAGAAGAACTTGAACCCTTCCCCAGTGCAGAGGATAGAACCTGCATGCTCGCATGCCACAGGACGACGTGCCCTCCTTCCCCGATGAAATTGCCTTCGAGATTATTGAGGAGGAGCTCGGCAAGCCCATCGACCAAGTCTTCTCCAGTTTCAGTGAGCGCCCCATTGCTGCAGCGTCTCTGGGCCAGGTGGGCTGCTCTGTAGAAAGTGACGCTGCATTGATGCGCAAGCTTGGTTCAAGGACAGGGCCTCATGCATTTGTCTCGGAAGAACCTGCCGTGCTAAAATTCAAACTTGTTTTTGTGGTAGCCTTGAGCAACTGGATTCTATTCAGGGTGAAAGTATACACACACACCACGTAAGCACGCATGCACTCACACATACACACACACCACGTAAGCACGCATGCACACACACATACACACACACACCACGTAAGCACACATGCACACACAAACACACCACGTAAGCACACGTGCACACACACACACATGTACACGCACACACACAGCATGCGCAATCCTGAGTCTGAATCTTCCCCCAGGTGAATCTGCTATACCACAATCCATTTACAGCAGACAGAGTAGGAAGTGAAAGCAGCAAGAGGCCAAATGATCTCCACTTGCCCCATGACAGCAGAAGGAATTACCTCACTCGCCTTGCCTTCCATGGCTGGCCGCGAGTAAAATGTGTGCCTAAAGGTGTTTTAAGCATGTACAAGCCTTAAGGAAGGGTCGCTATGAGGATGTTGCTGTACGGTTATGATTTGTTTGTCGCATATGCTTGCAGGTATACAAGGCAGTGCTGAGGGAGACGGGGGAGGACGTGGCGGTCAAGGTGCAGCGGCCCGGTGTGGAGCCCAACATCTTGCGCGACCTGTTCATCTTCCGGTCCCTGGCCTCCCTTTTTGATGAGTGAGTGGCATGGCTGCCTTATGTCGAGATGAAACATTGAGATTAAATATTAACACACTGAATGGAGTGTGGAGTTTGAGATCAGGTGAGAGAGCAGTTGTGATGCGCGCAGCCCTGGGCTTTGGTCGGCTGGCAGGGGCACTTCAGTGAAAAGCTATGCACATGTTCATACACACGTACACACACATAAACACACACACACACTGCAGGGAGCATGTTTCAGCTTGCACGATGCCTGGTTCACCCTGTACGCTCCACTTATTGCATCCAGCATTGCGCTATCTATCTATTGTGGTTCGATTGGAAGTATGTGGCTGTGCACATTTTCATTTTCTGGTGCAGGTTTGCACAGCAACGCCTTGGCTGCCGACCTGAGCTCATTGTAGATGAATTTGGAGAGAAACTGTTGGAGGAGCTAGACTATGAGCAGGTCAGTGGGCAAACAAGGAGCTCTCAGGAGCCTTGCACAGCAGCACAGAATTTGCAGAGTTTGAATGTAATTCTTTCTCTCCAAATTGAATTTCAGGCTAAATACGCGCTGATGTGCAGCTGTACTTTTCTTTTTACACGCATGCACACATGCATTAATGCACGCATACTGGCACTGCGTCACAAGCATGCATGTACGCTGACATCGGCGCACATATGTCACATCATTCGTTGTGTAGAGCTGCAAGCTTGTGTCTATCTCGTGACGCCTCGTGCAGGAGGCGCGCAACATCCAGGAGTTTTACCAGAACCTGAAAAGCGACCCTACCATCAAGATCCCCTGGGTCCAGTCAGATCTGTGTGGCAAGAGGGTGAGTTGCTTCATATCTCAACACTGATGTGTGCAACCATGGAAGGGGATGGCACGGCAGGCTTTATTGACATTTATACCTGTGTGGCACGAAGTTGCATTGCTTCGCATCTTCTCATGGTATGCAACTAGGGCAGGGGTGGCACGGCAGCTCCAACGAATACTTCCGCATCTCATATTTGACAAAAGGGCAGGCACGAGGAAAAGAGGGTGGAAAGCCTCCCTTCCCGTTCCTGTGTGCTACCTCATGCAACTCATGCAACCGTCTGCTCTGGAGCCTGCTTTGTTCAGTACAAAAAAGGAGGGCGTGGGAGATGGGCCTCAAGAGCCTCTTGTGATAACAGGACTTTTTTTGGACAGCATGATAGTAACCTCTGTGAGGGCAGTGTGATAGCAGCATGATAGCAGCCCTCTGCTAGTGCAGCATGAGCCCGCAAGCCACACTGGCAAGGTTCCTATTCATTTTGTGTTATGGCAGGTGCTGGACGTGAGTTGCACTAGCCCTCTAATGCAACCACCAATGAGTTAGTGGTGACTTGCTCCCCATTCCTTTTATGCATTGTGTGAGAGCAGGTGCTGGTTATGGAGTGGATTGACGGCATCCGCTGCACAGACCCCCAGGCCATCAAGTCCTCCGGTTTGGATGTGGGCGGCTTCATCCGCTGCGGTGTGGTGAGTGTTGAGCCGCCAGCCTGAATCGACGCTCCATTGCTTGCTACCTGAAAATTTTCCCTTCCAAGAGGCGATGTCTAATTTACAAAATTTCCTCTTTCAAGAGGCAATGTCTCATGTACAAATTTTCCTCATTCAAGAGGCGATGTCTTATTTACAAAACTGCAGTGCCTGCGGTGGGCTGCATGTCATTAGTGATGTGTGATGTCAGAGTCTCACTGTTCCAGGACACTGAAGAAGGGGTGCATGATGAGGCTCTGATTTTTTCATGGTTTTTGCTGTGTAATGGCCAACGGATCCATGAATCGTATGTGCGCATGTGTGCAGGTGGCAGGCTTGCGGCAGCTACTGGAGTTCGGACTGTTCCACGGTGAGTCGTCCAACTGATGCATGGAAAGCTGGGAGTGAGTCATGCGTCTAATGTACGGAAAGCTGGGAGTGAGTCGTGCATTTGATGCATGAACATCTGGGAGTGAGTCATGCATTTGATGCATGGAAAGCTGGGGGGCCCTGGTTAAGCTGTTTAGAGCTTTCCATGTCCCTGCGCAAATCCTCGTCTGCACATCATCAGCTGCCTGCAACTCCCTCACGCATCTGATATACACCTCACTTGCATTGCCTGCACGGCTATGCACTTCTGTGTTTGCTCATGTCATACATCACGCATGCCTTTATATTTGCTCATGTCATACATCACGCATCTCGTGTCACCCATTCCGTTTCAAATGCGCCTCACCTGTACCATTTACACAGCTCTGGACCTCTGTGTCTGCATGTGTGGCATCTCTTTTGCACCTATACATCTCACACGTCTCGTCTCATATGCACCTGAAATGTACCATCTGCGCGGCCCTGCACCTCCATGTCTGCGCAGGTGACCCCCACCCTGGAAACATTTTTGCGGTGAGTCTGTTTCTTGTAGCCCTTCACGTTCCAAGCCATGGCAACGAAGCCTGCCATGTGTGCTGTTAGATGGATATCAGGAAAACAGGGAGTAGAGGCAAGCAGAATGTGGACATCAAGGCCTGGGCCAAGGTTTTGTTAATAGCTTGACCATACACTTCCTGGACTTGGCTGATAAAAAGGAACTGAGCTGTGTTTGGCCCTCCGGCTTCAAGGCCAGACCCAGAGGACCCGGGGGAGAAGCTGGTTATGCCTACGAGCCCTAATGTCAAAACTTGCCTGCCTCATTTGTTGCCTGCTTGCCTCATGAAACAGGCCTGACCTGAGCCCACCTTACCCCGCATTGTCTTGTATGCGCAACATGACGCATGGATCCTGCATCAAGTACCCCTTGTGGTAGTCTGCATGCCTGTGCACTCTCTTGTTTGGTGCGCATGTTGAGCAAATAATATGGTTAGATCCACAGGGGCACCTGTGTAAGTGTGCCCTAAACACACCTCATGTTTGTGCATGCAGATGCGGGATGGGCGCATTGCATATGTGGACTTTGGCAACGTTGCTCAGCTAAGTCAGCGCAACAAGCAGGTGAGCATTGAAGTCACTCATTGGTGTCCTCAAATGCTGATGTGTCTGTTGTGAAGTAGCATACGGAGCATGGAGTATGATGCTGCGCTGGACAGCGCACCCCATCTCTCTGGGCCCTGCAAGGAAGGCAAGAAGCAGGTGGGAATGTGAAGGAGCAGCAAGGTGTGTGCAAAAAGGCAGACGCTCCCATGTCTGAGGTTCTGCTGACTTGCCCCTGTACTCTACTCCTCACATTTCCACCTGCTTCCTGCCTTTCTTGGTTCTGCGCAAGTGCTGTTCTTCCGCTCACGACAATGCCATAACACAGCGCTCACGAGCTTTAGTGCGGGGAGGTTCCTCAAGCAGCACTGTGTGTACTGTGATGCACAGGAGGCACTGATTGTGCACTGTGTGTGCTGTGATGCACAGGAGGCACTGACTGTGTACTGTGTGTACTGTGATGCACAGGAGGCACTGATTGTGCACTGTGTGTGCTGTGATGCACAGGAGGCACTGACTGTGTACTGTGATGCACAGGAGGCACTGACTGTGTACTGTGATGCACAGGAGGCACTGATTGTGCACTGTGTGTGCTGTGATGCACAGGAGGCACTGACTGTGCACTGTGTGTACTGTGATGCACAGGAGGCACTGACGCTGATGTGTGCTATGAACTAAGATGAGCAGTCCAATGCTGGAGGTGTGGATCCTGATGCGCACGGTGATAACACTGCCTGTTCCTCACAGACTCTGGTGGATGCTGTGGTGCATAACATCATGACACTGCCTGTTCCATACAGACGCTGGTGGACGCTGTGGTGCATGCCGTGAATGAGGACTACCAGTCCATGGCTGAAGATTTCATCAAGCTGGGCTTCCTGGCACCTGGTGAGTTGCTGCTGCCTGCTAGGCTTGTCAGAAGCTATGTGCACTCAACCACCTGTTCAGTCTGTCCTCTGGCTTCCTCTCACCTGGTAGACTCCTGGGTTTATTTCATTACCCCAAAGGGCAGAGGGCTTTGTGAACAGGCCACCTGGGAGGTTGGTTGGTCGCCAAGTAGGTTCCTATCTTAAAGGCTTTAATCAGGGCTTTAATCCACCATTGCTTGTGTGATGGTGCCGGTGCAACACACATGGACGAATTCTTTTGAGCTCACAACAACTTCTTCCTCATGCGAATTGTGATGTTCATGCTGGTTCCACTGACTCCATTGACAAAGACATTTATTTGCTTCAGGAACATCGGTAGTAAAAGCAATGATGTGTTTGGAAACTAATGTCTAATGTATGCCCAACTGAGGCTCCTGCTGCCTGGAACTAATAGAGAAGGATGTATGTCCAACTGAGGCTCCTGCTGCCTGGAACTAATAGGGAAGGATGCTTGTAAGGGCTTCAGAACAGGGTCTCTGCAGGACATGGTGGTCTCCATGAAATGACGATGGCGATGATGATGATAGGAACAACACTGATTTTGATAATAATAGTAATGGTTATTACTTTTCTTGTTATGGTTTTTTTCAGGACTCATGCAGAGGGGTGTCACCGGGGTATTTGGGGGGGGGGGTCTGGTCTCCCAAAAGTGAGTGCCTCTCAGGCCGCACCATCCCCAGCCCCAGATGTGTTTTGTGCAGTCCTGCCCTTCACTCAACAGCGCACAATTCTACACGGAAGGTTTGGGGGGAAAGTGCCTCCATGTGCATGTGCCGTGGTGTGTGTAAAGGAAGGAGCAGGTGGCGGGTAGTTGAGAATGTGGTGCCTCTTGCTTCAAGTTGAGCTCCTGAGCGTGTCGAGGTAATGAGGAAATGTGATGGGTTTGTCCATTTGAGCTCCTGAGCATGTAAGGGTGACAAGAAGATGCTATGGGTTGGAGGAGGAGGAGAAGGAGGAGGAGGAACCAACTGGTGGACGGGAGGGAGGCTGGTTCTCCCATGCGGGGCCAATCAGGGCCACACCACCTCTACCTCATTGCGACAGTACGAATGACCACAAATTGAGTCATGAAACTGTATTCCAAGACGCTTGAGTGTTACAAGGTTAGCAAGTGCAGCAAGCTCCTGTAAGCCTTGAGCGAGCACCACACTCGGGGTGAGAGCCAACACCACACCTCTGTCCGCCTTGCTTTGCCCTTGTGCAATGTTTTCCATGCATCTACAGGCTTGTATTAGCTTACCTTCCTCTGTCCCACAAACATTTTGCACAGGCACCGATATCAGCCCCATCGTCCCTGCCTTGGAAAACATCTGGACCGACTCAAAGGGCCAGAGTTTGGCCTCCTTCAACTTCCGCACCGTCACCTCCCGGTTCAATGAACTCGTGTACCAGTACCCCATCCGCATCCCTGAGCGCTACTCCCTAGTGATCCGTTCACTGCTTACCCAGGTGCGCACACGCGTGTGTGTGTGCGCGTGTGTGTGTCATACTGTCAGTTGCTCAGCAGGCCATGAGCTTGTGTCCCCTTTCTCTATCACAGGAAGCTGACATTCGTCTATGCCGGGCGGCCTGCTTACTTACGGAGCAACACATCTTTGAGGGGGGGGGGGGCGCTTTCTCTGTGACAGCATGACGCATCACACCATGTGCCTTTCCTCTTCTCTAGTGGAAAAGTGCTTTTCTCTCTCTCTCTCTCTCTCTCTCTCTCTCTCTCTCTCTCTCTCTCTCTCTCATGTGACAGCATGACGCATCACACCATGACGCATCATACCGTGTGCCCTTCCACTTCAGTGTGGCTCCAATGTGAACCCGCGCCCATGCACCTCCGTCAACTGCACCCAGGCTCCTGCCGACTTTGCTGTGGCTCAAAAACTGCTTGCTGGGCGGGGCCTCGTTGCTTGCCTAGTGTGTCCTCTGCTGCACTGCTGCTGTGACACTGCCTCCTTCACTCCTGCCGCTCTTGCAGGAGGGCATCTGTATGACTCTGGACCCAGAATTCCACTTCCTCGAGGTGGCCTACCCTTATGTGGCAAGGCGGTTGCTCACGGATGAGGACCCACAGCTGAGGGAGCGCCTGTTCCAGGCACGCGCTTGTTGGCTGGCTCATGCCATCTGTGTGTGTGTGTGTGTGTGTGTGTGTGTGTGTGTGTGCGCGTGTGTGTATGTGCAAATTTGGACATGCTTTTTGGTGTGGAGGATGTGAAGGGAGTTCTGAGGAGCTGATGCAGCAAAAGGCAGGAATTTATTGCAGAGGAGCTGATGCGGCAAAAGGCAGGAATTAATTGCTGAGGAGCTGATGTGGCGAAAGGTAGGAAGTTGGCAGAGGCAGGGAGTGTGGCGGATGAGCTGATGCGGCAAGGCAAGGAGACACGTAGAGGGGAGGGTGAGTGGGCACCTTGCCTGCAGAAATTGCAACAGCCTGTCACTGGAGGATACTCTCTGCAGATAAGGTGTCACCTCACCCTAAGGAGGATAGAATAGGATAGGATAGAATCGAATAGGAGGAGGAAGACTTTAAGAAGCTGAGCACAATGTACGGTAACAGCACTGCAGGGGAGCCTTGCTCCACTGTCACACCTTACCTGCCCTGGCCGCAGGCCAGCAGGTGCTCCCAAGCATTGCTGATGTTTTCGAGCATGCATGGTTGAGGGGAAGGGTGCGTGGTTGTTCAAGGCAAGGTGTGTGAGCTTGCATGTGTGTAGTGTGATGTTGTTACCGGAGGACAGTGAGGCAACTTAAGATGGTCAGACCTCCTGGCGTGCTCAGCACCATGATGTATGATGTTGCTACTATGCTACTGTGATGTTGCTACCATGGGACAGTGAGGCAAGTTAAGATGGTCAGACCTCCTGGCGTGCTCAGCACCATGATGTATGATGTTGCTACCATGGGACAGCGAGGCAAGTTAAGATGGTCAGACCTCCTGGCGTGCCCAGCACCATGGTGTGAGTGAGCACGAATGTTGCATGTCTGTCTGTGCAGGTGCTGTTCAGTGATGGCAAGTTCCAGTGGAAACGGTTGGAGAACCTCATCATGCTGGCCAGAGAAGGCAGCGGCAGCAGCAGCAAACCCGGTTTGGACTTGTCTGACACTGTACGCGATGCTGTGCGGGTGTTGCTGCTTGACGAGCGACTGCGGACACAGGTGGGCTTTCCATGCAAGAGCGCTGTATGTGCAAGTGTGTGTAGGAGGGGGGCGGGAGAGCAGCAGCAAACCCGGCCTGGACTTGTCTGACACTGTACGAGATGCTGTGCGGGTGCTGCTGCTTGGTAAGCGGCTGCGCACACACTGTGGGCCTCACATGCTCGCGCTGTGAGTGCCTGTGTGTGTTTGCTCGCGCTCATGTGTGCCTGTTTGTATTATGTGTGCCTGTGTGCTTTTGGGGTAGGGAAGGCCTGTATATGTGTGGGCCTGTGTGGTTGTGGGTGTGTGCACATGTGCGCGCCTGCTTGAAGTGCTTGCTTTTTTGGATTGGATCTTGGAAGTGGATTTACATGCACCTCATATGTGTTTAGGAATACGGCTGCACAAGTGGGGGACTCAGTAGTTTAAACATGAAGGTCTTCTCTCTGCTTTCACCAATGCTTTTCATTTCTCATTCCTTTTTTTCTTTTTCCTCAGCGTGCCACTATCACCAACGCCATTTCTTCACACCTCCGACCAGGGATTGATGCGCTCCAACAGTGCTGTTCACAGGTCCTTGCACAGGTCATGATGATCTCCTTCCATGGTCATTACGACCTTCACGGTTGACATATCATCAATGCTGTCCACATGTTTTCGTGCGCAGGTCATCATGGCCTTGACAGAAGACAACAAGCTGAGGGTGCCTGAAGTCATGAGCGTGCTGCGGCTCGTGCAGGACGACATCCAGCCCAACAAGCTCATCCAGGTGCGCGACCCCTGCTTTTCTTTATTGCAGCAGGCTTGGGAGATGCGGGTGCATAAAATACTTCGTTTATTGGAGTCCATGGAGGTTCTGAACTTGTTGCACCATTCGGTCGCGCATTTTTTGTTGAGTGGGGTGGCCAAGTGGGAGGCCAACAGGCCCTTCCCATTTCTTCCATGGGCCCATTGTGGTGCCCCACCTCCTAATCATCCTTACCACATTCACATTGTGATGCATGACAGGAGGGGTTAAAGTGGTCCAATGCGCCTGTCAAGTGACTGTGAAGTGAAACTAGGGTCGACAAGGCTCAAAACAACGGAAGGAATGGAGAAGCCGAAATGGTTTGATGTGTCCTTTGAAGGACCTCTCAGTGTAGCTCTCAAGTGGGCCTGACGAGAGGGAAATCCGGGGAAGGCAACATATGCAGGATGAAAAGGAAGAATGTGAAGAAACAGGGGTGTGACGACAAGATGGCAGCGCTGCAAAGCGAGAAAGGCTGTGCTAAGTTGGTGTGCCACTATGTGTGTCAAACGCAGTGCGACTGACCTGCCTCAAATCGCAGCTTTGATTTTGTTTCCAGAAGACCCCTCCAGACTTTTGGAGCCTGACAAGGTTCTTTTCCACTAATGTCTGGGTATCAGGGGCAGAGCAGCTGGAGCCACATTGCGCTCTGTGCAAAACAACCCCAGTGTCGTGTGAATATACCCAAGGTTAGGAGGCGCTCACCTCATTCGTTTGCCCATCCTTGCAGGACTTTGTCCGTGGGGCCCCTCAGCTGTCCCGCCAAGTGCTGCTGGGCTGGGCTGACAAGGTGCTGGTGTCCTGAGAGGCCAGTGCGAGCTGTGCTGTGCTGCTAAGCACCGATGGTGTCCTAGAGGCCAGTGCAACCTGCCCCGCTAAGTAAAGCAGGGCTGGACGGATGAGGTACTGGTGTCCAAGAGGCCAGTGCAACCCAGCCTTTATTATTGTTATTAACCAAGACCCTTTGCTTGAGGGGTCCAGCACAGGCATGTCTGGCCGAGCAGCGTGGGGTACAGGTTGTGGCAACTGCGTTGCCAGTTGCCCCCTTTGTTGCAGGCACGCTTTGTGTCACTATGACCAATTTTCTTTAACAATGGCATTTTTGATTGCATTGACTTTGTGAAGCCTGTTCACATTGTGCATTGGTTCCTGGCTGCCAAGCACAGTCCCTAGCTCCATTGGGGTGTGCAAGGTGTTGTGTGGCAATGTGTCAGTAACCTGTAGGTGCGTCAAATTTTGCCAGCTTACTGTCGCACACAATCCGACCCTCTTATGTTTCCTAAGAATCCAATCACAAGAATGTTCTTGCATTGTTTGCGGTGTTTGCAACACGGAGCGCTCGTTTGGGTCAGTCAACTCATGGTGACCACAACAATGTGCACAGACTGGACTGGGTTTTGTCCTGTGCCAGCTTGCTGGTCTTGCCATGCAAGTTTGAGGGTGTATGAGAGGGCAAGCTCTGCGGAGAGTGGTGAGGAATGGACATCTTCTTTGTGGTTTGAGAGTGGAGGAATGGCTCTCCTCGTGTGTTTTTGAGAGTGGAATGGCCCTCCTGCCTGTATATTGCATTTGGGTCACGCAATGCACATGGAGAAGCCGGTCCGGGGTGGGGCAAACTGCGCGGAGAGTGATTGAATGGCCCTCCTTTTGATGCCTGTGCAGGGTGTGGTGCGTGTTGCAGAAGGACCTTGCGGTGTTTGAGAGTGAAGAAGGTTGAGTGGCAAACCCTATCTTGTCCTATTTTGCATGTGAGCGGCAGGCAAATCGACACAACTTGGCACTATCTTGTTACATGTAGCATGTGTCCCAGCGCATCAGGCATGATGCTGCATGCATATATGAGGCATGTGTTCATGAGTGTGAGCTGCTGGTTACCTTCTTTGCCATGTTTCCGCTCTCACCTGAGTGTGACTCCTGCGTGTGTGGCAAGATGCTAGATGCGTGTTGCGTGTGGGTATTACACCCATGTAATCAGCGCTCTGCATCTCCTTCCCAAAAGCATGTCTGAGGCCTCGTTTTTTGTTGGAGGGTCCTGATCCGGCTGCTGTGTCAACTTACCTGAGTGGGATTGCTCAGCCACAGGATGTTAGACCTGTGTGGGATTGCCCAGCCCCGGGATTGCCATGTACGACTGGGTGAGTGCTCAGGCGTTGCACACACACAGGTACACTTTCATTTTGTTGCGACTCACATGCCTTTTAAGTACCATGAGTGGGAAACGCTAGGTGCCTGCAAAGCAAAGGAGCGGTCTCAGCGTGTCATGTGTTCAGCTCTACTTTTCAAAGACTTCTTGCAGGGAACTGGAAATATCAAGCAGAATTGTATTGGTGCTTAAAATGCTTGCATTTGGAAGTATCTGCAGTACAGAATTCATTCTTTTTCAGGTGTTCCATTTCACATGTTTATTATGTTCTTTGGGAGGGGCATCATGTGTGTTTTTTTGGTCCCAACAAAAGGTGCATGCCTATTCTTTTATTCGTCGCAGAAGGCAGCCTGTTACATTGAAACATTTTTCAGCTTGTGAAGCAAGTTGTAAGGGCCTCAAAGTTACGAAGTTACAATGGGGTTTGACCTTAAGTTAGGTAGTTTGGCTGCTTGGCCTGCTCAACTGTTCCAACTGCACAAGAAATATCCATGAGATCAGAGATAAAACGATAAGTCTCAATTAGTTTGCTTCTGCAAGAAATGAAAAACATCCTCAGAGCTAGTTTGAGAATAGTAGAAAGTGCCTGAATCGTCCAGAAAAATTCTATAAGACGAGGGGAAGTCAGAAAATAACTGTGCATAAGCCCTTCGAAGAGAACACACAGAAGCGCAAGAACAAAGGAACACCGCATGCTTTTCATCTTGGAGTCCTTGTTCACATCTATCAAAAGTTGATGTGTGCTCCTGCCAAAGTGATGTCTCAACTCTTAAAGTATGAGCATGTCAGCGAAAAGGTGCTATGTTTCTTAGCGCGCGCTTGCCTAAATCAAGATGCAAATACCTGGGGACAGAAAAGGGCGCGCCGTGAACAGACAAGGGTTGCAAAGGAAGTGCCATCCAGTGATGATATTTGGCTAATTTGTTCGTGTGTTCACCGTGTCCTGTCAAGGCATCAGCATTCCACACACCTCGCAGCCTTTTTCTCAGATCAATAACAAAGTAAGGGCCTCAAGCACAGCTTACACCAGCTGGCTGTATTTGACCTGGGAGAGAGATGCCTGCAATTGACGAGGCCCTTCGTAAAGTGAAGTCTTTGCTGGAGACTAACCAGAGTGCATTGATCACCCTCTAATTGCACAGAAACCCTTGGACGCGCACACTATAACAAAGCTACATCACGTCTCCTTGGAGGTGCCGTCTACAACTTGTAGATTGAGTCAACCAACATACATTTGGCCCCATCCTTTGACTTACTCCTTTTCCCTTACAGCCAAATTCCACTGCCGTGCTGTGAAGATCTTGTTAAAAAACATTGACACCAAACATGCCATTCATTAAACTAGAAAAACCTAAGTAGGCAGTGAAAGAAAAGGAAAATAAGGGTTACAGGAAAAAGAAGGCGTCCAGTTAAAACAGTTGACTGCTAGCCTGCTCATAAAAATGCAACAATTCATGTAGAAAAGGAAAAGGCTTGTCATCGAAAATGAGGGTTACATAGCTGAACCTGCCTACAAGGGAATCTTAGCTGAAACAAGAAAGGCTGAGATAAAATCCCTACTTCAAGTAAAGAATCATACCCAGAGTGAAGGTACCATGGTAAAAATTAAGGCTTACCTTCAGCCAGGTCGTTTGGCTAACCGGCTTGTGGTTGGTCTCAGCCAGCCAGAAATAAATCCAGAACATGAAGCTTGACACAAAAGAGGATACGTTGGGTTTATCAATGAAAAATGAGAAACAACCTGGGAAATAACTTGATCCAGCAAAAAAGGTTGTCAGAGAAATCCTAAAAGAAAGGTTCGAAAGGCATGTGATACTCACAGCGCAAAGAACAAACTTGTTCATCAGTACAATTATAAAGAAAAAGGCTCCATCTCGAATTTAGTTGCAAGAGCACCTGTCACACAGAAAGGTGTTATCCTGTCAGCAGCCAATCAATCCAACTGTCAGAGTTCAGTGAGCACAAAGCCGGAACCTGCTCATGTTACAGCTTATAGGAAAAAGAAGTCATCCAGTCAAAACGATTGGCTGCTAGCCCATCCATATAAAAGAAGAAGTTCATGTAGGAAAAGATAAAGCTTGTTGTTGTTCTGATTCATGAAGGAAAACACATCAAAAGACTGTACATGGTGAATGGCAGGCAGGTAAGCTCATGTTACACGCATGCTTATGCAAATCCAGAAAAGGTACCAAGGTTTGGCGAGCGTTGCTTGCAAAAGGAGTAGCAAACCAAGTTTGGATGGTAGCAAGTTCGTTGTTGTTTCCAGAGTTCTTGGAATAATTCTGAGATCACCCTTGAGCTTCTTGAACACCGCACTGGCACAATTTACATCCAAATGACGCAATCAGGTTCAATTACGCGTCTGGCTCCACCAACTGCCGTTTATGCGGCAATGCGGATAGCATCAATCACATTGTCCTCGGATGTTCACACCCAACTTGCACAGGGATGTTCACAAACAGACAAAGCTGCCCTCAGTCTCTGCTGTGAAACCCTTAACTTCAAGTTGCTAGTAGCAAAAGTGAACATGGCTTATTCCTTCTTGCCATGAACGCTTGCTGTAGAGGAAAGCTCCAACTTGGTTCTTGAAGAACAGGGGCATTGAAGTCCCTAAAAAGATCTCTAGAGATGTTTCTCCTAGGTCAGTGACTGGGCTTTTTCCAATGGTTCTGCCCGACACCAAAGTCGCCCCGATGCTGTCTTTGTGCGCCTTATCCAAGGGAGAAAACCCGTCTTGACCCTGAGGTGATGCCTGCTCATGATAAGAGGATCCACCTTGCAAATCTCAAATACTGCCCAGACACCAATCCGCGGTAAGGACCCTTACCCAGCCTACAAACAGCCGCTGCCCAGCATGCTGGTGCCAATTTCAGACTCCGCATCCATAGCCACAGAAACCAAACAGAAACAAAAGTTCAACCTTGCACACCATCTTACTTTCAAAGTAACAAGTTGTGTGGCAGGCACTATCCGTAATGACTACACCATTGCTCCTTCGGTAGAGCTGTGCTTTACCAGACACAATCCAAAAAAATTAGCCTCTCAAACAACTTGCCATGCAATCCAATCTTTGATAAAAATATGTAAACACCAGGCGCAAAGTAAATTTGCAGGGTTTTTCTGATAGAGAAGTCACTGGGGCGAGGCAGTGCAGAGCAGGAGGAGGAGAGTGCACGCGCGCAGACGCATGGCTGACAACCCGCGAGATCCTCACTAGTTCTTTCCCTTTAGCCCCTAACTTAGTTTAGGCTGGGCCTGCGAGCCCCTTTGGTGAGGTCCTAGCTGGCTTGCTAGTTAGGGAACCTTTCCTTTATGCACGCAGCTGGACCTGGCTTGTGTTCAACTTTCTTTTCTTTTCTTGTTTTCTTTCCGCCTGAGGACTCCGAGCAGCAGCACCGTAACCTCTGTCACCATCTTACAAGGGCCTCAGCTCAAGTTACCCTTCATACCGCTCTGTTAGGTGTGGACGGAGTCTTCTGCATCCCCCACACCCTGGAGACCCTTAAAGAGCTTGGTCTTGACACCCATAAAGCCACGAAGCTTGCTCGAAAGCTTCATACTCATCCTGAGACACGGGGAACTGCTAGTAACCCTCCTGACCTTCATTGATATTCTTCTTCTCTTGTTTCTTCTGTGTCACCTCTTCCTCTTGGTCTGTGTGGTGGGACCCTGCCTTTCAGGTGACCTTTCCTTAATGCACACGGCCAGACTTGGCAAGCGTAGTCTTTCTTTCTTTCTTTCTTTCTCTTGGTGGAGAGGATACACGGTGCCTCGGCCCAAGGTATCCTCTTTTCCTCAATTGAAGCAGGGAGAGATTCCTCTGCCTGCGTAGTTTTTCTTCACTTCTCTTTCTTTCTTTCTTTCACTGACTATGTAATTTTTCTTGTCTTTCTGTTTTATCTCTGTTCTTTTCTGCTTTAGTTAATGAATGATTACCCACCATGCCAAAACCATTCCTTATTTTCTTTCTCCATCTCCCCCTCCTCCTCCTCCTCCTCCTCCTCCTCCTCCTCCTCCTCCTTTGCATCATGTGTTGTGCAGGCATGGCACCTCATAGAGGACCAGCACAGCTACCTGCGTAAGACAGCCCCATCAACTGAGTGCAAAACAGCGTCACGTACACCTGATTGAAATCAAATGCTGTGAAGACATAAGGCCTGGGCAACAGTTGGAGGCGGCACAGCGGCAGCATGCAAAACTTCACAAGAATGTTGGAGGGAAAGCTGTGACATAAAACACCATCCTTCTTTGTGCTGGTGGGACTTGTTGAAAATGAATTGAAAAAGTTACGCCTCAAACACCACCGAATTAGCAAGCTTGCACGTAAACCTAAGTTGAACTCCAAGCATATTATGTAAAGTATGCCCACTTACTTTTCACCACAAGGCGTGCAATTGAAAACAAGAATGCTCCTCACAGCCAGGTTCTGGAGCCGGGTGCCACGAGCAACCTCCAGGTCCCCACTAGCCCTATTTGTTTTTGCTTTGTGGTGGAGGGCCATATGGCTCTTCTGAGCCAATATGTCTCCTTTTCCTAATTGACGTAGAGTTTCCTCTGCCTACAAAATTTTTCTTTTTTTTCTTTCCTGCTTCTAGGACAGTAAACATACAGGTGCAATGATGGTGGTTTTGCATGACTGTGCCAGCATTAGCTGTTTAAAAATGGGTGTTGTCCATAGTATACTTTTGTTAAGTAAGCTTACTTACGAACTCTTAAGAGTTGTAGCATCATGTCTTGATTTTTTTATCACTTCTTGCCATTTTAATCGAAACAGACCGCCCACTTCCCCCTTGCACCGAGTGCTATGCAGTATGAGAGGTAGCGGAGGTATGAGAAGCAGCACAACTCCGGTCAGGCAACCTATTGATGAATTAAATATCCAGAACTGCCGTGTTTAACTTCATGTCTGCCATGCTGCTCTCAATTTGACTGCTAGTCAACATAGTATGGTGGGGGTCATGCAGTTTTCAAATCATGATGGCCCCTCTTCCTCCAATGATGTGGGGAGCGTTTTGCTGCCTACATAGGATTTCCTTCTTCCTTTCTCTCTAGAAGCAAAATACTGAGAAATACGGCGAGGCTTGGTGCCCACCTGGAGGCCTCATAGCGACAACAGAGTGAACTGTGGAAATAACTCCAGGGTGCTGAGATCACTCTCTACACAATCCTCCTAGGTGTGAGTGGGACTATCTGCACTGCGCACGCCCTTGATAATACAGAAAATTAGGGATTGACCTACAAGGGATTTATCAATTTGCACAGAAGCTCCATGCCAATTCTGTGTAATATGTGCACAAACTTACCTCAATCAGACATGCCATTGAAGGCGAAAACACTCATTATAACCCTTGTGCCCTGGAGCCGCGTGCTGCCAGAAACCCACAAGACCCATATTACCTTCCTTCTAACAATCTGGTGAGTAAGATTCACGGCTCCTTGAGTTGATATGCCCTCAATACCTTGATTGATGTAGGGAGCATGCTCACTGCCTACGTTTTTTTTCTTTCTCTTTCTCTTTTGTGCATCAAGGCAAGACCCAATAGACGTCACCAACTCTTCACCGCGAGTAGCCCTTCAAGTTGTTGACAGCTTTTCTGAAGCTAAGCACCAAAGCCGCCCTGATGCTGTCTTTGTGCGCTCTATCCCAGGCCAATCCACCCACCTGGATCCTACCAGGGCCCCTCCTCAAGACAGGGATGTTCACCTTTTTGAAATAGAGTCTTGCCCTGATACTACTACCTGTCCCACACTTTGGAAGTGCAGCTCCCCAGCAAGCTAGCACTACATCCAGGCTCCTAAACCACAGCTTGAGAAACCCTAATAGGAACAACAAGGTGACCTTGCACATCATCTTATTGGTGTCACAGGCACCACCTACATGTATACAACAGTGACATCGTGTAATGGTGACCATTAAGCGTGTCAACTTGGGCCTGTAAGGCATGAAGCTAAGACACTAGCATCCAAATTGGGTTGCCATGCCATCCGAAAATTGAGGAGTATTACAAACACCAGATATACTATTCGTTTTCAGGGGACTTCTGGGGGGGAAGAGGGTACGTACAACGTGAAAGAATGGGAGAAGGAGGTTCCGGATGTCCAGGCGCATGGCCGACATCCCTTCAGATCCCCTGTAGCCCTGTCTCCGGCTTTCTCCTAGGTTGGTTGTTCCTAGTCTTGGTTTGAGGGCCCTTTGGTAAGACCCTTGCAAGCTTGCTAGCTTGCCACTTTTTACTTGCTAGTGGTTTGGGAGCCTTTCCTTCATGCTTGCAGCTTTTTGGCTTGCATTATCTTTCTTTTCCATTTTCTTTTCAGAGTGGAGGCCCTCAGCATCTCCCGGGGAGATGCTTGCGGTTTTGGAGCAGAGCTTGGTGCTCGAGTGCAGCGCGGGTGTTCTAAGGGCATTTGCAAAGCCTGAAGCTTCTACTTGTGGTCAGTTGCCGCATTTTGGGTTCAGCCATAGGTCAGTGTTAGCTTTGCTCAGTGATTGCTGCTGGGCAGGGCTATCCTTGGTCGGCAGATTGCCTATGCTTGCCACTGCTTTGCTGTTCTGTAACTCCAATCTTTCAGCTTTCACCTTGCTTTATTGTTGCTGAACCTGCCTTCTTTCTCTGCCTGCCACGCTGCTCTCAGTCTGACTATGGTGGGGGGGGTCATACTATTTGGGGACCAAATTGCTCCCTTTTCCTCAATCGACGTGGGGAGTATTTCACTTCCTGCGTGCATGTGGCTTTTCTATCCAAAGAAACGATGGCTCAGATGCAAGTGGCTGCTGCAATTTTTTCTGGGTATGAGGCACATCATTTTATCCTGCCAGGAATGGGAGTGCCCTGGTGTGCTACTTGCTCAGTCAAAGGTCTGCTTGCGTAACTCTGCTCAGATTGACACAGGCACAGGAAAGAAAAAATTATTTCGCTACATCTGCCTGTAAAAGCTTGCATTCATCGTACAGCTTTTCTTCCTGTGCGTCCAAAAGCTTGCCATTTCAAGTCTTGCCTTTGACAGAAAAGGAATTCAACGGTAAAAGGCATCCTTTAAAAATGTCTTAGATTTAGATGCCATTAGAAGCCCTCGGTGTGTCATACATCTATTAACTTTCCTCAATACTTTAGAGGGAAGACAAGGCGACCCCTTGAACCCATTGTTGTAGGAGCGTTAACATTTTCTCTGCCTATAAAGGTTTTATCTTATTTCATCATGACAGGACTGATGGTGATGAAATCATCATGACAGACAACAGGTTGACAGCGCGCTGCCAAAAAGGGAATATGAAAAACCAACCATATGCATGCACGGACATGTCCGAGCAATGCTCTACTCTTAAGCACAATGCAAGAATTTTAAAGATAAGGTTTTCTTCCAGTTTGTTGTTGTAAGGGAAGCCTTGGTTTTGACAAGGCTGGAGTCGTTAATCTGCGAGTGAAGCCGGAAAACAATTTCGAAGATGCGATCCATTCATAAACTGGTTCATCACACACAGAAAAATGTCTAAGCTACTGGCATTTCTCTTTCCATAGACGCTGTCCGTCTTTTGGTCTCTCTCGAAGTTCAGAAACTAGATCTGGGACACATCAAGATAGTTATGATGGAAGATATGTGAATGAAGAGACTAAACACCGAGTGTGGTCGTGGGTGGCTACAACAATCACATTGAACTTTATTCCCAATGACATCGGATGGCGTAATAAGCCCCACAAAAAAATAATTCCGTGGAATAAAGAAAGGAAAGGAAATAATATGGAAGCCCCAGTACTTGCCATCACTCTTCGTTGTTGGTGCCGCGTGTAAATCTAGAGACAGCGGAGGCTTGCCAGGCAGAGGAAGAGGGAGCAGGTGAGGGGGTCGACAGCATGCCAACCATGTTCATGAGTGGGGTGCACACTGCATGCAAATCCAATTTCCCCCTGATGACAGGTAGCCTCAACAGGTTCACCATGAACTCACCTTCTTCATTCCCTGCCTTATGTGCGCGCCCTAGGCAAAGCCATTCTTCTTTGTGTGACAGATCTTTAAATTTCTTCCAGTGCTCTGCATGTTTGGTGCAGGTGTCAGCTCTCCACTCCAGTCCAATGGAGGACAGAGCACAGACTCCCCTCCAAGGCGCCAACATGAATGTCCCCAAGCATCAAATTCACGCTGAGGATGGGCGGGATCCCTTGCAGGCGATGGGTGTTGCCAACAAGCACGGCTCTGATGGTGCTGTTCCAGAAGCACCAACGCGCTCTGCTTTTCATTCTGCTGGGTTATCTAAAGATGGTGGAACTGCTGCCGACTCTCTACAGGATCCTATTGAAAAAGGTATCTGGCGCTGAACAGTAGCAGGGACACCATGTATGGTTGAGGCCTGTTTGCAGCCACCTGCTGCAACGTGTTATCATGTTTTGTAATTGGTGCAAACCTTTATCGCAAAAAAAAAATTGTTTGAGAATGGGCATCTCCAAAGTTAGTAGTTGGAAAAGCCAGCAGCCGGCATGTTTGATCATGCCCGGGTAAACATGCACATAAACATTACACATACAAACAAATACCCATATTTGGTATACGCACGTACGTTCGCGCGCGCGCACACACACACACACTCACACACACGCTCACACACACACTCACACACACACGCTCACACACACGCTCACACACACGCTCACACACACACGCAGACACACACACACTCACACACAACACACACAGGCACGCACGCACATACGCGCTTGAATGTGCACACACACACACACACACACACATCTCCACACTGGTTTACACAAAAAAGCCATCAGTCAAAACGCATGGCTGCTAGGCTGTGCACACACATCTCCACAATGCTCCCAACTTGGAAAAAACATAATCATGCACGCAGGTGCAGTCGGTCGGACGGGCAGCCAGCGCAGCATCACAGATGTGCTGGACCTCAGTCTCCCTCCCTCAGTCTCCCCACAACCATCGCTCAGTATTCCCCCCCTGCCCCCCAGAGCAACCATGCCGGATCTCAGGGAGGCGAGGTCTGGGTCATGCCAGCAAGGGGGGCAGGAGATGAGCCAGCTGCTGCAGCATGCAAGCCTGCAAGGCAGGCTGGGTGGTGACAATGCAGGTGCGAGTTGCCCCTTGTACCCAGCATCAGTTGTGCATGGCAACAGCAATATGTTTCCTATGTTTCCTGAAACAATACAGCAGGTGGGTGGGTGTTGCGCATTGTGTTTGGGCAAGATGAATGCGCGCCAAGGAGCAGGGGACTGCGTGCTGCCTTGGTGTGACCCTCTGTGGTCAGGCACCACTGAGGCACCAGAGGGTCCTAATTTGGTCATGGGGTGTGTGTGTGTCACAGACAACTTTTTTCAAAGTTGCATACACGGAACTGGGATCCTGTGCTGAGGCACTGAGGCAACATGATGCAAATGAGCTGAGCGGCTTGCTTGTATGCTCCTCAACCAGGAATCACGCTGCCTGCTAGGTTGTCTGTAGGCTTTGGATCTCAGGCGTCACCCCCCACAAGAGCTGCGCATCCCAATTTTCACATCGACTGCATCAAGGAAGTTTGGAACGAAAATGCGTGGACCCCTTGTGAGGAGGTGGAGGGGTCCAACCTCTCTGGACAGGGGCTCCTGTGCAGTGCCTTTTTGGACGTGTGTACAAGGGTCGTGATCATCAGGATCGTCAAGCTCAAGTGGAAATACAAGCCCCCTTGCAAAAGGCACCCTTGAATGCACCCCTTTGCAAAAGGCACCCTTTCAAAGAACCCCCCTTGCCAGGCACCCTTGCCAGGCACCCTTCCAGGCACCCCATTGCCAGGCACCTTTTTAAGCACCCCTTTCCCAGGCGCCCTTCAAGGCACCCTTTTGCAAGGCACCCTTCATCAGGAAATTGGGTAAAGAAAGAATGGGTCTGTTTGCACAACCCTCAAAGCTACTCACTTATAAGCAGAGACTGTGGCCTGCGTGAGGTGGAAGGAGCAGCAAAGGAGCAGCTAAGGAGCTCCATCTCACTCTGAAATTCCTGGAAACATCTGGCACGGCATGTGCAACACTTTTGCATGGCACTTATAACACTCAGCATGGCATGTTTAAATGGACAGCGCTGTCAGCAGACCACTCTACAGACGTAAAAGAAACGGGCATGCAAGCATTGCTGGGTCATCCTAAGGGTGCGAGGTTTGCTCGGATGCCTGATCAAAAGTTAATACATGGTATGTGCTAGGCCACAACTCAAGAGAACTGACATCATTTCTGTGTGGGGTAGGGTTGATTCTTGCTCCGCTCTGCTCACGCATGCCTCCTGCCCCGCTCTGCTCATGAATGCCTCCTGCTCCGCTCCGCTCATGAATGCCTCCTGCTCCGCTCCGCTCATGCATGCCTCCTGCCCTGCTCTGCTCATGCATGTCTCCTGCTCTGCTTGCTCGTGCATGTCTCCTGCTCTGCTTGCTCGTGCATGTCTCCTGCTCTGCTTGCTCGTGCATGCCTCTTGCTCTGCTCTGTTCTGCTCATGCATGCCTCCTGCTCTGCTCGTGCATGTCTCCTGCTCTGCTTGCTCATGCATGCCTCCTGCTCTGCTCTGCCTATATGTGCCTCCTGCAGCCCTGGACTCTCAGCTGCTGCTACTGCCGGAGAGTCAGCAGCTGCTGCTCCAGTTGGAGGCCTTGCGGGAGCATCAGCAGCGCCAGCAGGGGAGCTTGAGGGCACCCCAGCTGTCGGAGCCTGTGTGCAAAGGCTACGATGCAGCACCAATAGCCCCCCTCACCTACAGCCCCTTAACCCCAAGCCTGTCTGCAGTGTCGGAGCAGCAGAGTGTGGAGGTACAGGAGCAGGAGCAGCAGCAACAGCTGCTGCTGCAGATGGAACTCAAGCACGCCCAAATGTCGGTGCCCGTGCAAACCCTGGGGTCGGTGCCCCTCCAACCCCAGATGTCGTTGCCTGTGCTCCTGCAGCAGCTGCAGCAGCAACAGCCCCTGCAGCAACAGCAGGAGCAGCAGACGGAGCTCGAGCAACCTCAGGTGTCACTGCCCGTGCTCTTGCAGCAGCTGCAGCAGCAGCAACCCCAGCAGCAGCAGCAGCAACAACAGCAGCAGGAGCAGGAGCAGCAACAGCAGCAACAGCAGGAGCAGCAGCGGCCGCAGATGGAGCTCAAGCAACCCCAGGTGTCGATGCCCGTGTTCCTGCAGCAGTTACAACTGCAGCAGCAGCAGCAGCAGCAGGTAGCACACACACTTGTTGGCCACACCCCTGGCAGCCCGCAACAGCCGCGTGCTGGGCTCCAACACCCGCGCGCCTCAGTCCCAACCTTGCCTGCGTCCATCCACGATCCAGAGCGCACGCTTCCGCCCAGCCAGCACTTCCTGCTGCTGCAGGCCCTGCGTAACGCTCCCCCTTTGGCCACCTCATCAGGCAACCGGGTCCACACGCTGGACTCCTCGGTGCGATCACCCGTCGCCCCACCGCCCACTGCCCTGCAAACTCCTTTGCCCTCTTCAGCTGACCTCTTGGCAGCCTCAGCAGCAGCAGCAGATGGTCCTTCATACAGCATACCCGCCAGCGATAGCAGCAGCCCCTTTGTCCGCTCCCCTGGACACCCCCATGGGGCAGCGCCCTCCAAGAACCCGTTTGCTGCAGCGACAGCAGCAGCAGATGATGCACCCGCCAGAGCGGATCCTACGCCGCTTACGGCACCCAGCCCCTTCACAGCAACAGCAGCAGCCGCACACTCTGTTGCAAGGCCGACAGCTGCTCGAGCAGCATGTACACTTGCCGCCCAGGCTGATGCGGCATCTAGCCTAGGACTGGTTCCAAGCAAAGGGGACCATGAGCAGCAGGAGCAGAGCACAGCAGCCAGGTTTGGCAGGCAACCCCAGCCTCAGAGCCCACTCATTGGCCAGCAGGTCAACTCCCTGACGCAAGCTGGTGGAGGTGATGCTGTGAGCGGCAGCGGCAGGGGCCCATCTCGATTGGGTGCAGCGCAGATGGCTGGGGTTAGTGGAGTGACTGCTGCCATGATGCCCCAGCCGTCCATGGAGGCACGCATGCTGGAGCCGCAGGTGGGTGTCTAGGGCGCAGGTATTTAGGACAACGGTGGGGGCGGCTGTAAGGACACAGCATGGAGGGTGGTGACGACGTAGGTGGGTGTCCAGGAAACAGCACGGAGGGTGCCTAGGACGCAGGTGGGTGTCCAGGAAACAGCACGGAGGGTGCCTAGGACGCAGGCGGGTGTCCAGGAAGCAGCACAGAGGGTGTCTGGGTCGCAAGTGGATGTCTGTAACACAGCACAGAAGGGTATTTAGGATGCAGGTGGGTGTGCAGGGTACATCATAGAAACGCGTGGTGGGTGTCTAAAGTGTGTTTGTGAAGGGGGCAGAGCGAGAAAGGGGGAGAGATCGTGTTTGATCGTGTTATGTTTAAGATGGTGTTAGGCATAAAGGGGGGTGGGAGGCAGGGGGCCCTTACAAGTGCACTGATACACTGATACTGTCAGTGATGGATAGGAGGGGCTCTAAGATGTGGATGTGAAGGCTTGTGGTTGCAAGCACGCACAGCACACTACCACTATAAATATGCCTTCATACGCGCACGCTCACACACACACACACACGCACACACACACGCGCACACACACACACACACACACACGTGCGCTTCCATGTGTAGGCTAGCGGGGTCGACCCGATTGACGTGCCCTCCCTGCTCCCAGACGCGCTCTTGAATTCCCATTCCCTGGACCTGGACAAGGTATGCTTGCCTTGCACGCCTGAGCTCCTATCTCTGCTTAGCTCCAGAGGCTCAGGCTTCGCTCCTGAGTTCTCTTCAACTCGGCTTTGCTTCTTAGGCTTAAACCTAGCACCTGAGCTCTAAGTCCCTGGACCTGGACTCGCGGTAGGCTTTTCTAGGCTTCCCACTTCCCTGGACCTGGACGCACGATAGGCTTTGCTGGGGTGCCCCTGCAAGCCCCTGTTATTTTATGAGGCTAACCATCTCTGCTTTCAAGTTCATGTGAGCACACGCTGCGCCTTCAGTGGACGAAGCTTCGCATTTTATTCTTCTTTGGGAACTGGTAACATCAAACATTGAGGCTTAACAAATTGAGGCACTCGAGACATTGCTCACTGGTGGATAGGCGTGTGCCGCCCTCGTTGCGCGCGTGTGTGTAGCCATGAAGAGAATTTACCTTGCAGTCCCTGCACACTCTAGAGGTATGTGTTCACCAGGAAAGCAACCAGACATCCAGCCATGGTAGCAGACAAGCTTGCATGTGTGCTCTCTCGCAAGCACGCGCGCTCACACGCAGACACACACACACATACACACACACACACACGCACGCATGCACGCACGCAAGCACACACATATTTTTTATGCACACTCTCACAGGACACAGCTCAGGCGGTAGCTGCCATGGCTGCTGCGGTTTCAGCTGCGGTGCCCAACGGCTTGCCCTTCGCACGCACTGCCCCCCAAGGAGCAGGGCAGCCACGCAGCTCAACCCTTGAAACAGGGCGGACAGTTGAGGCAAATCCAGCTGACCATCAATCCAGCAAGCTGGGTTCATCAGGGAAAGCAGCAGCCCAGCCCAGCCAAAACTGCACAGTAACTGCTGATGCCCGTGCAGCAGAAAGTGAAACAGCAACAGCAACACTAACGACAGCAGCAGAACCGGCAGCAGCAGCAGCACCAAATGTTGGATCTGCAGCTGGGCAAGAGCACCCGGTCATGGCGGCCCAGCAGCAGCAGCAGCAGGCCGACCAGGAGAAGCTGCAGCAGGGGTTGGGTGTGGAACAGGAGCGAGCACCTTCTACTGATGCTCCTGCAGCAGCTGGTGCCGGAGACGCTCCTGCCCACATTCAGGGGCAAGATACCTCAGATGGCGGCAGTGGTGGAGCTGCAGGTGATATGACAGTAGCAGCAGGGGCTGGCAAGGGAGAGGGGGGAGAGGAGAAGGGTGCAACAGGACCAGCAGCGGGCGTCCATGAGGTGCAGGAGGGAGCGCAAGAGCAGCAGCAGCAGCAGCTGCTGCAAGAGAACCAGGGCCAGGCTGGTAGAGGGGGTGAAACGGCAAGAGCAAAAGGGGTAATCCCATCTCTGAGCACCCCCTCTGCCTGCGCTGATCCTGGCCCTGGTGGCAGCCGCGGTGCAGGTGCCGTTGACATTGCTGACAGCAGGGCGGGTGCACCAGCACATCACCCAGCAACCAAGGATAGACCCACAGCAGCAGCAGCAGGAGGAGCAGTACCGGCTGCATCATCAGCAGTGCCAGCAGCTGCAGCAGGGGCAGCAACAACAACAACAACAGCAGGCAGTGATGTCAGTGCTGAGGGTGGACACAGCGGTGGGGTTGCCGGAGCGGGGCCACAGGCTGAGCAGGGCGGTGCTGTTGCTGGCAAAACGGCCGCCGTTGCTGCTGCTGGAGATGCTGGTGGGAAGAATGCTGCTGGAGCTGTGGGTGCGCTGCATGGGGGCTCTGGGCCCCATGGCGAGCAGCAGCAGGGCACAGGGCTGGAGAGGCCTGCAGAAGAGACGGGACAGCAGCCAGACGGTACTGCAGGGGATGCAGGAGCACGCGAGCGTGCCGCGCATGCAGCTCTGCGCCCACAGCCTGATGCCAAGCACGCAGAGGACAGGGGTGCAGCGCTGCAGGTTCCAACAACAAGTGCAGACCCTATGGATGGTCCGCAGCGGCAGTCAGCCGGTGCAGCAGGGGGTGGGTTGGGGGCAGTGCAGGCTGCAAATGACACAGGCCCCCCTCTCCATCCGCAACACCTGGAGCGTGACCCAGAAGCAGTGGCATCACCACCGCCAGTGCCCATCGTCCCACAGGCTGTTTTTGCAAGGGCTGAGGTCAACCAAGAAGCAAGCAAGCCTGGTGCAGGGGGATTGACGGAAGCCCTGGAAGCCCCAGCGGGAGGCGAAGCAGGCACAGGGCAGTGGCTGAGCAGTAGTAGCAGCAACAGCAGCAACAAGTCAGGAGGTGGTTGTGGTGGTAGTGGTGGTCATGGTGGTGGTGGTGATGGCACACAGGGGGATGCTCAGCAGCCCCGGCAGCAGGTGCCCCCTGCTGCAGCAGCAACAGAGGCATCGCAGAATGGCCATGCAGGGGGTGCTCCCCCGTGGGTGGACGAGGATCGGCCATCCCCCTTCGCATGCGTGGACGAAGACCGGCCATCGCCCTTTGCAGCGCCCCTTTCTCAGGTGGGAAGTGTGCCCTCTGCAGGAGGGACTCTGCATGTGGGTTTGGGTGATCCACGCGCATTGGCCACATGTCCTACCTCATCATGCCATTCATTCCTACCCACTCCCACCATCATAAGCCAAGCCAAGCCATGTGTTCCTACACGACTGAGGTCTATTATGTTTCCCCCCTCCCCCCCTACACATTGGGCATTGTGAGGGGACCGAGCTTGCAATGATGTCCCCTTCACCTTTGCCTGCAAAAAGAAGGGGTGTGAGCGTTTGTACCTCCCATTTCCTTTCACAGCATGGTGGTGCTGCTAGGCTTGCTGGTGGGCGCGTCGTATGTCCAGGGGCCGGGAAATCCGCTCTTTGGAGGTCCCTTGTAGGCATTTCCCCTTGCGCTTGTGGGCAGAGCATGTGCCATTCTCTCAGGCATTTAAACATGTAGGCATCACAGCATGTGTCATTCTCCAAGGCAGTTTCCCCTGAGCACATGGGCACAGCATGCATGTGCCAGCTTCCTTGCAAGAGGACCTCTGCTCTCTGCTTCCCACACCAGTTAGTGGCCCCGCTGGTTTGCAGGTGTACAGGAGGAAGCCATGGATCAAAACACATGGCTGCCAAGCTTAATGTAGCGTGAAGAAAAATCTGTGAAAAAAGCGTTGGGGAGCTGGTGACCCTCCTCATAAACCTTATCCTGCCCCCAGTCTTGTGTACAAGCAAAGTATGTCTTGGCCCACATCCAGGCAGGCTTGCTCCTCATCTCGCGGTCATTTGTTCTGGTACCATCTCCCTCGTCAATAACTCCCCATGTACAAACACTAGCGCTCTGGCCCACCTCCTGGACGCTTGCACCTCATCCCCTTGTGGATCTATCTGCAAATAAGGGCATTCTGACCCACGCTTTTGCAGGCTTCCATCTCGTCTCCTCAACCCAGCATCGGGGCTGAGGGAGCTGAGGCAGGAAAGGGCATTGCAGGTGCGCTTTGTGTGTGTGTGTGTGTGTGTGTGTGCCTGATCATGCGCAAACATGCATGCTGAAGAGCTCTGTTTATCCTGAGTCGCCAAGCCTGGCATTGATTGACTGATGTACGAGAGTATATGTCTTGATATTGAGGGGTCTCATCGATTGCCCTGACTGATGTCCGAGAGTATACGACCTGATATTCAGGGGTCCCATTGATTGCCCTGACTGACGTACAAGAGTATATGACCTGATATTGAAGGGTCTCACGGATTGCCCTGACTGATGTACGAGATCATGTGACCTGAAATTCAGGGGTCTCTCTGCATACCCCCTCAGCATCTGGAGTCCAATTAAAGGGCTAGCCCAGGGCACATGGGCGCCTCCTTACAGACATGAAGCGCTCGGGTTGTGTTGCTTGTGCAGGCAAGACGTCAAACCCCCAGCAGCAGCACCGCCAGCAGCAGCACACCCTGCATGCACCTCCTGCTCCACCCCTGGTACCCCCCCCACATGCCCCACACCACATCCCCAGGCTCAATTACGAGCAGCAGCACCAACAGCGGGAGCAGCAGCTACAGCAGCACAAGTCATACGTCCTGTCCCCCTCCCCATCGCACCACGCGCCCCCTCCCTTGCTGCCCCACCACCAGCACCACCACCTGCAGCAGCAGCCCTCCTTGCAGCCAATCCTTGTCTCGCATCCTACATTCCCGTGCTACTATGCTGTTGCGTATGATACAGAGGGCGAGCTGCAGCACCAGCATCATAGCCACCAGGTGCAAAGTGAAGCAATTAGAGTCTCGCACTCATCCTCGCTATGTGCAGTGCAACTCTGCATGGGTGCGTCTGGATTCAGGAGGAGAAACACAAACTCCTAACATGCGTTCTTCATTCTCTCAGAAGGAAGTGATGTTCAAGTGCACACACTCTCATGCACACACACACACACACACACACACACACACACACACACACACACACACACACACACACACAGGGTCCCGGCTTGCCCATGCAGCTGTCAGATGCCCCCCAATTCCTGTACTCGGATGCCAGCATCAGCACAGGCTTCGGCGGGGCGGGGGTCAGCCCCGCCCACGCCTCCACCGGCGTGGAGGGCATGGGCACGCACGCGCAGCCCCTGCAAGATCTGCAGGTGCAGCAGTACCCTCCTGCCTCCAGCCCAGGCCCCATGTTGGTCAGCACTGGGCTGGGAGCAGGTGGCGGTCCCCACGGGTATCAGCTAGAAGGGGCCCTCAATGCCCCTCACATGCATGCGCTGGGTGCACAGGACTTGGGTTACCTGGGCATGGGCTCCGTTATGATGGGACCCCCAGCCAACTCTACGCAGCCCGCGTACTACGTGGTGGGCGATGGAGCGCAGCGGGTGCTGGTGCAGGTGTCGCCATCAGGGCAAATGAGCACTGTGGGTGGGGGGGAGGGGCTCCTCGAGCAGCACATAGCCGTGCAGCAGGTGATCGTGCAACAGCAGGAGCAGGAGCAGCAGCTGCTGGTGCGCATGGAGGCGCAGCAGCAGCATGCGCAGCAGCTGCAAGTGGCCATTCAGGAGGGCGTGCATGATGGGGCGCTGCAGCAGGTGCAGGCTGAGATGCGGCTGCAGCAGCTGCAGGCGCAGGTGGACGAGCTGGAGGCGCAGGTGTGTGGTGATGATTATAGGTAGAGACATGTAGGGGAGATGTGATGACGGTGGTATATGAGGGGTCATAAGATGGAGGAGCTGGAGGCGCAGGTGCGTACTGCAATGTTTGTGGGGACACAGTACGGAAGAGAGATAACAGATGAGCAGAGATGAGGTGGAAGAGAAGATGGTAGCAACCTTTGAGGAGAGATGAATGGAGGGGGATGTGATGGCACCTATTTTGGAGGAAAGATGAGGTGGATGAGCTGGAGGTGCACAGTGGATGACACAGACAACATTGTAGATTATGAATGAATAAATCAATACCAATAAGCATTTTATAACCATGAATATTTTATGAACATGAACAAATAAGAGGAATAGAAGGGGGTGAGTGTTCACAGTAATCAGTGAGGGGAGGTAAGGGTGGATGGGAGGTGTGATGGTGGGGATGAGGGTCGGTTTGCGAGGCATCATGCAGGCACAGGTGGAGGTGGCAGGCAAGGTAGACATGGGTGGAGAGGTGGAGGTGGCAGGCAAGGTAGACATGGGTGGAGAGGTGGAGGTGGCAGGCAAGGTAGACATGGGTGGAGAGGTGGAGGTGGCAGGCAAGGTAGACATGGGTGGAGAGGTGGAGGTGGCAGGCAAGGTAGACAAGGGTGGAGAGGTGGAGGTGGCAGGCAAGGTAGACATGGGTGGAGAGGTGGAGGTGGCAGGCAAGGTAGACATGGGTGGAGAGGTGGAGGTGGCGCGGGTGTGAGGGGAATTGGATAGAGAGGAGGGGTGCGCTGTTTTTTTGTGGTATTGTTGTCATTCAAGAAAAGGAAAGGGGAAGAATGTTCCGGCTGCAGAAGCTGGCTGTGGTTAAATGAAAGATCACATTACACTTGTGCCTACAACCTCTGATATCAAATTGGGAAGGAGGGGTGTTGTGGTATGCCTCGGGGTTGTGATGGGGAATGATGATGATGATGATGATGATGATGATGATGACAACGTGGTTGTAATGGGCAATGATGATTGTGATGAAAATGATGATGATGATGATGATGATGATGACATGAGGAGGAGTGTTGGGGACTGCTGTGGATTTGGGATGGGAGCAACGAGTAGCTAGCCACTCTCAAGGGTCAACATGTTTGCAGACACAAGTCAGATTCAGAGAAGCAGAGGAGAGGGTTGAAGGGTTTCTGGAAGGGGAAGGGAGGAGGAGCTGCAGTTACAACAATGACTGCTGTGCGAAGAAGGGAAGGATATGTTTTTGCACGAGGCTTTGTGGTTGACCATAATGGAATAAGAGCTGGGTGCGTATTTGCTGAAGGCAAGCATGTTTCGCAGCTTTGTCACTCGAGTTCTGCTGGGCTGTGGCAGCTGATCTCGGTTTGAGGCAGCAAAGGGCAGAAGGGCTCACAACCTTAGCAAATGCCCCTGCTGTACACACACACACACGCGCAAATGCCCCTGCTGTACACACATACACACACACGCACGCACGCGCACACACACACACACACGCACATACACGCTTGCAAGCATGCGCACACAAGCTTGACACATCAGTGTACTAAGCACTTAAGGAGAGGGCGTGGTGCTCTGCTGCACGCTGCTTTTCATTGGCTGGCTCGCAAGCTCAAGATCACTACCTTCGTCTTCGTCTTCTTCCGATGCCATCTTTTTCTCCTCTGTGTGTATGTGCGTTTGTGTGTATGTGTGCAGGTTATGGAGGCACGACAGCGGCATGCTGCTATGATGGGGCGGAGGCAAAGCCCGCCATCTGCTCCACTGCCCAACGCAGCAGCAGCGGCGGTGGCAGTGTCGGAGCACAAAGCCTCCCTGCAGGGTCTGGCTGCTCAGGGTGGTGATGGTGGCCTGAGTGCTGCAGTATCCGCGGGATTGCAGGTGAGGGACGGTGCCTGTGAAGTGGCAGTGCCGAGTGCCACAGTGTATCTGTGACATTGCAAGTGAGAGTCGATGCCTGAAAACCCACCTGCAAGATTAGGAGAATCAAAGCATGTAGCACCTACATGCTCTGACATTAGGGGGGCAAAAACTGATGTTGAAACATGTTCATGGCATGGAGTAGAGTCAAAACACATAACACTTGCGTGCTTTGACCTTGAGGGCATGAGACAATGCCAGGACATATCCATGGCACATGACGCATGTGAAGCATGCCCCTCCCCCTGTTCAGGCAGCGGTCGTCGGCAGCAACCAGGCCCACCTGCTCGGGCAAACCCCCCTCCCTACCACCACTGCCGCCACTCCCCCCACCCAAACTGGCGCCGCCCCGAGCGTCGCTGCTTCCGCCCCCCCCATCAACAGCCCGGACATGGTGCTGGGGGGTGGTCTGCCCTCATCGCAGAACCCACCCCTCCCCTCATCCTCTGCCTTACCCGGAGAGCCAGCAGCTGCTGCTGATCCCAGAGGGCCCAGAGGCAGAGCCACCTTCCCAGGCAGCGTGCCACCAGCTAGCGAGCCAACTGAGTCGTCCACTGCCTCCCCCCTCGCCCCTGAACCCCCCTCCCATCCCGGCCTCCTGCATCCCGACCATGCCTACCACCAGCTGTCCTCCTCTCATCCCTTTGGCACCGGCAGCAGCGCTCCCGGAGACTTTGTCTCCCCAGCTTTGCGCACGCAGCCCCTATCGATCCCAGCCCCCCCACACACCACCCCTGCACCAACATCTGCAGCACCACCGCCGCCGCCAGCGAGCCTGGGTGCACCCCTTGGCGGCCCTCAACACCCCCTGGCCCCCCCCCCCACCTCCCACAGCTGCGAGCATCAACCCCGGCGGAAGCAGCAGCATTGCGCATGGTGCGAGCTTCCCCCACCATGCCGCCTCTGCTTCTCGCCAGCCCCCTCCTCCCCCCACCCCACCCTCCATGTACCCCCTGGCTGCCGCTAGTAGTGGCTACCGCGCTGGCCCTGTGCCTTGGAGTGCGCTGCATGGTGGCCCCAGCAGCACTCCCTACCCACCCCCACCCCCTCAAAGAGGACCAGCCGCACCGATTGCTGCTGCAGGGCCACTAGCAGCGGCAGCAGTTGCCACCCCAGGGGGCGGGCCCCCCTTGGCGCCCTCCGCTCCTCTCCCATACCCCTCGCACTTCCCACCCTCAGGCCCCTACGCTCCCCATGCCAACAATGCTGCTGTCACCTCAGGTGAGAGAGGAGAGGAAGGGAAAGGGATGTCCAGGACAAAGGAGGGAAGGAAAGAAGAGGGAAGGGAAGGAAAGGAAGGAGAGGACTGAAAAGGATTGGAGGGATGGGAAAGGGAAAGATAAGAAAGGGAGGGAAAGGATGGGATGGGAAGAGATGGGAAGGGATGGGAAGGGATGGGAAGGGATGGGAAGAGATGGGAAGGGATGGGAAGGGAAGGGAAGGGCGAGACAGCTGTTGTTGCGAACAAAGGCAGTTAAGCTAAAGCAAAGGACAGCACATCTGAACAAAAGCTTCCTTGGGATGACGCAGTGTTGCTCCCTGCATTCACATGCGACTCAGCTGAAGCAAAGGAAGGTGCGCCTTTACCCAACCACCCTTTGAACGTGTGCGTCTTGCTCCCTGCTGCTGCTGCTTCTGCTCTAGCGCTTCTGGCGACAAAAAAGGGAAAGCAGTGTCCCTTTGGGACAAATGTTGGAATTGGACAAAATTCGAAGGAAAATCGCGTGGCCCCTGCGCATGGCTCAGGGTTAGTAAACTGGTACACCCAGAGCTGTGTTCCTCGGGGACAAATGCTGGAATTGGACAGATACAGAGGAAAATTGTATGGCCCCTGCGCATGGCGTTGGGTGAGTAGGCCCGTACACCCACAGCAGTGCTCCTTTGGGACAAATGCTGGAATTGGACAGGTGCAGAGGTAGTTTGCGCAGCTCCTGCGCATGGCGTAGGGTGAGTAGGCCAGAATGCCTACAGCATGGGCCAGGTGCTAGCCAGCATGGACTGGGTGGATCCATGCACCACAGGCAGCCTATATTTCTTCTCAGGGCGAAACAATGAACAAGGCTGTATTGTCCGCCTGCCTGTGCCTCAGTCCAGTGCACCAGGCAGCCTCGGCTGTCTCTGCCTCAGTCACCTATCACCAAACATCACCCAGTTTGTTGCAGTGGGTGGTCAGGAATGGCGATTTGGCTGTGACAAGTAGGGTTCATGCCATTGGGTTTTTTAAGGTGTGTTTCCAATAGCGGGCTTCTTTTGACTTGCAGTGCACCAGGCAGCCTCAACTGCCTGTGCCTCATTGCAATCAGGCTGTAATGAAGGGGGCGGTAATGTACGTGGAGATTTTAAAATTAGGGACTGCTTCTTCCAGGAAAGGCCTGCTCTGTCGGAAGAACGCCTCCACCATCTGAATCTGCTCAAGCAAACAGTGCTTTGCAATGGGTGTGGTGTGTGTTTGTGGGCACGACAGGCAACCTTGGATTCTCATGCTGCGCAATGGGTGTGTGTATGTGTGTGCACATTGTACAGCAGCAATACTTGTGCTGTGCAATGAGTGGCGTGTGTGTGTGTGTTTGTTGGTGAGCACAGCAGACAGCCCAGGGTGCGCTTCTGGATGGACTCAAACGCATCGTATTGTGGGTTTTTGCACTTCATCTTGCTTGAAGCCTCGGAAAGCATGCATGTATCCCCTCTTTTCTCTGGTCCCTGCCTGTTGGAGGGCCCAGAGGGCCTGCTTCTGCCAGCACCCCCGGATCATGGACGCCTTGAGCAAATAAACCACACTTCAGTGTCCAGTGACCTGCACGTCACCAACAAATGGACTGAACCCCACAAATAAACTGCGCCGACCAAATTCTATGCAAACCATCGATGTTTCAACCCCACCCAGGGCCACGCCACCCAGCAGCAAGGAAGCAGCATGGAATTCCATGCTTCCTTGCGTGCCTCAATCCCGTGGCTCGCAAATTTTGGGTCAGGCACACCAAAACCCACACCGTCCTGCTGATGCATTTCCTTGCAGGCCTCCACTCTGTGGCCCGCATCCTGTCTATAAATCACAACCGCATCCTTCATGTACAACACAACAAGGACCACACCATCCTACTTCCGCATTTCCTTGCAGGCCTCCACTCTGTGGCCCGCATCCTGTCTATAAATCACAACCGCATCCTTCATGCACAACACAACAAGGACCACACCATCCTACTTCCGCATTTCCTTGCAGGCCTCCACTCTGTGGCCCGCATCCTGTCTATAAATCACAACCGCATCCTTCATGCACAACACAACAAGGACCACACCATCCTACTTCCGCATTTCCTTGCAGGCCTCCACTCTGTGGCCCGCATCCTGTCTATAAACCACAACCGCATCCTTCATGCACAACACAACAAGGACCACACCATCCTACTTCCGCATTTCCTTGCAGGCCTCCACTCTGTGGCCCGCATCCTGTCTATAAATCACAACCGCATCCTTCATGCACAACACACCAAGGACCACACCATCCTACTTCCGCATTTCCTTGCAGGCCTCCACTCTGTGGCCCGCATCCTGTCTATAAATCACAACCGCATCCTTCATGTACAACACAACAAGGACCACACCATCCTACTTCCGCATTTCCTTGCAGGCCTCCACTCTGTGGCCCGCATCCTGTCTATAAATCACAACCGCATCCTTCATGCACAACACAACAAGGACCACACCATCCTACTTCCGCATTTCCTTGCAGGCCTCCACTCTGTGGCCCGCATCCTGTCTATAAATCACAACCGCATCCTTCATGCACAACACAACAAGGACCACACCATCCTACTTCCGCATTTCCTTGCAGGCCTCCACTCTGTGGCCCGCATCCTGTCTATAAACCACAACCGCATCCTTCATGCACAACACAACAAGGACCACACCATCCTACTTCCGCATTTCCTTGCAGGCCTCCACTCTGTGGCCCGCATCCTGTCTATAAATCACAACCGCATCCTTCATGCACAACACACCAAGGACCACACCATCCTACTTCCGCATTTCCTTGCAGGCCTCCACTCTGTGGCCCGCATCCTGTCTATAAATCACAACCGCATCCTTCATGCACAACACACCAAGGACCACACCATCCTACTTCCGCATTTCCTTGCAGGCCTCCACTCTGTGGCCCGCATCCTGTCTATAAATCACAACCGCATCCTTCATGCACAACACACCAAGGACCACACCATCCTACTTCCGCATTTCCTTGCAGGCCTCCACTCTGTGGCCCGCATCCTGTCTATAAATCACAACCGCATCCTTCATGCACAACACAACAAGGACCACACCATCCTACTTCCGCATTTCCTTGCAGGCCTCCACTCTGTGGCCCGCATCCTGTCTATAAATCACAACCGCATCCTTCATGCACAACACAACAAGGACCACACCATCCTACTTCCGCATTTCCTTGCAGGCCTCCACTCTGTGGCCCGCATCCTGTCTATAAATCACAACCGCATCCTTCATGCACAACACAACAAGGACCACACCATCCTACTTCCGCATTTCCTTGCAGGCCTCCACTCTGTGGCCCGCATCCTGTCTATAAATCACAACCGCATCCTTCATGCACAACACAACAAGGACCACACCATCCTACTTCCGCATTTCCTTGCAGGCCTCCACTCTGTGGCCCGCATCCTGTCTATAAATCACAACCGCATCCTTCATGCACAACACAACAAGGACCACACCATCCTACTTCCGCATTTCCTTGCAGGCCTCCACTCTGTGGCCCGCATCCTGTCTATAAATCACAACCGCATCCTTCATGCACAACACAACAAGGACCACACCATCCTACTTCCGCATTTCCTTGCAGGCCTCCACTCTGTGGCCCGCATCCTGTCTATAAATCACAACCGCATCCTTCATGCACAACACAACAAGGACCACACCATCCTACTTCCGCATTTCCTTGCAGGCCTCCACTCTGTGGCCCGCATCCTCTCGGGCCCCAGCCACGACCCCAGGATGGCCACCAATGGGGTGCCCTACCCCCCTGCCAACGGCAAGCATGGGTAGGTTTGGCCATTTCCATGTACCAAAAGGACCGTAATAAAGCTCTGTGCCGCTTGACTTATGCTACAACATGGAGTAGCCTCTCGTGTGCATGGGAGCGCTGCGACTTGCGTGCTACTCAACGCGCGCACGCATGCACACACACACACACACACACACACAGCAATCGACACCCTGTCACTCTTGGCTTGTCAACCCCAAACAGCATGTCACTCATGACAAGCTGCGCCTGCAACTTGTTGCACCCCGTTGCCATGAGTGACATGCTGCTGGATGCTGACACGCCATCAGTGACCCAGGGGGGGTGTTGATTGCTCATGGGTGCTCATGGATGCTGGATGCTGACACGCCATCAGGGACCCAGGGGGGGTGTTGATTGCTCATGGGTGTTTGTGGATGCTGGATGCTGACATGCCATCAGTGACCCAGGGGGGAGTGTTGGTTGCTCACGGCTGCATGCTTGGTGGGGCAGCACCTGCACTGCAGTGCCAGCAGGCTCCGTGGGTAACTTGCACACAGACATGTACGCATTTTCCTTTTGGTACATTGAATAGCTTTAATGTATTATGTATTCAAGTCTGCGGGCAGGTTATACATGCAAGTTTGTTCGTTTCATGCCAAAATCGGTGAACAACAGCCGCAGAGCCACACAGGACACCTCCATGTGCCAGCTTTTCAGCATAATCCTATGCATGAGACGTAAAACCATGTATGGCATGCTCAGGAAACACAAGGGGGTTTGTCGGAGGCATGGGAAGCTGAGTGAGGCTGATTAGAGGGGGCCATCTGTGGGGATGACCTTGTACGTTGCGTTTTGTTTTCGGTAAAAGCGTCTCATCTTCGACGTGTTCTCCTCTCCTCCGCCATTGTGCGAGCAACCCGCTATGTCCTCGTAGAGCCTTTCTACAAGCAATCTGCCATTTCTGTATACACTCTGCCAATTTCTGTGTGCACTGCCAATTCCTGTGTACACTCTGCCAATTCCTGTGTACACTCTGCCAATTTCTGTATACACACTGCCAATTTCCGTGTACACTGCCATTCCTGTGTACACACCTGTGTGCAGGCAAGGCCCCATGAGCCACAATTACCCCACTTATCAGCAGCCTTACCCTCAACAGCAGCCGCAGCTTCTGGGGCACCGAGGTGAGGGTACGCAAGCCCCCGTGCCTATGTGTGTTTCTTGCTGGTGTAATGCAAATTTTCCTGCCACTGTTCGCGCAGGCAAAAAAAGGCAGATAGACTGTGCCTTTGTACAGCCCCGCAAGTGCCCTTCCTGTGTGCAAGGATGTGCACACCCTCTTGCTTGCGCACCCTTGCTTGCACCCACGCCCTTCTTGTGCGCAAGCATGTGTACACGTAAGCGCCTGCAAGCCACTTGGCATCACCACAGCACACGCTAGCAGTGCTGCACAGCGTAATAGCGAGAAAGGTTGCATCCGCAAGCATGTTTGCAGCACCAGGAAACTCTTTTTGTGACCGCCACAATGTTGTGGCATACACACGTATGCGCGCGCGGCTGTACAGTTATAGCAGTAGTAGTAGAATTAGCTTTATAAGTAGCCTTGATATCAGATTTAGCATTGGCATTAAAATGAGTTCCTTTCACCATAATTAGCAAAAGCTCATTACAGAATTGCTGGTGCAGCGGAGATTCGTGGTGAATTCGGAATGCAAAAGCAATACTGCATGCGTTTGCGCGCGCGCGTGCACACACACACACACACACACACACACACACACACACACACACACACACACACTTGCATGACACTGTGCTGCAGGAGTTGCTGACCAGCCGTACCCAGTGTGGCGACACCAGGGGGGCCCTGGGCAGCACAGCAGAGAGGTGGGATGCCATGCGCAGACAAACTCTGCTTTTGGAGTTGGTTATAAATCTTTGTTCGACGAGGGGCTGTCAATGCCCTCCTTAGCCCTGCAGGGGATGGACCCATGCCAACCTAAGTCCTGCTCCGGGACAGACTTTGGATTTATTGATCAAAGTGCATGATTTGTGGATTGGTGGGGTGTTTCATCGCCAGTGATTTGTGGTTAAATGGAAGCCCTACTCCCAGGTTGTGAGCTGACATTGAGCAGGAAGGCCTGCTCACTCACTCCTTTCTTGGCAGAGAGGTGTACCTCTCGGTGCTGATGCATTGGCATGTCCTGAACAAGGGACTCTTGGCTTGTGGGCTTTTACATCATCTGTTGCATTGCCTCGTGGCTGGAGTGCTGGCATGTCCTGTACTTGCAACTCCTGTGCAAGAGGCTCCCTTGCACGGCAGGTGACCCATCTTTTCCTCCTTGCATCTTTTTTCTTGCTGTTAAAATGCTGGACATCATCCTGTCCTGTGTTGCATGTGCAGAATTCATCCCGTCCTGTGCTACTCACGCACATATCCTGTCCTGTGTTGCTTCTAGACGTTTCAGTTAAAATGGCATCTCTGAAAAATGGGTGCTGTTGACTGTGCATGCACATGAAAGCAAACGCTTTACTTGGTGCTTTCATTTATGTATGGTGGGGTTGAAGGAGGAGGAGGCTGCAGCAGGAGCACAACAAGTGCCCGATGATTTCCATGGCCACCACCCCTTCTTAAAAGCATGTGTGCGTGCATGCGTGTCTGTGTGTGCGCGCGCGCCATGCTTGATGTGTGCCCTCTTCACAATGTGCCTTTTTAGGTCACAGATAATAGGTTGGTATAGTTGACCTAGTGCATGAAGCATATCACGTAAAATATAAATGATTGCGATTCTTATATATAATAGGCCAAAATGATCAAGCCCTTTGGTTCCGGGTGTTTAGAAATTGAAGACGGTGAGGTTGAAATGTTGACCTGTAACATATATGCAAGTTATATTTATATACATCATGTAGTAGGTGACCTCAACCATACGAGTAGATGAGGTTGATATACTAACATTACAGTTCAAAGTAACCTCAATGGTTTTCAGGTGTTTGAAAACTGAAAACAATGAGGTCAGGAAATTGACCTCGATGGTACCCCTTGTGGACTTAGTCTGGGGAAAAGCTTGGGTCCTCGACCCAACAATTTGAGCGCGTGTCCTCCAACCAGGGACCCACGAACCTCAATGTAGAAATCTTGATGACAATCACTATTTTATTAGTCATTACAGTTGTATTAGTGTATCCCCTCATCACTCATACAAGCCCCTGCTGGACAGTGCCAGCAGTGAGGTTGGCAATGATAATGTGCACACGCCTCACACTTTTTGTTGTTCTTTGTCTCACACCCCGCACTGTCAACTCGCTGACTCAGGTGAGCCCATACCGCAGCGAGGGTGGTTGCAGCAGCAGCAGGCGGACTTCAGATTCCGGGGGTGGGTGCATGGAGCCCACCTCCCCCACTTCCAAGCTCTCCTGGTGCCACGTGCAGCACTCCAAGAAGCAGGTGGGTGTGTGGAACTCGAAACTTGCAGCACGCCAAGAAGCAGGTGGGTGTGAGGAACTCGAAACTTGCAGCACGCCAAGAAGCAGGTGGCTGTGAGAAATTCTTAACTTGCAGCACGCCAAGCAGAAGGTGCATGTGAGGAACTTGCAGCACTCCAGGCAAGTGGATGTGAGGAGCTCTGAACTGACAGCACTCCAAGGAGCATGAACTCTCCTCGCGCCACGTGCAGCGCTCCAAGGAGCGGGTGTGTGAAGCTGGCTGTGTCATAACATGCATGTTAAAGATATAGTCTGCCCAGCTCCACCACGTCCAAGCTCTGCGGGTGCCATGTGCAGCAGTCCAGTAGTCGGTATATGTGAAGCTGCAGTTGCCTTAAATCGTTGAATCGAAACGTGCATGGATCCGAGGGAATTTGTCTAGTGTAATGTGTTGTCAAGTGCATTTTGTTTGCAGTGTGCAGTACTTTTCATAGTGAGTGTGCTGCGAGAAGCAGAAGCCTGCATGCTAGGCCAATAGGGTGCTCAGGAGTGAGTGCTTGCCTTCTTGTTTGCTCAATACCGCACCCTCAGGCCTCCTAAGTTTTCAGGTGCCTGCGATGTTCCCGGTGGAGGTTGATGGGCTGGCCAAGACGCAGCTGCAGGCCCATCTTTCCCACTCCATGTTTCCCGTGTTTCAGATGCCTGCGATGTCGCCAATGGAGGTCAAGGAGCTGGTCAAGATGCAGCTGCAGACGCGCAAGCCTATCCGCGCGCCTTGGTATCGAGGGGCAGGCAACGTCACTCCGGCCCCAGAGGGGCCCCAGCCAGGGGGCGGGCAGGTGTGTGTGTGTGTATGTATGTGTGTGGGGGGGCTAAAATGGGGCACAGCCTTTGCTGTGGCGCCAGTGACGCCTACATGCATGCTGAGTTGTGCATGTGTATTGTGTGTGTGTGTGCGCGCACGCACGAGTGTGCTCATGATCCTGTCTGACTTCATATGTGTGTGTGATGTACTTGTGCCCACAAAAACCACTTTGACAAACATGTGAAAGTTTGTAGTAGATTAAGCCACCAGAGAAATGGGAACAGTTTCTTGCAGCAATCCAGACGTCTGTCCAAGCAGCACCCTCCTTCTTAAAGCCCTGCCCTGCACCCCCCCTTGTTCATTGTGTTTGACAGGCCCGGCCCAATGCTCCGCCACCCAAGACAGGCACCGGCTTTTACATCCCTCCAGCACTCGCTGCGCAGCTGGGCTCAAACTGAGCAGCGGGCGCGTGCTCGCCCACCCTCCTCATGCTCACTGCGCAGCTGGAACATGCTGGGCAAGCTGAGTGTCGGACACAACTTGAGTGTGGCTCGATCGGTTGGCACGCCGGGTCAGCCGATGCTCACGGGGGCATGTGCAACAGTCTCACACTTGGGCTTCCAGCAGTCTCATTGCTGTTTCAGGCAGGCTGACAAAAGGACCTGTGGGCGGACTCTCCACACGGTACGGACTCCAAGAGGTCGTGCTGCCATGTTGGAGCTGAGAGCAAGGCTCATGCCCACGCGTTTGGGTGGGCGGCAGCCAGCATGTTTACGTATGCCCCGCTGTTGGGGTCACAGAGGATAAAAAGTGTGCATCAAGGCTACGAAGTCGGGGCTGTACACCAGCTCGTCGACACCTTTGTCTTCGTCGAACGCCACGTGGCCCGCTGTTGGGGTCACAGAGGACAAAACGTTTACAGGAGTAATAACAGGCTCTCAGTCAGCACGACTAGTTGCTGGCCTAAGCCTGTTGGTGGGGCATATGCATCCCCTTGCCGCGCCATGCGCTTGCCTGAGTCCAAATGCTGGCTTGCTGGCAGAGACATGGAGCTCCAACAGCAGCGACAACAGCAGCTGTGCCCTCTTGGTGGGATGTGCATGCCACAATTTCATCTACCATAGCTGGTAAGACTGGCTTGCTGGATGGGCCACAGCAGCAGCAGCAGCAGCAGCAGCAGCCGCAGGAACAGCCTTGGGTCTTGAGCCTCTTTCCAATACAGCATTTCAAGGGAAGTTTGTAAGTTGGGGGAGCTGAAATAATAACAGATGTGTTTTTTTTAAGGTTCGAGGCCTGCAACTGGCTGTTGGGTGCAGGTTGTGCATTGCAAGCGCAAATACAAAGTGTGCAATTCATGGTGGTCGTCCTGAGTTCTTCATTGTGCAAGGCCAGGCATCGTACGTCAGAGCATTGCTCGGGAGTCGCCTGCACTAACAACCACCTGCACCGAGAGCCCAAAGAGCTGGTTCATTTTGCTGGTTTCACTTGTGCCTTAGAGCAGGCTTCGGCCGGGGTGTGTCGAGGTGCGGTCAGTGTCCTAGTGGTGTTAAATGAAGTTGGCAGACTCAAGTGTGTATAGGGGTGTGTAATGTATGAGTGCAATGTATGAGGTCGGAAAGGACGTGCTTGCACATAATTTTATTGTTGAGCATGCAAGTATGAATGCTTGATTGCAGCTGTTGGCTTGTCTGATCTGTCTGATCTGAGGATCCAATTATGATGCCTATTGTTTTGACGACCAACACTTTCACTGCAGTGCGAGTTCTGGTTTTGTTCCTGAGGTGTTTAAACAAAAGCCGCCTCTCTGTAAGTAGTCATGCTTTTTTTGCTCCCTTGACAGAGTTGCTTTGATCCATGTAGGTAATAATGTCTGCACAGTACGATGGCTGGACAACTGCATTCCAGCAGCGTTCTTGTGTGCATCTGCTGTGGTTGGAGTGCACGTCGAATGTCACAGCACCAGAATGCATGTATCACTGCTTTGTAATGAACGCCAGCATCGCATAATGCCATCACTCCCTTGAGTACCAGGCCAGCATAATCGCAGTCGTAGTAGGAATTGCAGCTGGTATGCTAGTGCCAGCGCTGACTGTTTGTTTCTTTCCTCAATGCACGTTTGTTGATAGTCCTGCATAGACTTTCACTTTTGCAGCTGGCATTCACGTATTTTAACATGCCGGTGTACTCAAATTTTGTGGTATTTGTCACTTTTGGTCAACGCTTAGGCTGTAAGAGGACAATAAGGTTTTGATGTTGAATGCCATTTATCAGTCTTGCTGTCGATCATTGCCACTTGCTGTGTCTGCTATTGTAAAAGATGTCCATTGGATTTGAGCCTTGTAGCTTTGGTAGCTGCTAGCCACTGGCAACGTAGCAGCTACAGCCGTATATAAGCTATGGACAATGCTAGGAGAGGAACAAAAATCATCATGAAGCAATGGAATGCTGAGTGACTGCATTTACAAGGTTTACAAGGTTTACAAGGATAAGGCCTTCAGTCAAGAATTGCGACTGCTAGCCTGCTCATAAAAAGCGATTAATTCATGAAGGAAAAAAGGAAGTTTATGGTTGTTCTGGTTTAAAAAAGCGGACACATCATGAGATCCTGCCTGTGAGAACAAGGGAGCATATTTCCTGCGGAGAGAGACCACCTGGGGATGTGTGCAATGAAAGAGGACATGTTGTTCATCCTGGACATTATCATCAGCCTCACAAAGGTCACAGTTTAGGGCAGTGACTGCATTTATCCTTTTATTCCTGTGCCTCTGCCTCTGTTCTGTCGGAAGAATCTTCATGGAGTTAGAGGACAAGGTGTTCAAATCTATGCACCCCCCTTGCTGCAACCCTAGCCACAGCTTACAGGAAACAAATGCCCTCAGTCAAGATGTGTTTGCCAGCCTTTTACAGAGGAGTCTGTGTAGCAAAAAAACAAGAAAGAAAAGCTAGGGTCACACCAAGCACGCAAATTCACAAGTTTTCACTGGAAACAAGAAATGGACTACAAGGGGGTTCAACCAAGTTGGCCTACAGGTTACAGGAAAAAAGAAGGCCTCCAGTCAAAACGGTTGACTGCCAACCTTATTATAAAAAAGCAATCATTCATGTAAAAAAGGGAAAAGCTGAAACATTTTGGCGTTCAGTCTTCATGCTGGAGATGATGTGGTTTTGGCAGCCTAAGAGACTGTGGAATGCAATGTCTAATTGATGACAGCCTGGGAGAGGGCAGAACGGAATAATGGACCTTACGAAGCGAGCAACATGTTTTTTGTTATAGAGAGTGCTTGTGCAATGTTGTAGGATGGTGCGCTTCATTGATGAGAATATACAGGACATTCTCCCAGAGTCATTGCTGATTTCCTTATCAACACTGGTTACGAGCTCTGATAGCAAGAAAAGCAGTATGTTCAGAATTGGCCTTAATCTCATAGCAGCGTATCCAAGTCTGTGTTTTGTATGCATGTGGGACTTAAGAGAAGGAAAAAAAAGAGAGAAGAAAAAGTTTCTACGCTTTTTTTTCTGCTGTTGGGCGCGTTCAAACCTTCAAAGCACTTCAACCTTCAAAGTAATTATGAAGTTGGCCAATAACCAAGTGCAAAGGAAAGTACAGGAAAGAACAAAAGCACTGTTACAAAAAGCAGAACCATTTTCTGTGACAGAGATTTGCCAAGCAGATCCACTAACTACATTTTTATATTGGAGAAGAGGACGTGGGCCGAGGCGCTGCATATCCCCTTCGCCAAGGGAGGAAACCAAAGAAAGGGATCATTAGTAGTATCCCATGCCTGATCGTATTGATGGGACTGGGAAGGGGAGTAAACCCTTTGAGAATGGTCTTGCAAACAGTGCACTTGTCACTTAATTTGAAGTGCGTATATACATATTTAAATATCTATGCAGAACGAGCTCTGTTGCCATATGAAATGACATAGAAAAGAAAAGAAAACTATGTAGGCAGAATAATTTCTCCCTACATCAACTAAAAGAAGAGAGGATGACCAGGGCCGAGGCACCATGTATCCTCTCCTTTCTCTCGTTTCTGGCTTTCTCCTAGGCTAGCTTAGTCTAGTTGAGGCTTGAGGGCCCTTTGGTGAGACCCTTTCTAGCTTGCTAGTCAGGGAACCTTTCCTTGATGCACGCAGCCTCTTGGCTGGCGTAGACTCTTCTTTTTCTTTTCTTTATCCTCTCCACCAAGAGGAAAAGAGAAAGTCAACGGGGACCAGGAGGGTTTCACCCTCTGCCTGATCTTGGTGATTAGATGTGAGAGAGGTCTTCTCAAGAGCGCATCTGGTGTAAGTTTATATTGTACTGGACAGGATGAGCATGAAGCTTCAATGCAAGCTCCATGTCTTTGTGAGATCCAAGGTCAAGCTGCTTAAGGAACAAATCATGAAGGATGTAAATGAACCAGCCCACATTTGAGAAATGATATGGAGGGTTATAACTTGTGCAGCTCTTTTAAGATGGCAAAATGGATATGACGAGATCTTCAGCAATAAATCCTTTGTTATCAGAAGTATATGTGCAGGCCGTGAGACAGGCTATTACACTTAATACCAGAGTTTGCTATCTCATGCAAATAAGGGCATTATTATGCCAAAGCCTGTACCCCAACCCAAATGGAACACACAATCTTCAGGTACCGCACAGGCACCCTCTACAACCAAGAACATGCAGTCCGCTTCAATTGATCCACTGGAGTGGCACTAGCCTTGTACGCCTTCTCCCACTGGCAGGATGCCATCATATGGATAGCGCTCTATGCATCTTCACAAGAGAAGCTCTCAGGTTGCCGATGCCCCGTCATACAAATACGTAGGCAGTCAGAACGCTCCCTACATCAGTTGAGGAAAAGGAAAGGCATTGGCTCAAAGAACTGTGAATATCCCTCACCAGAGGGTAAACAAAACGCTAGTGTGTGTCTGGTGGTTTTCTAGCAGCACGCAGCCCCATACTCATAGTGCTTCTGTTTTCAATGGCACGTTTGGTTAATGCAAGTTTGTGCGTGTATTGCACGGATTGGGCTTGGAGCTTTTGTGCAAGTTTCAAACTTGTTTGGTAACTAACAAGTTGATAGACCTTTGTGGGTCAATCCCTGGTTTTTCAAACTGATCCGGGGGATGGGTAGTATAGGTAGTCCCACACCCACACCCAGGAAGATTGTGTGGAGGTTGATCTTTACTTAATGGCAAGATCCAACTTGAACTTGGCACTTTGAAATTGCTTGCACTGTTCATCGTGCTGTTGCTGCGAGAATTTTAGCTGGGCACCAGGCCTCACATCTTACAGTATTCGATGCCAGTCAAAATCCATTGTAACAATTGTAACCATTGATGCCTCGTGATCCGTAACATTGTCGCGGTGATGGTAACTGAGCGTTGCATTGCATAGAGTGGTGGGGCCCTGTCTTTCAGGTGACCTTTCAAAGGAAGTTCCTTAATGCACGCGGCCAGACTTAGCAAGCGTAGTCTTTTCTTTTTCTTTCTTAACTGAGCGTCACAACACTGCCAGCAGAAAGTAATTCGCGGAGGTTTTTATGGGTCAGCCCCTTGTAACCCTTAACCCTTATGGGTCAAACCTTGTGCATATGGATGTTGGCAGCGCAAACCGTCTGGCCCAGCACGATCTGCACATCATTGAGCAAGTCTCTCATCGCATAATACTTCCATACCTTGACAAAATCAAGAACACCTAGGCACACACTACATATGGAAGGACCTTTTGGTAGAGGAGTTTCTGGGGGCGAGGCAGTGCAGAGCAGGAGGAGAGTCCACGCCCGTAGGCGTACGGCTGACAATCCACCAGACCCCCTAGCTTAGCTTTGGCTGACAGTGGGCCCGTGAGGCTCTTGGTGAGGCCCTAGCTAGCTTGCTAGTTAGGGTACCTTTCCTTAATGCACGCAGCTGGACCGGGTTTGCTAGTCTTTTCTTTTCTTTTCATTCCTCTTTGCAGTTGACCCAATATTCCTGATCAAGCTAGGCGCAACTCCAGCCACCTTGACGCTTTCTTGGTCATTCCTGCCTTACTGACACAAATAGACCACCTACTCCCTCCTCACATCGGGTACTCTGCAGTATGAGAGGTAACAAACAGGCAAGGACTCCTCACCATATATAACCTAACCTCATAGGCTATGAGTCATAGCACAGCAAGTTAAGATACTCAATGTCTAATCTAACGCCCCGGAAGAAAGCACCACCAATGAGGATAGAATGAGGGTGCCTGTCTAACAGAGCTTGGAAGTCCCGAACTTGCTGACGGAGGCCTGATACGATGTGCACATTGCGTGCACAGCATCCAAGGGCACAAGGTTCTGCTCCCACTGGCTGGGAGGCTCGTTGAAATGGAGGGCCCAATCCAGACCATCCCTGCATGCAATGGCAGTAACATGCAAAAATGCAAGGATTAATACCAATTGTCAAATCAACCCAGCATTATAAATGGAATGCCCAATCCAGACCATCTCTGGGCGCAATTGCAGCATCGTGCAAAAATACGAGTAGCAACAACTATCGTCTAATTAACCGGCAAAACAAATGGAAGCCCATTTAAGACCATTTCTGAATGCAAGCAGCATGTGTGCCAGTGCAGCAAATAAGAAGGGTCGACCGGGCTTGTTCTCTCTCTCTCTCTCTCTCTCTCTCTCTCTCTGTGTGTCTCTCTCCATACATTAAAATATGCCACAAGTTTTGCAAATTCTCTGCCAGAAAGCTGAGGTGTACTCTGGCTGAGAGCAGGGGGCACGTGTATTGGCTCAGCCATTGCGAGCATTGCTCCGCATATTCCTGCATTTGGGCCACCATCTAACAGCCATATTGCCAGACCAGCGCTCAGCACCCTGCCTCTTCATGCTGACCACAGTCTGCCTCTGCCATACCAGACCAGGTTATCAGGTGATCTCCCCTATATGCACATGGCCAGACATGGACTGCGTAATCTTTGTTTTCTTTTTCTCTTTGCTGCTGACCACAACCTACCTGCCAAGTTGCGTGGTGCAGCTGTCTGCACTGAAATGCGTGTATACCCACCTACGCGCACCGTCCTAAGTGCCATTCACCTGTGTGCACCAATCCAAGTGCCTTTGTGCACTGATCCAAGTGCTATGCATCTACCGCCATGTTACAGCGTGCAGCTGCCTGCACCTAGCACCCAGGTGTGAGTGCACTTACCTGTGTGCACTGACCCAAGTACTATGCACCTACCTGCCATGTTGCAATGCGTAGCTGTCTGCAGCTGCATGCGCCATGAGAGAGGAGAAGTGTGGCTGGAACTCGTTCTCCACAGGCACAGTCTGTTTCGAGCTGACATCCTTGAAGCGAAGGGCAAGCGTATCGCTGTGGCGAACCACGTCTTGCAGCACGGCAGACGCGCGCTCCAGCTGCATGCAGTTTGTGTGTGTGTGTGTGTGTGTGTGTGTGTGTGTGTGTGTGTGTGTGTGTGTGTGTGTGTGTGTGTGTGTGTGTGTGTGTGTGTGTGTGAGAGTGTGTAAGCAATGCTGGCGTTCAAATGAGGCATGAGCCACACTTTGGCCATCTGGCCGCCGTCCAAAGGCCTTCAATCTGCCAAAGCCTGACTTTCCCCACACCTGCCAATTGGCATCCATGTGCCCCAAAGTCCACCATGTTATGATTTAGCACTATCACTTGGAAAGATGCATCCATCACACCTACGCTATTTGGCCACCCACGAGCCCCCAAGCCCGCCATGTGATGATGTAGCGCTGTCACATGGAAAGATGCATCCATCACACCTACGCTATTTGGCCATCCATGAGCCCCCAAGTCCGCCATGTGACAATGTAGCGCCAACACCTGAGGGAAACATGTCCATCACACCGGCGCTAATCGTCCTCCACACCTGCGCTAATCGGCCATCCATGAGCCCCCAATCCGCCACGTGATGCAACGCTTGCCGATCTTGCTGTACCTGCACCAGCAAAACATGACACAGGCCACATAGGAATCGCCAACCTCACAGAAGCAAAAGCCAGCTTGCTGCATATCGCTCACACAATCCACCTTGAAATCTGCTGTGTGCATTTTGAAGAATTGAGTCTGCAAGCCAGCCTGCTGCAGCTTGCAAGAGGCCCAGCCAGAGTCCCTTCTTGCGCCTTCTTGCGAGAGGCCTAGCCAAAGTCCCTTCTTGCGCCTTCTTGCGAGAGGCCTAGCCAGAGTCCCTTCTTGCGCCTTCTTGCGAGAGGCCTAGCAAGAGTCCCTTCTTGCGCCTTCTTGCGAGAGGCCTAGCCAGAGTCCCTCCTTGCGCCTTCTTGCGAGAGGCCTAGCCAGAGTCCTAGGCGAGGCCTAGCCAGAGACCCTGCTTAGGCCTTATTGGTTTTTGTAACCTAGCCATAGTTCTAGCCGCTCCCATCAATGCGCGCCCATAACCTGAGGTGGACATGTCCCCTTGATCGCTGGATATGCTCTTTCCCAGTTTTCTTTCTCAAATCTTACCATCTCAACCTTAATTTCTTTTATTCAATATCATGTTCAAAAAAGACACAAAAGTCAGAGGTACCCGATCACTCTCCTGGCCTCAGATCACACAGCACCACCCTGTGACCATTCTTCACTCCCAAAACTAGGCATACTTTGCTTCCATATACCACGCTAACGTCCTGCATACCGTAGCAACACTGGGGTTGTGCGATTAATTTAAATTATCCTTGGGGTTTCTTGCAGTATAAAGTGCGTTTGAAAATCTCTTTTCAAGGCCTTGCAAAGGGTGTTTAAAGGGTGTTAAAAGGGTGTTAAAATCAATATTCAATCAGGCTCAGAATGCAGCCACATGCTGGCAAGGGGGCAGAGAACTCTTTTCAACAAGACCTGTACCAAGCAAAAGCGCGAGGAGGGCTATAGCCTGCCCAGGAAGCTCCGCTGCTAGCATTGCAGCCAATCTCCCTCCCCCCCCCGCCTGAAGAGGCCCAGGGTCCTGCCTTTGGTCCAGCTGGTACCACCTACGGGCACCACCTGCCCCCAAAGTAATGTGGGTTCAGCTGCTCCCCATCAAGCTTCCTGGCAGGGAGGAGGGCATGCGCTTGCACTACACACATGAGGAAGCAGCACCTTGTACCTCAAGACGAGGGAGGGATAAGCAGGGGGAGGGGCAGGGCAGGGGCAGGAGGGAGGGGCATAGGGCGTGGGCGAGCAAAGGGAATGAGTTGATGGAGGAGACTCTAAGGAATCCTCAGGTGTAGAGATAGAGGAGGGGGATGAATAGAGACTAAAGCCAGTTTATGAGGCGCAAAAACGCAGGAGCTCGTAAATTGTTTCTGGAGTTTTCTTGGCAGGCCTCACAAACCCTTAAAGTAAACAAAAAAAATGAATGAAATTATCGGGACCTTGCAATAAATAAGTCTCGCAATACATAAGTGCTGCTACGGTATTTGGAAAGCAGAAAAGGAGGTCAAAATTTCATCTTTTGGTACCCCTGGCTGCACCCTTGTGCTGGATTTTTATTTGAGAAATGGCTGGATTCCAGAACCTCATCAACCACGTAGTCATTTCGCATGATTTCTTTTGCAATGATTGTTTTGGTGCAGTTACCCGAAAGCCCTAATTATCACCCAATGTGGTGCATTGGGTCATCTGGAACACAGATCTGGTGGTGACGCTAGAGCCCACACCGGTGCTGCTTTAGCAGGTAAGCCTTAATCTGGGACAGCCAAGCTCTAGTGCCTTTGACAGCCTACGTTTCCTAGCTTCAATGCCCCAGGTCCCAATATGCTGGGAGCATGTGAAAAACATGCATCTGTTGGGGGCGCTGTCCACCTCTCGCGCATTACTAGGATGTGAATATGGGTGTTCCAGGGCTCACGTCTATTTAGCACACACAAACCTTACCCTTGTGACAGGAGGGCAAGGCACCCAACCTGCGCTGAAGATTTGGCAACTACTTTTTGAAATTGAACGAGGCAAGCGGTGCCCACCTCCCGCAACCCTTGCCCCTTGTGAATCTTCAGTGCTCGAGGTTCGTTGTTGCCCAACCAGCCAGGGTATTGGGCAGTTGGACATTGCGTCATCCCTTGGAATTATACTGGGCAGTTGGCCATTGCGTCATCCCTTGGAATTCCTTGAATGCTTGTCCAAAGCCAGAATCTAACAAACATCTGTACACAGAGCAGCAGGCTGTCGTGGCAGCAGCACGGCCTATTCCCCCACAAGACGAGAGGTTGCGCTTGGAAAAACAGTGCAGCTGTTTCAGAGCCAGGGTCCGAGACAAGATCATCCTACAACAGAGGAGCCAGCTGCTGAGGCAGACCGCTGCCTGACCTGTTTCCTTCCGAGTGGTGACAGCTTCTCAGCGTCTGCTCAAACACCTCCCTCAAACATTCTTCCATCGCTCAAGAGGGTTAGCCGTGCTGCTCAAGGAGCTGCCAGCACACATCCATTCCTAATCTTTGTGGCAGCCCCCGCGACGCTCCACAGGAAAAATGGCATGTGAGCATCCGAAACCAATCCAATTCTATTGCAATAAGGTTTGGAACTGATCCAGATTATTGAATCAATCAGTTCACAGCCATTCTGAGTTCCAATTCAGGGGACCAATGGCATGTGATTTGTGGTTGCAAAGGCATGCAAAGGCAGCGTCCTGGAAAGTGAGGCCCCTCAACGGCAGGCTTGTGTGCTTTGAAAGGCAAGCAAGCAGTTGCGCACGCACGCGCACACACACACACACACACACACACACCTGTAAGACCCCTTGGCGTTGTGCATGGATGCGATGGGCAGCTACCAAGGCGCGCAGCGCCGAAGTGACAGCTACCGCATCATGCTCACTCTTATGCGCTGCTGCCTGGCTGCGAGGGCTGTTGTGCAGGAGCTGTGCGCGTTGTTGTTGGCCTGGACTCCCAGTCAGCTGCTGCTGCTGCTGGCTGCCCTGGGCTTGGACGTATTCCAGGAACACAGAGTCTTGGGGCTGCAAAGGGCAAACATGTGCATGAATGTGTGGGCGTATTCCAGGGACACAGAGCCTTGGGGCTGCAAAGGGCAAACCTGTGCATGAATGTTTGGACGTATTCCAGGAACACAGAGCCTCGGGGCTGCAAAGGGCATACACGTGCATGAATAGCTCAAGCATGATCCTCTCTGGACGTCTTCCAAGGCACAGTCTGCCAAGACACAGACATTAGGGGCTGCTGAGATACACAAGTGCATTTATGTCGCGAGTATGATGCTCTTTAGACAAGTTCCAGAAACACTAAGTCTTGGGAGTGCAGGGGCCACTTGATACTTGAATGGCGTGAGCATGGTTCCTTCTGGATGTGTTTTAGGAACATGCCTTTCTGGGACTGCTGAAGCCACTTGAGTGAGGTGCAAATGCGTAGATCAGGAAATTTTGTGATGTTCGGACATGACCCTGGAGCACTGCTCAGTCTTATGACTGAGATGAGAGTCAAAGAGTAGCAGCATGTCTTGGTGCTTTGCAGGGCATGGGAGCCAATGTGCATGACCAGCCAGAGCATGGACTGTCTTGGACACACATGCATTGAGGCAGGACACAACACACACACATACAGGGATGGTGCGATTTCATAGCGCATTATACCTGCAGCAATGCAATATACCATGGCGACACAACTTGCCTCCAAGCAATGAATGTGGCAAATACAACTGCTCATGTAAGCTATGTATCGGCCTTTCAATAAAGAGCTAACATGCATGCATGTCTGTGTTTTGTGGAAACATTTATGCATGAGTACGTGCATGCAAGCATGCATGAGTGTGTGTGTGTGTGTGTGTGTGCGCGTGTGTGTATGTGTGTGTGTGTGTGTGCGTGTGTTTGTGTGTGTGTGTGTGTATGTATTTGTGTGTGTGTACGTGTGTTGCACGCATGTGTGTGTGTGTGTGTGTGTGTGTGTGTGTGTGTGTGTGTGTGTGTGTGTGTGTGTGTGTGTGTGTGTGTGTGTGTGTGTGTGTGTGTGTGTGTGTGTGTGTGTGTGCGTGTGTGTGTGTTATTGCATAAACGAACCTGATGTGTTCCCATGATGCGTCAATGCTCCTGAGCAAACCTTCAGCTACATTGATGAAAAGTCAACTCTTGAATGAATGAACAGGCCTTGTGCACAGCAACTAAGCTCTTAAATTAGTTTTGGAAAAAAAAGCTTGGTAATAATTTTGGTTTACAAACATCGCCTTGGCGACAGGGCATTTTTTTGCTGCAAAGGTGTGGAGGCTAGCTTGCGCCTGAGCCCTGAGCAAGAGGATTCATGCGTGTTCTTCCATTGCATCGCATTCGTGTACATCGGCATCGCTTGCCTGAAATCTCCCAGACGTCTCACTCGTCCTCTTCTCACCCCTCTAACTGACAGGCCTATCCTAATACACTACCTCTGTTTGTTCCAAACTCTTTGACATCCACACTTTAATCAATTTGGGTTTTCCAGGATCAGCCATGCAACAAGCCCTCAGGAGCTCCCGTGTGGCAGCTGGCCCATTAGCCACATCAAAAGGCAGCAGACGTGGCGTTGTTCGCGTGCATGCATCTGCGGTGAGCTTCATACACGCCTGTTTTGTGTGTGCCCTTGTATTTTCCTTTCTTTCCCTCATACCGTTACTTCATGCAACTCATGTTGCATTGGTCCGCGATGTGTGCAGGACACGGATTTCGCCTCTTACAAGCCCAATGTGGCAGCCTTCTTTCCCGGCCAAGGGGCTCAAACTGTGGGCATGGCCAAGGATCTAGTGGCTGAGGTGCCTGCAGCCAAGGAGATGTTCAACAAGGCATCTGACATTCTGGGCTATGACCTCCTGCAGGTCGGTGGCTTTTGTTGCTTTGGAAGTTGTGTGTTGCAGCCATTGAGCATGTGTTCCATCTATGTCTTGTTTAGTGATGACTTCTGGGATTTTTCCTTTCCACACTTGGTAGGTACGCATACTCCCCTGACAGAGCGCTTGAGGGAAGACGTTGCACGTTTGTACCACCATGCTCAAGCGTATTTTACCTGTTGATCAGCCATTTGCTCCCAAATACCTAAATCAGTCAGTCCAGGATATCCGGTCCATAACCCACATGAGACTCATCAGTTAGCAGCACCCCCTCCTTTTCGCGGACAGCGCTTGATCTCATGTCCTACTGCTCACCAAGGTGCAAAACAATGGGTAACAAGTGCCATGTAGGGTGATCCTCATCCAATTCTAGCTCATCATGCCAATTTGACATGGTAGGAGACATTTTTCTCCTACCACAAATTTAGACCGATTAGAAATTGATGCAGTATAATGTGGTCAGCCCTCTCGTTCTCGCTCCTTTCACTGTGATGCCTGTGATGCTGGGCTCCTCTCTTCCCCACTGCCCTCATTGCATGACTTGTGTGTCTGCACCTGTGGCATGATGCATGCCTCACAATGCATGCCTGCTTGATGCATGCTTGCTTGATGCACGTCTCGTGTGTTTGCCCCTGTGGCATGATGCATGCCTCACCATGCATGCCTCACATTGCACGCCTGCTTGATGCACGTCTTGTGTGCCTGCTCCTGTGGCGTGGTGCACGCCTCACAATGCATGCCTGCTTGATGCATGTCTCGTGTGTCTGCTCCCGTGGCATGATGCACACCTCACAATGCATGCCTGCTTGATGCACGTCTCGTGTGCCTGCTCCTGTGGCATGATGCATGCCTCCTGGTGCGTGTTTGCACAAAGCATGTCTCATGGGTCTGCACATTGCATGCCTCATGGTGCAAGTCCCATGATGCATCCCACGGCGCAGTCCCGTGCTGCATGTCTCATGGTGCAAGTCCCATGAAGCACGTCTCATGCATCTGCACGATGTATGGCTTATACCTCTTCACGCGGCACTGCCACAGCAGCGAACACCTGCTTGATGCGCATGCACCAAAGATGCTTCAAGGGCATGCACTCTCATGTTCATTGGGTGTGCTGTCATTGGGTGCAGCTCTGCACAGAGGGGCCCAAGGAGAGGCTGGACAGCACCGAGATCTCGCAGCCTGCCATCTATGTGGCTTCCCTGGCTGCTGTGGAGAAGCTGCGCGCCACCGAGGGACAGGTGGGAACCGAAACAAGAGCTAAGGTTCTCTCAGACTTGCTGCCAAAAAGGTCCTAAGGAAATGGCAGACGATGAGGCTATGGATCAAAGAGGGATACGTGGGAACCAATACAGACGCCAAAATGTTTCGCAATTGAGGTTCAAAGGGAAATGGCAGGATTGCGGTGGGACAATGACTCTTGATTGACAGGTACCAAACCTAAAAGGAGAATCATATAGAGGGGCCATGGATGCGGAAAAGGGATGTGCGTAATGATCTGCTGTGTAGGTGATGCACAAAAGCCTGAGGAAGCTCGCATCATAATTTGCAATGCACTTGTGCGCGCGCACGCACACGCGCGCACACACACACACACACACACACACACACACACACACACACACACACACACACACACAACAAACGCACGTATACACACTCAATGTGCACATCCATACAGGCTGCTGTGGATGCCATTGATGTCACTTGCGGGCTTTCTCTGGGAGAGTACACTGCTCTGGCTTTTGCTGGTGCCATGAGGTGTGTGTGGTGTGTGAGGCATATTGCTTTAGAAAAGGTTTCCTTGATCAAAGCATGGCATCATCTTCTGGCCAACACTGTTTTTGCCCCATTGACTGTCACGCAATTAATCATGCTTACTGAATTTAGATTCAGCGCTTGCAGAATGACTTGCGAATGTGATCCCTCAGCTGGTTTGCAGGATCAGCGTTAGTTTATAGCGCTATTCAGCGAAAAGCGTTGTATAAAGCTGTATAACACTAGAGAAGATCCTCATTAAGAACTTTATGCTGAACTACAGGAAGCAGTATTGGTTATTCTAAAAGCGATGCATAATTATTTTTAGCGCAGGAAAGTTTAACAAGAAGCGCTTGATTCAGCAGCCCCTACTAATTTCACATTGGGACGGATGGAGATGAAAGTTGCAACCCTCCTTGGACCAACCTACTTTCAAAATCAGGGGTTTGTTGGGATCCTTACGCCGCAGAAGCTTAGGTGTTAGGAGCATTAGGATTTTCCAAAGCCCCTGATTCTGCATAAATGTTGGTTACAAGGAAATTCAACCTTCAGCCAGGTAGCTTGGCTGCTGGGCTTGCTGGACTGTGCCAGCCAAACAGGAAAAATCCATCCTTTGGAATAAAAGCGATGAGTCCCATAAGAGTGCTTCTGGGAGGAATGAAAGATATTCTCAGAGCTTGCTTGGGGAAACTGAAAAGCGCCAATCTCATTTAGGTAAGTTCTGTGTGCGGTGGAAAAGTCAGGAAAAGATGTAAATTTTTTCCTTAGAGAGAACATGGGAACGAAAGAACAAAAGGAAACGGCGTGCTCCTTGTTGTGAAGGCCTCCTTGGTCACACTTATCACAAGCAGATGTTCTTGCAATCATGAACTCTCGATTTTCAGGGTGTACGCATGTAATCAAAAGTGTGCTGTATTTCTCAGTGTATGCTTGCCTATGTCACGATGCAAATAACTGGGAACAGTGAAGGGCGCATCACGAACAGAGACAAAAGGGGTTACAGAAGCCAGAAAGGGCTCCAGTCAAAATGACTTGCAGTCAGCCTCTTCATAAGAAAGAACGATGTACAAAAGAAGGGGCACGGTTTATTGTTGTTTTGGTTCACAAAAGTAAATTTATCAAAGGACTGTACATGGTAAAAGGGAGACGTGAAAGGAGCCATCTGGGGAAAGGGGTGGAAGAGTGGAAGAAGAGGAGCTGAGAGCAAGGAAGCATGCATTTTTCCAGAACAGGCCTGGGGATGTGTATACTTAAAAGTAGCATGGCTGCTCACCCTGCACATAATTTTGCGCATCACAAAGGTCACAGGCAGGAGAAATGTCATCATTCCATGTAGCTTGCTCTGTTTTGAGAGATGGATACAAAAACCAAATCAGGCCATACTGCGCACGATGTGTTTGGGCAAATCCAGGTATTTGGATTGTATGCAAGGGGAATACGTCATCAGCATTCTTAGCTGGGAGAGCACGCTATTGATGATGATAAGTGGATTTTTCACTGTTTGGTCCTCGTGGATGGTGGGAGGAAATATGTCTCCAACATGCCATATGAGGTCCATCACTAGCTGAAACATTTCCAGAGGGTTTGCAGAGAGTTTTTCCTGTTGAAAAAGCATGAGCATGGCTTAAGCCATTCAAAGCATATGATAGATCTGACGTCCTGCAAGAAGTATTCCTGAAACTGTGATGGGCATCGGCATGGAAAACCTTTCATAGAAGAAGAGAGCTGTTGCAATGGATGAGAGAATTGTTTTGGCGTACAGCGTGTGCGGTCCTTCAGAAGTCGTCCATGCAAAGATCAAGAGGGCCCTCCCTGCACTGCTAGCATCTGTCGGCAATTTTCCTTCCCCTTTAAATTCTTAATCACAGGGTGGGACTTTGAAGGGAAAGGGGTTCGTTCTCCACAGCTGTGCTCCCTTGGACGTCAAGCCTCAGGCTTCATCATGCACAATCCAAAATCAGTCCGAACACTGCCTTGTGAATCATCGAAATCAGGCATCTTCGATCATCATCAAAGGCTGGGCATCTCCCTGGGGCATAGTATAGCACTTGTTGATAATACAGGCCTGGAGAAGTGCATGCAAGGCAAGGAGCAGCCGCCGGACATAAAAAATGCCGAGCGAAGCAGAATCCAGGCATTGTTGTAAGGGGGAAAGGCAGGAGGAAAGTTAGGTTTGGCTGGGGCATGTTAGTCCTTCAAGTTCCGCTTTTAAGACAGTGCATACCCACTCTGAGAGGCTTTTTCGACAGGGAGAACAAAGAGCCAAGCTGTCATCGCACAGGATCCCCTTAACTCAATGCCTGCAGTTTTGAGGATGGCCTGCGCCTGGTGAAGCTCCGCGGAGAGAGCATGCAAGCGGCTGCAAACGCAGCTGCGTCTGGGATGGTGTCTGTGATTGGCCTGGATTCAGGCAAGGTGGCAGAGCTGTGCAAGGTGAGCCCCGCGCTGAAAAGAGAGACACAAAATACGCAACGAATCACTTCCTATATATAATAGGGGAAAGAGGCCAGCACTGGACTTGATGGCGATCATTGCCTTCAGAAGTGTTTGCATAACAGCTGCTTCCAAAGAGATGTTTTGAAAGAGCTGCTTACAGGAGGGTCAGGCGCACTCATCTTTAACCTTGGACGTGTAAATGCGCTGCATAAGCATTGATGATATGAAGGAACTGCAACAGACGTTCAGCCTGCTTTCACTGACTGCATTTTGCCCACAAGCTTGGTACTCTTGCTCGTGTTCCCTCCTGCAAGCAAGATCATGTAAAGACGCCTCTTTGCGTCTACATCCGCATTTTGCCCACAAGCTTGATACTCTTGCTCGTGTTCCTCCTGCAAGCAAGATCATGTATAGCTGCGTCCCTGCATCTACAGGACAGATTCTGTACAGAAGGTGTTTCCTGCTTGAGTCGTGTGCTTCAGGCTGCAGTATGCTATCAAGAGCGGGTCATGCTACCATGGTACTGCTGTTGCATCTTGTTGCTGCTGCCCTGCACTGTTTTTGCACCGTACTCTCTCTATCTATCTATCTATCTATCTCTATCTATCTGTCCATCCACATATGTATGTATGTATGTATTGTATGTATGTATGTATGTAGTACATGTATATCCTTATGGATACGTATATGTCTACAGAAATTTTTAGTCATGTTATATGCTGTATTGTAAAAGTACAAATGATGTCTTAGTTGTACAAAATTGTTGAGTCTCAGCATAGATCTAAGACAAGCTGCCTGCTACAGCTGGCTTGCAGCCTCATCTCTCAATACAAGTGCATGCAGCAGAAGGAACCGCATGCACGTGCAGGACCATTTTCAAATCCACAAGCCACATGCATGGCTCTGTTTGGAAGCCCCTATAGCTATGGGTTCAAAGGCCATACTTTTCATGGGTGCTCCTGGCGCCTCAGTAATCTAGTTCCAAAGGAAAGCAAAGCAAAACTTGCCCCCAACCTGCATCTCATCGGTGCCCCTATTCTCGCTCAAAGCGTACCCCTGAGCATGCTGCTCATGAGCATGCTCATACTTTTTGGCATGAGCAAAAGCATGCCCAGCATTTCCTTTGCAGGCCGCATCAGCTGAGGTGGGCAAGGAGGACGCTGTGAAGATTGCTAACTACCTGTGCCCAGGCAACTATGCTGTGAGCGGCTCCAAGGAGGCCTGTGATGCCGTGGAGCGGCTAGGAAAGCCCAACTTTAAGGCCAGGTCAGTTTGGGCAATCACAAGCATGACCACAGCTCGCGATTGTGCTTAACCACAGATGTCACATTGCTCAGTTGAGCTCTGTGTGCAACAGCAGCATAGAACAGGCAGCATAGTGTGAAGCAGCCACAATCATCTTGCCAGGCGGCTCGTTCATGCGCGAGTGGCTGTGAGGAGCTGATATGGTGTGCCTGGGGTTGGTTTGGAGTGCCTACTTGCTTTGCCCTTTTCCCGCCTCATGCTCTGTGTCAGCGCGTGCTTTCTTAAGACTTCATGGCGGTTCAAGGCTGGGGCTGCCACTGTTGTCAACAGAGCCCAAGACTAAATACCCTCTGTCCCAGAACCCTGATTGTGTTGAAGCTGCTACCGCTGAAAGGGCCTTGCTGCCAGCAACAAGCAATGGCTATCACCAGTGTGCCTGTGTTGCTGAGGTGTCTGTATTGGAGGTTGAGGTGTCTGTATTGGAATGCAGCACGGGGCGCTAAATGCTCGCTAGATGCAGCAGGTGCTGCTTTCAATTTTTGATGCTGGTTGAGAGGGTTTCACCAGCAGCCAATCAGCCAGAGTCTCGGGCTGTAGGCAACTCCTTGTACAAGTCCTTGTAGGTGAGTTTCAGAGCACTCCGTTATGCTCAAGGCAGGCGATCGAGTCCCATGCTGTCCTGAGGGAACTCACTCAAGAAGTGCGTTAAGCGGCTTGCACAACAACTTTCCTATGCATGACGCAGTGGATTCTGCGCTGGTTGATGACCTGGATGATTATGCCTCCTCCTTCTTCTGCAGGATGACTGTGCGTCTGGCAGTTGCAGGAGCCTTCCACACCGATTTTATGCAGCCAGCCGTAGAGAAGCTGCAGGCTGCCCTCGCTCAAACAGAAGTCAAGTGAGGACACCCCTTTGCCTGGACAGATGCTGAGTGTTGCTTGGAAGGAGAGCTGTGTTTGTCTTATCGCTCAAACAGAAGTCAAGTGAGGACATCCCTTTGCCTGGATAGACGCTGAGTGTTGCTTGGAAGGAGAGCTGTGTTTGTCTTGTTGCTCAAAAAGAAGTCAAGTCAGGAAGCTTGCTTTAAAGGATGGCTGTCCCTGTTTTGGCGCTGCATGCTTTCATCCTGCTGATCCATAAATCACAGGCAATCATTGGATGATTGCAGTCAAGTCGAGGGAGCGCTGTGCTTGTGACGTAAGCCGGGTGCAGTAAGCTCAATGGTTTATGGCATTTTTCCCCTGGTTTTGCATTCTATATGAGCCTGAAAAAGGAACAAGATTGCGTCTGTCGTGCAAAAAAATGCATTGTCAAGCAGGCGAATGCAGCTGCTGAAATAAGAGTGTAAATCAAAAGGCAAGAGCTGGATGATACTAGTGGCGGAGCTGCCCATTCTTATGGCATTTGGAAGCAACCTGGGTGCCGGCATAACACTAATGTGCCCTGCATATGAGAAGATTTTGACCAGTTGAAAGTCACTTGATTCCCTTGCTCAAACTGCCTACGAGCACCTGTGTCTCCTACCCCTCACAACTGGCAGGAAACCTCGCATCCCTGTCATCTCCAACGTTGACGCCATGCCCCACTCCGACCCTGAGACAATCAAGTCCATCCTGGCAAGACAGGTAGATGCTTGTATCTGGGACACAAACATGAACAGCTGCATGCTAAACCTGCGCTTGTAGCAAGCTCATCCATATGAAGATCATCCGGAAGCAGGGACGTGCTAAAAAAATGAAAAAGGAATGGAGAAGAATGAAAAGCAGGAGGTGCCCTTCAGCAAGATGTGCTCAAGCTGCATGGGACAGGACGCGTAAGGGGACTCGTGCTTTTGCTCTTGTGACAACCTGCTCTGTTCTTGAATCAAATGTTGGTGCCCAGCTTTTGCAACCTGTTCTTCTCATATGGGCTTGTCACAGGCTTTTGCAAAGGGGGATAGTGCCATGCTTCAGACAGTGAACCTTACTCTTTCCAGAGGTCCTCTGGAAACAATTTTCTTTCACTACCACACCAGTTGACCAAGCTGTCCCATCCACCTCCAACTCAACTGCAGGTGACTTCCCCAGTGCTGTGGGAAAACACTTTGACGACCTTGTTTGACAAGGGACTCACTCGCAGCTACGAAATCGGACCCGGCAAGGTGGTGGCCGGCATTGCCAAGCGCATCAACAAGGAGCACAACATCACCAACATCTTTGCATGAAGAAGGACACGTTTTTACAAGGTTGACAAGGTTGACCAGAGAGAAGCCATCAGTCAAGGAGCGGTATCAGCATTCTTTCTAAGAGGTAGGACACATTATGGGAAGTAACTGATGACCGCACTCTGCCTAAGACTTAGAGCCCTGGTGGTCTCTACCTTCTTTCTACCGTGCTGCTAGTTTACCCTGAGGTTATGCGAAGTGACGGACACCCCCTTATGGAAAGCTCGAATTAATTTTTCAGGATGACTCGCCCTGGAACCATTGAGTTGTTAGTGGCCGGATGTTTGCCAGCTCAACTTGATGTCCAAGACTCTTGGACCTAGAGTGCATATGTCAGCTTTGGGTTACAATGGGATTTGACCTTCAGCCAGGTAGTTTGGCTGCTTGGTCTGCTTAACTGTTCCAACAGCACAAAAAATATCCATGAGATCAGAAATAAAGCGATAAGTCTCGGTAGTTTGCTTCTGCAAGAAATGAATAGCATCCTCAGAGCTAGCTTGAGAATAGTAGAAAGTGCCTGAATCGTCCAGAAAAATTCTATAAGACGAGGGGAAGTCAGAAAATAACTATGCGTAAGCCCTTCGAAGAGAACACACAGAAGCGCAAAAACAAAGGAACACGGCATGCTTTTCATCTTGGAGTCCTTGATCACATTTATCACAAGTTGATGTGTGCTCCTGCCAAACGTAGGAAGAGTAACTCTCCCTACATCAATTAAGGAAAAGGAGACACATTGGCTCATAAAGAGCCGTGAGCCCCCTCCACCACGAGAAAAGAAAGAAAGACAAAAGTAATATGGATCTGGAGGGTTACTAGAAGCACCTGGCTCTAGAACCAAATGGCTGTGGTAAGCACTCTTATTTTCAATACCGCAGCGTGTGGAGACTAGTTTATGGGCATAATGAACAGAATGGGCATGGAGTTTTTTAGCGAGCTTAGTGGCACGTTGGTGATCCAGTCCTAGTTTCTTTGATTGCATCAGGGTATGTTCAGTGTGAATAGTTCCACCAATACCCAGGAGAATTGGGTGAATAGTTTTAGCTTTAGCGCTAATAAGATTACAAAGGTTAGCATGTTGCTGCTTAGCCGCCTTAATTGATGCTCTAGCCTTGTGTCTTCACAGGACTTAATTTCTATGAGATAGTTACAAGGGAAAAAAGGCCTCAGTCAAGACGTTTGACTGCTAGCCTGTTCATAAATACACAAGAGGTCATGAAGAAAAAAAGGAAGTTTGTTGTTATCCTGGTTTAGGAAAGTATTGATATCCTGGGAATTCACATGGTGAATGGTGCCTAGACAGGACATCCTGTGGGAGACGTGGAGGTGTAGGAAAGAGAAGTTGTGTTCAAAAAGTGAGGCATACTTTTGACGGAGAGAGCAGACCTGGGGATTGGAGCACCTGAACAACACATGTTTTTCATTTTGTATGTCATCATAATCACAGATATCACAGACTGGAGAAGAACTTTTGGACCAAGTAGCCCGTTCAACTCGGAGAGCGTGTACCCGCAGCCTGAATCTGGCAGTGTTGCGAAGGACATGATGAGGAAGATCCAAGTACATGTATTTAGGCATTGTATAAGGTGGGTGAATGGCATGTGCATTTCTGACAGGGAGAGCGCACCATTGATGGTAAGTCAGCCGCTTACTGTTGCTTACTCTTGGATCAGGGGCTGTGAATTGGTTCCAATAGCCCAGGTGTCTAGATCTCAGGTCCACCACAAATTGACTGAGGTTCACAGGGTCACAAGCCATAATGTGACGTTTCATCAGATCCGAGTGAGCCAAACCATCCAGCGCAGATAAAAGGTGGGACGTCCAACAAGAATCAGTTATGGAGCTAAGGCTGATGTCAGCATGGAGAATCTTTTTTTTCAGCAGGAGGGGGACCTGTACATGTACCTGCGGGATGCACTCTGTTTTCTTCCTTGGCTAGCCAAAAAAATATGTGTGAATGGATTTCCTCCAGGACCCGCACCGGGGATTTCAGTGTCTGCCACACAGTTTTTGGCTTGCTTTGCCTGGTGTTTAGCAATAGCATCTGCGTATTCATTCCCAGCGATGCCGGCATGGGCCTTAACTTTGTAAAATTGAAGTTTGGTGTGAGAGTTGCTAATGAGAGATGAGATCATTTTAAGGATATCTCCTTGGATATGCCTCAGGCGTTTCTCAGGGTAAATCATTTGTTTTCATATTTGATGGAGAGAAGTGAGGCTGTCTGATGCAATGTTTGCATACTATATGGTATTTGATGATGATAGCAGCAGCAATTGCTGCCAATTCAGCTTGGGTTATGGTATTAGTAATTCCAGCACCGAGGTTATATAGGAAAAAAGGAAGTTTGTTGCTATCCTGGTTTAGAAAAGTATTAATATCCTGGGAATTTCACATGGTGAATGGTATCTGAACAGGGCATCCTGTGGGAGATATGAATTGTAGAAAGAGAATTCGTGCTCAAAAAGTGAGGCATACTTTTGACGGAGAGAGCAGACCTGGGGTCTGGAACATCTGAACAGCACATGCTTTTCATCTTGTATGTCATCAGAATCACAGACATCACAGGCCAGAGAAGTATTATTGAACAAAATAGCCTATTGCTGAGCCTGTTCAAGTCAAAGAGTGTATACCCACAGCCTGAATCTGGCAGTGTTGCAAAGAACGGGATGGTGATGAGCCAAGTACATGTATCTAGGCATTGTATAAGGATGGTGGATAGCATGTGCATCTCTGACAGGATCTAAATATTAAAGCAATACTAGAAGCTCAGCCTCTCCATCATTAAAGACCTCTACCAAAATGACAAATACATCCTTATTGACAGAGATAAACAGACGAGTCCAGCCAACGCAAGGTGTTAAACAAGGGTGCCCACTGTCACCACTCCTATTCTCAATTTACGTTAATGATATTGGCTGCAGCACAAATGGGGAAACAGCTGTAGGCGCGGTGACAGGCTTACCAAATTTTCATGTTGCTCATATGCTTTATGCAGATGACCTCGCTTTGACTGAAAACAACCACACCCACATGCAAGCCATGTTAAACAAGTTGCAGGGTTATGCAACCAGAAAGTACCTGAAGGTCAACACAAAAAAGTCTGAGGTCGTCTGCTTCAATTCCAGAACTGATAGTCTTCCCCCACTATTCCCCTTTTCCTTAATTGACGTGGGAAGAGTTCCTCTGCCTACATAGTTTTTCTCCAGTGGATGCTAGGGAAAAACTATAGTAGAAACTTGTCTTGTTTATTTATTGTTGACCTTGTGAAAGCTGGTTGAGAATGTTTCACCAGCAACCAATCAGCTAGAGATTCGGGCTGTAGGTTACCAATGTAAACCCATGCAGTCAGTGAAACACTCCCCACATCAGTTAAAGAAAGGGGGCCACATTGGTGCACAGCCCGTATGACCACCCCATCACCAAGTCCAGACTGAGAGATGCACGGCAGATTAGCATGGCCCCTGCGCAAGGATGACATACAACAATCGAGAGGTGCACGGCAGGCAGAGAAAGAAGGCAGGTCCAGCAACGAACAGAACAACTTCAAAGTTTGAAGCCTGCAAGCATAACCTACTCCGTGCTTTACAGATATATTTTATTTAATCTGTGCATAATTTCACATGCTCATTTCATGCAGACTGTCTGTGCTCGTGTTTCTTTCAGCAGTTAACGCTTCTGAGCTCAGATCAAGACATTGTTTTTACACCCAGTTGACATTTATATATAAGTTTGGTCTGGTTATAGGCACTTATCTGCTTCAGCTAAGTTACCCTTGCAGTCAGGTACAGCTATGTAACTCTAATAGTTACTCTATTCTATCCTTCAAGTTTGTATACCGCAACAAACATGATTTTGTTCTCTTATTCCCAGTCCAAGTTTGAGCATTTTTCCAGCCAGATCTGCTTACAGGCCTCAGTGTTTCCGCTCTGCTGCCCTTGTAGGGGGATATATATGTAACCTTACCTTCCTTCTGAGTATCACAGAAATTGTGACCCAAAGCACTAATTAGCTTATCTTAAACCCTTTCAATTCAATTAGAGCCCACGACATGATAAACCAGAGTTACAATTACACGGAAGATAACAAAACAACACGAAAAGAAACATTTTAATGGACACCTAATTGAAAGCTGACTCATGGCTCAGCCTAACCAACATCCGCTCGTCTCTCTCCGGAAGTGTCCTCCTGAAGCATCCCTCAAAATGGTGTTAGTTTTCTAAGCTATGCGCACCTCTAGTCTCTCATGCATGCAAAAACCAAGGTACAGACAAGCAATTGAGGCGCTGCTTATACTGCTACAGCAGTGACAAGTTCATGTGTTGGGTCATGAGTATGCCATGGGGCCCCACCGACCCTCCTGATCCTCTGACAAGTCCTAGGAGCAACACACCCAAGGAATTACATGTACTTCTCCATGGCCTTAATGAGGGAGGCCTTTGGAACGGCGCCAATGATAGTGTCCATCTTCTTGCCATCCTTGAAAATCATGACCTGCATGGCCATTGTAGAAGCAGCAGGTGTAATAAAAGCAGTAGCCTTGAGGCTGTTGTCTGCGCATGCAAGTGACCTCATGAGTTTCCTGTTGAGACCCCTCAACAGCTTTTGTGAGGGGTTTGCACCTACAACCCTATTACCCATTCGCTATTCCACACACAGACCACCTTCACTCATGCGCTGTGCACATACATCCATTCTCTCAGAACAGAAAATACAATGGAAAAGTCAAATTCCCGAACTCTCCATGTCTTGATTTAAAAGCAACGGGCACTCTCACACAAAATACATGTTTATCCATCAGCATCTTTGCATGCACAACCCCTAGGTGTCCTCTGAATGTGGGTTCCCCTTAACATGCATCTTGGCACATGAGCATGTACTTGGGTGTACACCAGTCTTGCTTGAGGAAGGCCTCTCTCTGGATTGGATTGGAGATGGCAGGAGCATGCAAATGCACACACAGGCTCAACGCCCCAGCCCAGGCTCTCCCTGGAAAGCCCTCCCACCCAGGCCTACAGCAAAGGAATAATACCCTTGGGCAACACACACTCACCGTGGGGATGGAGCGGATGCCATAGTCCGTGGCAACCTGGGGGCTCTCATCAGTGTTCAGCTTCACGCACTTGACTTTGTCCTTGTACTCCGCTTGGATCTCGTCTAGCATGGGCGCAATCATTTGGCAGGGTCCGCACCCTGCGGAGAGGCACAGGGCACGCGCGGGCTGGACGTTTGCTCCAACGAACGCAGGATTTTTCTCGAGCGGCAGTCCCCCATCTACCTTTATGCCCCCCCCTGAACGGCCAACACACATCAAAATAGCTGCCCTTCTGCCACCAGCTGCAACCAGTGCTGCTGCTGTCACTGCTGCTGCTGTCACCGCTGCTGCTGCTGCAAGGGCAACCGGAAACAACACCGTGGGGAGCAGGAACACTTACAGGGAGCCCAGAAATCTACCAGGACCGGCACCTGCAGGGAGCGGCAGAGGGCAGAGAGCAGGCAGTGTGAGCTGGCTGGCTGTGAAACACACGCAGGCAAGGGGGGGTTCCATTCCGCTCTGCGGGATGGGACTCCGTGCAAGCGTGCCCCCCGCACACACAAACCACGCACCGATGGGGCCTGAATCACATCAGTTTGGAAGGTTTTATCGGTCACATCGATGACCGCAACCTTTGCCGCTACCGAGCTCCTCTTCGCAGACAGGCGAGGCCTCAAGGGGGCCAAGCTCCGGGAGCTAATGCTAGTGGAGGGCAGGGCAGCGCACCTCTTGGAAGCCAGCATCTTACTACAGTAGTTTACAAACACAGTCCCAAGCTCCGATTCTTTTATTTTGGCCAAATGAGCACTTATCTGCACACCTAAAAACTCGCACTCCAATTGGAGTGTGAACAAATGATGTCTGGGTTTATTGTTGCATTGTTTCACACCTCCTTATTTAAGCAGCTGTACTTCCCTGACTGTCTGGTCAATGGTCGCAAGTTTCCTGCAGTTCTCAGCTGTTCCAGGAAAGTATCAACAACAGGTTCTCAGAGGCGCCTTTTCCATGGACACAAAGTGATAAATTTACAGTCAGGGGCATGCGCAGGCGCTGGCGGCAACAAAATGTTTGCCTGTGTTGTGAAGTGCTGAAGTGTTTGCTCCTGTTCTTTTTTTTGGTGAGTTATCCTGCTTTCTTTCTCGTTGCTGGACTTGTCTTCGATCTCTGCCTGCCGTGCTTCTCTCAGTCTGAACTTCGTGGTGGGTGGGTCATACGGTCTGTGCACCAACGTGGCCCCCTTTCCTTGATTGATGTAGGGAGTGTTCACAGCCTACATAGTTTTTCTTTTCTTCTTTTTTCGTTTCTTTTCTTTCTTGCTCCTTTCTGAGCATGAAAGAACAAAGTTGAAATGTGCAGTTGGACAGCCAACCATGGCTACAGGAGTTCTAGGTGCCCTTGGGCTACCAGGAAGCCCCTTTTTTACGACTATCAAAAAAGCACCGTCGCTGGCTTCCAAACCATGGCATGCCCGGAAAAAAAAGTACCAAAACCTTTTTGGACACGTCTGTACCCTCCCAGGCTCATGCTGGGACATACCTGACCCTGAATATGGTTGCTATCCTTCTGGAGGCCCACATGCATCCAAGCCGTGAACTGACTCAGATTCGCCAACCCACCCTGACACAGACAAGAAGAGCTCGCTACTCAATGAACACCTTACAGAGAAATGGCTGAACAGCATTGCCTTCAAAACAGGCCATGCATCTACACCATAGCATCAGTCACTTCTGCGCAAGCACCCCATAAGGGTGGCTTTAACCACTTTTTAAACCAAAATGTCCTGTCACTTGGAAAATTTCCACCAGGCTACATGTGCTGCCACCCAGAAAACACTGCACTTTACGTCCTCCCAAATTGATACCATTTCCAACATGATCACTGACTGACATATTTGTATTGCATCATGATGCAGATCAATCTTTGTCCAAAAGTGAACACATTTTTCGACAGATCATCTCCATGGATGCGTGCAGTATGGGCATTTTGGCCTAGCATTACTTGTGCGTTGCTGAGCACAATTTTAGATGCAATACTTAGACTCTTGCTGGGATGCCTATATAAATAGCTGTTTCATCCAGAACTATGCCCTTTCTAAAGATTGAGGAGGGGAGCAATGGAAGACCACCAGCCAAGCAACCGTGGTATATAGATGCTCGGCATGAACCTCTGTGCAGCATGCTAACACAGATGCTTCTAGGTGGAGACATCATTAATCACACTATTCATATGGGTATGAGTTCACAAAAGATGTATTTCCACAAACCTACATTATTTTCGTAAGCTGCTTTGACAAATACTGGCTTTCCTCAACAAAGTTGCTCATTTAGTAGAAAAGAAAAGAAAAGAAAAACTACGTAGGCAGGGGAAACTCTCCCTACATCAATTAAGGAAAAGGAGACACATTGGCTCAAAAGAGCCTTGCGTCCCCTCGACCACGAAGAGTACAAAAAGAATATCCTAATGGGGATCTGGAGGGTTATTGGAAGCACCCGGCTCCATAACCTGGCTGCAAGAAGTATTCTTGTTTTCAGTAGCATGCCTAGTGGTAACAAGCCTGTTGGCATACATGACAGAATGGGCATGAAGTTTGCGAGCGAGTTTATTGGCGCGTTGGTGGTCAAGTCCCAGTTGTTATTGTAATTTCTCATGAGTCATGAGGGATCACCAGTTTCTCCTGCACAAGGTCAAAAGCATAGAGAGTTTCCAGTATCAACACCCAGTAGCGTGCAGCACACAGCAGGAAAGCAGGCAGGCAGTGAAAACATGCACGCAGGAGGTTATCCACGTTGTTGAGCGTTAAAGGTGTTGCAACCCTCCTGGACGTAAAGATTCAGAGCTGACGGTTATTTGCTGCAGCTTTGTCCAAAGCGCGCATCTGCTGGACAATGTCCCATTGTTACGTCAATGATATGATGTGTTGCTCCCTTTTAAAAAGCAGGACATAGCGTGGAATAGTTGCTTTTTAACGCAACAACTAATATTGCAAGGTACTTTTAAACCAGGTCGTTTATGTGTAGGAGCAGTCCATACAGCTGGATTTCCTGCGTTTCAAAAAGACGTTTCAAAAAGCTTCTCTCTAAATGTGTCAAGGATGGTGTTCTTATGAGCAGGTCTTGACTCAGAAGAGCGACTTCTGCGGCTGGACCGTGCCATTTGAAGTCCAGCTGTTTTTGAAGAGTGTCAGGCAGATCTTCACATGCGGGAGCAGTGAGCAGCTTGTGCATGCACTCCTCACTTCACAACTTATAAGCTTTTGTGCAAATTGGGGCCGATCGCCCCTGGGGGAACATGCGGGCCATCCAAAAATGAATGTTGAGGGGGGTGCAGTTGCCGCACTGCGGTATAAAAGCGTGAACCATAGAATATATGTTTTTCCGAGTTGCAGAATAATACCATTCATGTGTGGCATCTTTTTTCACTTGGCCACTCCTTCTTCAAGAAATGCTGTGACGTGTTCTTACGAACTTACTCCCAAGAGGCGCCCCATTGGAAACCTAATTACCTCTCACGGCCAGGCACTGGAGCTGGGTGCTGCTAGAACCCCCCTAGATCCCCATTAAATCTTATGTTCTTTATAAACGATATAATTCTTATGGTGGACTCCACGTGGCTTTTTTTGAGCCGATGTGTCTAGAGAGCTTTTCTTCTTCTCAACTTGATGTAGAGAGAGTTTCCTCTGCCTCTTTCATTTATTTTGGAGAAGCTTCCCACACATGGATGAAGATGTGTGCAGATGTTTGCAGATGTGTGCTCTAGGATGAAACACGGGCCTGGATGAGCATTGGCGTCGAGCTGCACATTTTTCACACCCATGGAGAGTGATCTTGCGAGAAGGAACGACAGATCTGATGGCTGATAGCGTCATCAGTAATAGGTAAAGGTTTTTAAGGGAGGTTGTTCCATCTGTCGGAATATTGAGGTTTTCCAGGGAATTGCTTTGCATTCTGGCGGAATGAAGTGTCCGTACAATTTAGGTCAATCTCACTGCATAAATTATTTTACGATTTTTGAATTGGTTGAACCCATCTCGGCATGCTTGCATGCAAGCTGACTGGTCAATTTGCTACCACACTGGATGTATGCAGTGCCCATGACACTGGATGTATGCAGTGCAGTTAAGCTCAGGCCACATCCTGGCACAGTGTTTAGGCTCTGTACCTCCTGATGCCAATGGTGATGAATGGCCCGGTGCCGGGCCCGCCCAGGCTGATGATGGTGCACAGCAAGCACAACTCGCTTGGCATGCGCATCATCAATGCTCTCCAGCAACCCTCAATGACCAAAGTGGGTTTAATCAACAATGAGAAAACTGAAGCGTGGCACAAGTATTGAATTGTATACTAGGCCCTAGGCCCCAATAGCACATCTGTCTTGCAGACAAGGCAGTGAGGTGCTTCTTTAACACATGCCACTTGTCTGCAGGTGATGTTTGTAGCTTGCGCAGCCCTGCTGTTGCTTTTCGTGCTCACCATTCCTGCCGAGATGGATGCCCTAGAAGATGAAGATGGATGGGATACCCGGCAGCTCGGGATGGGCAGCATGTCGAGGAGTGGGGGAAGGGGCCTGGGCAGGGGTGATCAAATTGATGGAGATGCTGGGAGAGGGCAACTCTTGGGGGTGCGCAGCCGGCGCAAAGGTTATAAGGAGGGGCCTTATTATCAGGAGGGGATGCTGCAGCAGCTCATGCGCGTAGAGCCTAAAGCCCTGGAATCTCCGTACCTTCCCTCAGTCAAAGTAAGCTGCCTCAGCTTGACTCAGTTTAGTTTGGCTTGGTTACAGGCACCTTTTGCTTCAGCTAAGCTGCCCTTGTAGGCAGGTACAGCTATGTAACCCTATCCTATCCTATCCTACCCTTGACTCAGCTGCCCTAAATACTGTACCAAACAAAGCTTTCACACGAGTGCCCTGATGTGCAGCAATATGGTTTGTTGCGCTGTGTTTTGACAAGCGCATGCTTCCCTCTCATGACAGCATGCTCCCATGTAGACTTCAACCACACATGATACTTGGTCCATAATCTGCTGACTGCAATTCTTTACTGCTACTCTTCTTTGGTGGTCCAGTGATCAGTCGACTGCTACTCTTCCGCTGCTATATATGGCGTTTGCCTGACCTGATTTACGAGCACATGAGTACGGAAGCTACTATCCATGAAATAGTTGAAAGCCTCTCCAACAGCAGATTTGACAGGAGGCACTAATCAGGCTGTGCCTTGCAATCGCAGTATTGGGCAGCGTATGCTGACAGACGTGGAATCCGTGAGTACCTGCAGGATGCAGGCTTTGACCCCCATCCAAAACTAGAAGCAGGGTGAGTTATGGGATTTCCTGTGAGCTGGACGTAATGTCATGCAAGGTTGCAAATCCTTATGTATCTTAGCATACACCCGTACATTGATTGGGAGTACAAAGCTGCCCCCCCAATGGCTGCTTTGTATGCCTCAGTTTTGAGCACCCTGTGAATTTTTGAGTACAAAGCTGCCCCCCCAATGGCTGCTTTGTTGCCTCAGTTTTGAGCACCCTGTGAGTTTTTGATGAATAGATGTGCATTTAATGTCATGGGCCTGCACGCCTTATCTACCAATGAAAAGGTGAAGCCCCGAAGCTTGGGCCCTGGCACTCTGTTCAAGATGGCCAATGACTATCATGGCATGAATGCATAAAAGGTTGCAAGGTTACAGTAGGATTTGACCTTCAGCCAGGTAGTCTGGCTGCTTGACCCACTGGACTGTGCCAGCCACACAAAAAATACCATGACTTCAGAAATGAAATTAATGCACATAAAGCCGCTTTTGAAGGTGTTGAGACTTCATTAAGAAATGTGATGCCATTGCAGGACACATGCTGCATAACTTCGTATGTGGGCATCACAAGGGCATGCTATACTCGATGCTGCAAAATGTATGACATGCCTTGATGCTGCAAAGTGTATGACATGCCTTGATGCTGCAAAATGTATGACATGCCTTGATGCTGCAAAATGTATGACATGCCTTGATGCTGCAAAGTGTATGACATGCCTTGATGCTGCAAAGTGTATGACATGCCTTGATGCTGCAACATGCAGGGAATTCGTGACATGCCTTGATGCTACAAAATGCAGGGCATACATGACATGCCGTGATGCTGCAAGGAAATGACACGCCTTATTTCTGCAATGCAGGGAATATATGACATGCCTCGATGCTGCAAAATACACGCTAGAGGAGCCCTTCCACCCATCAATGCTCGTGCGCAACAGGAAGGTGGGAAGCAGCCCCTTTGGTGAAAGGGCTGATGGTGCTTTTATGGGGTGAGCGCCATCAGTTGTCTGGAACGGCTTGAAATGGCCCTCAACAGTTCTCTTGCATATTTGAATTTTACACCTGCATATTTGCAATCCACACTTGCAGATTTGCATTTCACTTGGATGTTTGCATTTTGTTTGCAGTCAAGCAGCGGAGGTTTACAAACCTCACCCATCAGCCTATGTGAAGGGACAGGCTCCGATTTGTCTTGACTGTTGGTGAGGCCTGTGAAACAAGCCTCGGCTTCCCCCCGATTTGCAAAGTTATTCCTAAATTAAGTTGCATTCAAGAGCCAACCACATTTCTTAACGACACAGTGCATGATGGATGCAATGTGCTGATTGGATTTAAATGGCATGGTAAAATGTAATGGCACAGTGCGTGAATGCCCTTGCATGCCTCCCTGAACCTCCCTTATCCTGTGTGAGCTTGGCAGCTTGCATGCTTAGTAGGCCTTGCCAATCCTAGCAAGCTCGCTCCTGAGCATAAACTGTATCCAGAAGGCCTAACTCTTTTCCATTCTCAATGGCTTTTTCTTCTTTTACACCAGGCCCATCGAGTCACGGGCATGAGGTGTGTTGTGCTGAGGCGTGCTGCTCCTGCTTTTGTGTGAATAAGGGTATGTCCCAGAGGATTTGCAAGGGAAAGCACCGCTTGCAGCATGGCGTTGGGGCCAAATGTAAGAGACTTGGAAACTAGACTTTTTCCTATTTGACATCCTGCCTGATTTTGATCTAGTGTCGTCTTGCATCAGACTGATGCAAGTTTCAGAGGTGCTGTGATCTGCTTTTGTGAATCTGTTTAGGTACCAGAGGACTTGCCGGGGGGAGCACCGCTGGCAGCATGGCGTTGGGACTCTGGCATCATCACGCGAGAGGAGTTCGATGCAGTGCCCAAAAACCTCCGCACAGGCAATGGGGGTTCGTGCGCACAGTGCGCGAGGGCGAACGCATTCAAGGTAAATGAGGCCCACTACGTGCATCATCATCGCTACCATTCTGAGATCGTCATCAATGGAGGATCATTGCTTTGTTGTTTTGGTGAGGAACTGGTAGCAAACTGGTGTTTTTAACCTGTGGGGTTCAGGCAAGTTGGTCATCCCCACGAACGGCCCCCCCCCCCCCCAGTCTCATTTAGCTGTTCATACCTCCTGCGTGTGTCCTTGCATTCTCTGAGCATGCCAAACATGTTTTTAAGCCCCAAGCATCAAGGATAACTGAAAAGTTGGCATGTGGAGGTGCTCTGTGAGGCACATAGGCTGTTTTGCATCCATTTTGGCAGGAAAGTTGGATTTTTATACCTGCATCAAATGACGAGCAGGCCAACTCTCCTGGACTTAAGCTAAGCTGCTCTTAGGTCGTCTAAACACGCTGTGGTGCCAGATTTTGCAGGGGGACACTGGGGGAGCGTGCTGGTGGGGGAACCCGACAGCATGGATGTGGGCGCGGAAGGAAGGGCCTCCGCCAGTTTGCCCTTGCTGCAAGCTGGCGCCCCCAATTGGGCATAGAGTTGAGGCAGAACATGATGCTTCTATTGGAATAAAAATGTGCTCGATTGGTGGTCTGTTTGCAAATCGGCACACTGGTTTGTTCCGTTACTCACAATTTCAAACATTGGACGTGACAGGACAAAAAAACAGGTGCCATTCCTCAGCCAGACTGCCTATTGCGCCCTTTCTTGTTTTGATAGAAGCATCATGTTCCGCTGCTATTCTGTGCCAAATTGGGGGCGGCAGCTTGCAACATGGGCAAGCTGGCGGAAAACCTTCCTTTCATTCCCACATCCGCCCACATTCCGCCAAGATGGGTCAAACTGCTCCTGCTGCCCACCCGCTGCACCTCACCCCACCCTCCTTACACCTCTCTGCAGAGAAAATTAAAAGCAGCCATCCAAGGCACTTTTCAGGTCTGGGAAGGGTGCAGGAGGTGCTGAGATATGGTCAAAAAATATAAAGTGAGACAGTTTGGCCTGACTTGGGGGTCCCATCCGTGTGGACGACCAGTTGGGGCTGTCATGCAAGCTGTCCTTGGTTTGGACAAAATTGGGCAATTTGGAGCCGTCATGCATACTTGTCCCTGGTTTGGACAAAGTTAGGTAAATTGGAGCCGCCCTGGAAACTGTCCTCGGTTTGGGCAAAGCTAGGCACATTGGAGTCGTCCTGGAGACTGTCCTTGGTTTGGACAGAGTTAGGCACATTAGAACCGTCATGCAAGCTATCCTTGGTCGGGCAAAGTTGCACACATTTGGCATTCAATGGTTATACTTAAAAATCGATGTCCTGTGATTCGCATGTAGATCCAAGGAGGCCGGCTGTACACTCGCGACACCAATGAGGACGACATGACCATGCGGATGTACATGGATATGTTCATCTTGGCAGCCCATTTGTATGACATCCCTGACATGGATTTCATCGTCCACACGTGAGTTAGGTAGCTCAGGGCTTTTTGTGCGCTGCAGCAGACGAACCAATGTTGTAGGCACATGAGATTTTTGGACTGAGGGCAACTGTGTATTCTGGACATTTTAAGCGGCTGTTTTCCTTGTGCAATTGGAAATGCACCCGCCCATGAAAGGGGGGACTTCTATTCTGGAACACGCTAATTTTTTCCTTACTTAGAAACTCTTGAACATTTCTCTGGGCTCTGTTTTGAGGAATGCAGTAAAGCTCAAAAAGCTTATGAGCACTGCTCAGTACGGGTAAAAGCGCTGCTCAGTATGCGTAAGCATTGGTACTCCCACCCTACGGCCTTGCATGCTTGTCCTCCAACACTCTTGGCTGCCCACAAGTACCTACTTTTGCAAGGCGGCTGCCAACAACATAATGCCCAAGGCACAGTGCATACAAATTTTAAGCTGGCTGCCCATTAGTGCCCGCTAGTCACTTGTGTTGAGCTGAAAATTCAATTGCACCTTCCAGGCTTCCTAGATCTGCCATGGACTTCACCTGACATCTGAACCTTGAGAAAGTAATTCATTTTGTTTCTGCATATCGCCGGCTCTGGGACCGGCACAGTGGCCAAGGACACATGAATTCCTGTGCCAAACTCTCACATTTATTCCATGCACATAGGGGACAGCGCAGTGGCCTATATGCCCTCGCAGCACCCACAGCTTTGCTCTTTTAGTCTCGGTTTTGATGCCCAAATGGCACGCACTTTTTCATTTCCACACTGTCTGTGGGGCAGGCGCTGCTGTAGCTGGCATGCCCTTGCTGGCCTTCAATTGATCCTTCAATTGATTGCAGCCGTGAACCCTTACCGTAAAGAATGCACATGTATGCTGTGCCTGCAGACCTCACCAACCGGTGTTTAGCATGCTGCCCTGGTGGCCACAAACTTTGCTCTCTTGTCTCACAACCTTCATCCCCCCCTCCCCTCCCCATCCCTACACAAACGCAGGGGGGATGGCGCAGTGGCTGGCATGCCCCTGCTGGCTACCAACATCCACAGGGATCACCCTCAGGGCGGTTTCACTATCCCCTACATCACCGACTGGAACCAGAACGCGCTGAGCCTACAACAGAGCATGGCGTGGGCGGACTGCGAGCACGCCAGGTGTGTGTGTATGTGTGTATGTGTGTGTATGTATGTGCGCGCGCGCGCGTGTGTGTGTGTGTGTGTGTGTGTGTGTGTGTGTGTGTGTGTGTGTGTGTGTGTGTGTGTGTGTGTGTGTGTGCGCCCGTGTGTGTGTGTGTGCGCGTGCGTGTGAGCGTGAGTAGGCAATTGTTGATCGCAAAGGATGGGCTGTTTGAAGCCTCGATTTGCTACATTGAGGTCAAGCTCCTGTCATTCCTGCAACCAATACACACAACGGTGTGTGATGTGCTGGCAGACAATGCGACCATCACAGCTTTATGGTCAGGGTGTGTCAGCACAGCAGGGTTTGATAGCACAGCTTTATGGTCAGGGTGTGATAGGGTAGTGAGGGTGTGACAGCACAGCAGGGTGTGACAGCACAGCTTTAAAGCCAGGTCGTGACAACGCAGCTCTAAAGTCAGGGTGTGACGGGATGAGTGCTTGTTGCATCAGATTTCCTCCAGGAACAGGTTTGACCGTGGCTGCACATTTGGTGATAGGCTTGCCCTGCTGCCTGGCCTGCGTAGCTGTGTGCCACAGGAATGGGGTGGGAGGAACACTGGCAGGGGTGCCTACCTGTGTGTGATTGTGACTGGGTGCAGCTGGGAATGCACGGCGGCTGCTACAGCCTCACACACACGCCCACACAGAGCGTGAAGCAACTACAGAGGATGTGAGGATCTCAACCCCTCGTTCATATGCACCCACCCAATCGTCCCACTGTGCCACATGCTGTGTGGCGAGCAGTGCTGTGCCCTAACGGCGTAAATTGATTTTGCCACCGTAAATAACGGTGATTTTCTGACGTTGACGTCACATCCGGTGTGTTTTTTCCTGATGGTATGAAATCGTCAGTAACGGTGTGAAATACTCACCGTCAGGAACTCAGAGTGACCCAAAGTGCGAACTCATTGCCGAGTGAGTGAACTTGCAGGCCTCCGAGTGAACTCAAAAGCCTTAATCAGATTATGTACGTCAAATTATTCACAGCCGCGTAGGAACATGAAGAATGGGGCCAGATCGAGTCTGGACGGGAGCAGCCTGTATCACCCACAGCAGCTGCTTGCCCCCCTCCAAATGCCGAATTTGGCATTTCAGTGGACATTTTTCAAAATAGCTGTAATTTTTGACGGTGTTTTGCCATAAATAATGGAAAAGCCCAATCGTCAGACGTCAAAAAACAATTTACTGTCATTTATGGCCAGAATTTTATTTTTTACGGTGAAAACCGTAAATTACGTTACGTAACGTAACTTACGCCTGACGCCGTCAGCCGTAAGGGCACAGCACTGGTGGCGAGGCTCCACTTCTGATCCTCTCATTGAGACAGTATCGTTTGACAGATTGTATTCTCAATCCTTCTTTGTCATAGGCATCCACCCGGTCGTCCCACTGTGCCACGTGCTGTGTGGCGAGGCTCTACTTCTGATCCCCTCATTGGGGCAGTGTCGCTTGACAGCGTGGCACGCACAGTACGCTTCAAGCTGCACATGCTCAGCACGCTGTACCCTGATGTGCTGGATGCACGCATAACCAAGGTGTGGGGCGGTCCGTGTGTTTGTTGGGGCAGCTGCTGGTGTGTGTGTGTGTGTATGTGTAGTGTGTCTGCCGGGTATTGTGTTTGCCAAGCTGTGCATGCTCAGCACTTGAACCCTGACATGCTGCATGCACGCATCAAATGAGGTTTGGAGTGGCATGTGCTGTTGGTGAGGCTGCGGGGTTGAAGCGGGGGTGCCTGGAAGCCTAGGTATCCCCGTTTCCGCTTTAGCCCTAGCTGTCCCTGGCTGTCCCTAGCTGCATCAATTTTGATTGAAGTACCTCGTTGAAGGTACTCATCCAAAGCCCTGCACACGTGCTGTCACCATTGTGTGTGGATGCCTCCGGGCACAAGCAGTGTGGATTGATTGCTTAATCAGATGGCAGTAAGTTATTGCCTTAATGCGAAGCTTTGGAATCAAGGGATTTGTCTGTCCTGGCCTTTTGATTGTAAGGCCTCAGCATGGGTGATGGCAGCCCTAGCACACTTGTTCTCAGTGCCAGAGGTGCACCATGGCTGTGAGCTTCACTGACAGAGGTGCACCATGGCTGTGAGTTTCACTGACAGAGGTGCACCATGGCTGTAAGCTTCACTGTCAAAGGTGCACCATGGCTGTGAGCTTCACTGACAGAGGTGCACCATGGCTGTGGTGTTATCAATGACAGAGGCACACCATCATGGTGGTTTTGATGCTATCAATGACAGTGGCGCACCATATCACAGTGGCCATGACGTTATTAATGACAGAGGCTCACCATCATGGTGGCTGTGATTTTCATTGGCATTGGCACACCACATCATGGTGGCCGTGATGCTATTAATAACAAAGGCTCACCGCCATGGTAGCTGTGAGTTTCATTGACAGTGGCGCACCATATCATTTTGGCCGTGATGGTATTAACAGCAGAGGTACACCATCATGATGGCTACGATGTTTCAATGATGGAGGCGCCCCATGGCTGTCATAGGTTAAAGGAGCACACCATGGCTGTCACACCCAGGCCCCTGTCCTGTAACACCCTTGTTTTCAGTATCAGAGGCGCACCATCATTAACTTTCATAACATAGGCGCATCATGGCCGTTACACCCATGCCCCTGTGCTGTAGCACCCATGCTGTGACATCTAGGCACATCATGGCATACCCATGCATAGCTGCGACATGCAGGTCCCTGTGCTGTATCGCTGCAGGTCATCCAGACGCCTGACCTGTTCTTCTTCTGTGAAGACAACCCCCATGCTGATAGCCTGTGCAAGCACCAGAGCCAGGGGCTGGCAGAGTTGGTGGGGCAGCCTAACGCGAACGGGGGGAGATGGCAGATGGGTCTGGATGAGTTCCAGAAGTTTGCGCTGGTGGTTGACGTGGATGGCAATAGCTGGTCATCGAGGTGAGGCAGGAGAAAGGGGGGGGCCGTTTGGTGACAGACGCGGGAGGTGTTGGACGATGGCAACAGCTGGTCACTGTGGTGAGGCTGCTCGTGGGGTCTGCGCAGGCTGGCCATCCATGGGTGCGCTGATTCCAGGCGGCGCACGTGCATGGTTGCAGCATGCAGGTCTTGGCTTCCCGATTGCGCTACAGCCGTCAACTGAAACGCAAGAACATGTATTAAAGTGGGAGGGGCAAATGCAAGAGGAACATTTCAAGACGAATGGTGGCTGCCAATTGGATGGTGGTGAATATGATGTGAACGTGATGGTGGTGAATATGGATGGCAGCTGCTGGTTAAACGGAAATGGCGACAGTTGGCCACCAAGGTAAACTGTGCAGGAGGCCTGCAGGTTTCAAGGAAACTGTGAAGGAAAAGACTGCGCATGCTTTCCGTTCGAGAAATAGGATGGGGGTGATTGGTCAAAGCAGATGTCACTACTACTGTCGCTAATGTTTAGAAGCACTACAAGGAGCAGGTCGGCATTGTAGCTGATGGGAGGTTCAATTCGCTCCTGTGCATATGCAAGGCAGGGCTGGCCTCTGTTAGGTTTTGCATGCTGGACCGTCAGCGTGCCAAAGCCAGACGAAACACTGCTTTTCTTCATGCTCACCACTCTTCTGCAATGCTAGTGCTGGACCGCCAGCATGCTGATACCAGGTGAAACACTGCCCTCTACCTCACAACCGCAGTCGTGTTTACCCATGCTATTCGTGCTCGTGACACCCGACATTCCATGCTGTTTGCTTTTTTGCACCACCTTATGTATGTGGATCCCCCCGGCCCCTTTCCTTTCATGCACCAGGTTCTTGCTGCCCTCCCAGATCCCCCCCCCTTAACACTTTCTTTCTGTGAGCTGGGTTCTTGTAGCTCTGCCAGATCTCTACGCCCCCCTTTCTTTCTGTGCGCCAGGTTCTTGCAGCTTTCCCAAATGAGCACACGGCCCATACTCAAGCAGGCCTCAGCCAGGCAAGGCTACTACGAGCACTTCTTCCCACCTGGGTTTGATGTGGTGGCAGTGGAGCCCTTTGCCAACAACCTCACGGACACCCCGCAAAGGTAAAAGCACATGTGTGTGAAAACTGCCCTGCAATGGTGAGCACGTGGCAGTTGAGGCCCTTGCCAATAACATCATGGATGCCCTGCAAAGGTAAAAGCACATGTGCACTTAACCCAAACTGCCCTGCAATAGTGAGCACGTGGCAGTGGAGCCCCTTGCCAACAGCATCATGGATGCACTGCAGCGGTAAACAGCTTTCCAGCCTCCACGCAAAGCGCCAAAATGTCCAGAAACATGTGGCTTGTGTGCAGCAGCGTTGGGACCCTTTGCCAAGAGCCCCTTGGATGTGTCCCTCGCAGAATGGGGTTGGTATTGAGCAACACTCAATCGTTTGTCAGGGCCTAAAGCGCATCTCAAGATGCTGCTGCACACCAGGTTGTACCATTTAAGAACTTGGAATGATTCAAGGACATGAAGCCTCTCGAATTGCTGGCGACTTGCTGCCATACCACCTCACACACAGGTACAGAGCAGACGAGGTAGTGCTTGCAATGTGCCCAGCACGAAGCACACCTTTTATACATTCATGGGCACTAGATGCAAGTCACAACCTACTGCTGCTGCTGCTGCTGCTGCTGCTGCTGCAGATGCTGATGCTACTGCTGCGCTGTGTGCGCAGGGCAAAGCAGGTCCTGCATGCCATGGGCTTTCACCCGGAGGGCTACTATCAATGGCAGCGTCAGAGAAGGCTGCACAAGCACTGCAAGGGCAAGTGCGAGGAGATTCCGGAGCTAGAGGTGCGTGGGTTTCATGGCATGAATGTGACACCTTCATGAGCACATGCAAGGCATGGGCTACTATCAATGGCAACGTCATAGTTGGCAAGCACTACGAGAAGAAGTGCAAGGAGGACCTGGAGCTGGAGCTATGTAAGTTTGGGTGCATGGGTATGACACATACATGAGCACATGCAAGCGGGGGCTACTATCAACGACAGCATATTTAGAGAAGGCTGCATAACCACTGCAAGGGCAAGCGTGAGGAGGACCTGGAGCTACAGCTATGTGAGTTTGTGGGTGTGACACACACACATGAGCATATGCAAGCGGGGGCTGCTATCACGACAGCATATTTAGAGAAGGCTGCATAAGCACTGCAAGGGCAAATTTGAGGAGGACCTGGAGCTACAGCTATGTGAGTTTGTGGGTGTGACACACATGAGCACATGCAAGCGGGTGCTATTATCAACAACTGCATCAGAGAAGGCTGCATAACCACTGCAAGAGCAAGCGTGGTGAGGACCCGGAGCGAAATCTGTGTGAGTTTGTGGGCGTGACACACACACACACACACACACACAAGAACGTGCAAGCATGGGCTGCTATCAATGGCAGCATCAGACAAGGCCGCATCAACACTGCAAGAACAAGTGTGAGGAGGACGTAGAGCTGGAGGTATTTTTCACAGTGTGTGGGTATGACAAACATGAGCACATGCAAGCATAGGTAGACACAGGAGTGCACCTGAATTATACAGACATCTACACAACATGTGCGTATTGTAGTGGACAATAGACGAGTGCACAGGCCAAACAAACCCCAATTGCATGACCGTATTGTGAATTGCAAACAAACATGAATGAAACGATGTGGATTTGCCATCAGAAGACAGCTCTTACACACTTGCAGAGGCTGGATTACATCATGGAGCGCAAGGAGCAGGAGCTGCTGTGCAGGGATGAGGGGCTAAGGGGAGAAGGGCACGCATGATTCCCAAATGCAGTCTGAACTGTGCACACTTGCAGATGCAGGACTGTATCGCGGAGTGCAAAGAGCAGGAGCTGCTGCGCAGAGATGAGGGACCGGAGGAAGAGCATGCAGGGGCCACCTTGGACAGTGCTACAGGGGATGGGGACACATGGGGTGAGTGCAGGCATGTGTGCGCATGTGCACGCCCTTTGCTTTTTTGCTCCTTTGTGTGTGTGTGTGTGTGTGTGTGTGTGTCCTGTCCTTCCCCGCCAACCCTCTCGCACATGCTCTCTCCTGCAGGAGATGACACTTCAACTGGCAGCTCGGATCTGAGCAGTGACGAAAAAAACAACTGGCGCGCGCGTGCCTCTGTGGCCAGGACCCCTGAGAAGGCTGCAGGGCCACGCGTTCTGAAAGCCGGGGTTGTCAGTAGGCACAGCGGGGGGGAGGGGGAGGCCGGGTATGGCGGCTCCTGGCTGTCCAAAGCCAGGGCTAAGGCTAAGGCACAGAAGCAGGCCAAGCTCAGAGAGGCAGCCCTGGCAGAGGTGCGTGCTTTGAGCATGTCCTTCCTGAAATCCCCCCTTGAATGGTGCCTGAGCTACCACACGTTTGCTGGCGTTCTCAAGGGCTGAGGCTGTAGGAAGGAAGCGGGCCAATCCCAGAAAGGTGGCCCTGGAAGCAGAGGTGTGTGCTTTGAGCATGTTCTTCCTGGCACTTCCCCACCCCCCCGCATGCTGCCTGACCTACCGCACATTTGCTGGCTTTCTCAAGGGCTGAGGCTGTAGGAAGGAAGCAGGCCAAAAGCCCAGAAAGGTGGCCCTGGGAGTAGACGTGTGTGCTTTGAGCGTCTCTACTCTCAGGAGCGCCTGCTGAAGTGTTGTTGCTCGAGCCTTCAGGTTGGGGTTCCAGTGGCTCAGCTGAACTGCAGTGTTTCAGGGAATGTGTTAGGGCTGCAGCGAGCCATGGACACATCACGCCTGCACACAGGGCTGCAAGCCTGCAGGTTTTCTGAAGGTGTTCTTTGTGTGGACAGTGCAGCACAGAAATGCTCACATGAAAGAGACTGCCTTTGAAGGCCCGTGTGAACCCCTCCTTGTTGGGAGGTCACCATTTTTTTTGGAAGAGGCTGAAGTGCGAAGGCTTGAGCCTTCATTAAAAGGTCAGCGCCTCATTGCGCATTCTTCTCTCAAGCACCGTGCAGCCACAGAATTTTAAGCAACTGGTGTGTTCGATCTCTTGTATGTGCGTCAATTTGTCCATCCATGTTTGGATTATGTTCCCCTGCTCACTCTTGTCCAGTGCTTAGGCTGGCTTCTTGACCATCACTCTATTTTTTTTATAAAATGAAGCAGATACAAGGGCCTGTGAATTGTTTTCAGACTGCATACTTGTTGCTTATGCACATGGATGGTGTGTGTGTGTGTGCGCGTGCTGCACATGCTGCATGTAGCAAGGTTGTGCAGGCTAAACGTTGCCTTTCTGATACATGCAGGCTGATATCTGGGCACAAGGAGATGATTGTAGCAATGATAATGTTGATCATTGCAGGCAATGCGGTGGTCCTGGCATTCCCTGACATGTATGGGCTGAGATCCGGGCACAAGGAGATGATAACAGTGACGATGATTACGGTGATCATTCAGTTTGAAGGCAAAGCGGCAATCCTTGCCTTCCTTGACACATGCAGGCTGATACCCGGGCACAAGAAGAAGACAGCGGTGATGATTACAGGAGGCAAAGAGGCAGGGAGGGTGATGAGGAGTTTGCGGACGATGAGGTGGAGGTGGGCAGTAGCGGCAATGGCAGCGTTGAGGATGAGGCCAATGCACTGGCGGGTGATGACGACTTTGGGGCGGGGCGACGGCGGCGGCGGCTGCAGCAAGTAAAAGATGGCGGTGTCCTTGCAAGTGGGGATGGTGATGAGGATGGTGGGTTAGAGAGAGGGGGTGGCAGGCTGCAACAGGGGAGTGATGGGCCACAACAAATGTTGTCGAGGGAGGCCATGGGAGAGGAGGGCCATGGAAAGGGATTAGAAAAGGGGGTTAAAGACGCTCTGGCCATGGACAACAGCTGGCATGGAGTTGCGCGTAGCCGCAAGGCGAGTAAAAGCAGCGCCAGCAGCTGGGATGGTGCCAATGGTGGTGTGGGAGGGGTTAGTGATGGTGGAAGGAGCAGCTGGGCAGCGAGCAGCAGCAGCAGCAGCAGTAGCAGTAGCAGTGGGGGCGGTGATGATGAATTAAGCGCCCGCAGGAGGCGCCTGATGGCTTCTGGATTTAGCTTGGGGCTGACAGGGAAAGGGACCTCCAAGAAGGATTACACTGAGCAGGTTGGTGCACAAGCATGGGGTGTGGGGTTTTCATATATGTGATTTAGCTCAGGGCTGACAGGGAATGGGACCTCCAAGAAGGATTACACTGAGCAGGTTGGTGCACGAATGTGGGGTGCAGGGTTTTCATGCATGTGGTTCAGCTCAGGGCTGACAGGGAAAGGGACCACCAAAAAGGATTACACTGGGCAGGTTTGTGCACAAATCGTGGGGGACGGGTTTTTCATAAATGTGGTTCAGCTTGGGGCTGACTGGGAAAGGAACCTCCAAGAAGGATTAAACGGAGTAAGTTGATGCACAAGCATGGGGTGCGGGTTTAAGGTGTCTGTGTGTGTGCAGAAATGATTAAGTTGTTTGTTCTGAGGTGCACATGCAGGGCTATGGCAAATTTGTTTCCAGATGCAACTTCTGCCATACCTACGTTTGCAAATCTGTTGAGCAGGTTCTGCAACCAGATTTTGGACAGTTTGGTGTGCACGCACACACGGAACACACACACACACACACACTCACCACGTAGCAAACACGTGCTTTCGAGCTTGTCATGCATGAGCTGCACATCGAGATACATGCTTGCTTACCAATGCACACATGCGCATATGCCCTGGTGCGCAATTTTTTGCCTGTGTAGGTACGCTTAGAAACCACATGCAGGTGCACAGCAAGTTGGCGCTGAATGCCTTGAGGGCCATCAAGAATGCTAAGGTTCATGGCTGTATAGGCACGCAGCAGACAGGCTCGGCCTCAGGATGAGGTGGATTCATTATGGCCCAAACATCTAAAGCCTTTAGAACATGTCTAAAGCATTTAGGAAAGGGGGTTGCCTTGTTGACCAAAAGGAAGCTTCTTTTTGCTCAGGGAACCTGGATGCGGGTACTGGCCCAAACGCTGTGGGGGTCACATCAACATACACACACACGCACACAAACACACACACACATACACACACACACATAAATATGCATGTCTGCAGGCACACAACCTGACTGCCATGGTAGCACGCATAGTGAGTGCTGTTGGTGCCCTCATCAACGCACAAATGCATGGCTGCGCGACACGAATACCACGGGAGCTCTCAATGAACACAGTCGGTGCCTCCAAGCACAAACAATGGATGGCTGCAGGTGCACAGCATGAATGCTGTGGGAGCTCGCATCAAGAATGCTGCAGAAGGGCCCTCGTTAACGCACGAATGTATGGCTGCAGGTGCACAGCATGAATGCCATGGGAGCTCACATAACGAGTGCTGTTGGTGCTTTCAAGAACACACGAATGCATGGCTGCAGGTGCACAACATGAACGCCGTGGGAGCGCTCATGATGAACCGCTGGACCATGTTGGAGGCTGTGGCCTACAGCCTGAATAAGTATGCAGAGATGTGCGACTGGGAGTCCCTGCCAGAGGAAGGTTACTCCCCGGTGAGCGTGGTGCATGTCAAGCCTGCTGCATGTGCTCTACATGTGTGCTCTGTGTATGTGCGCACATGTGTGTGTGAATGCAAGGCAGCATGAATGCATGGTAGCGTAACAGTGTTTGTGCATGGTGACGTGGGTGAACAGATGGATGGATGGATGTGTGAGTGCAGTGCATGGCAGCGTGCACGGCTGCTGCTGTGCAATCGTCATCAAAGTTCATGCATGGGTTTGTTAAGGTACTGATGCATGTGCAGGTGTGGGCATGCACTTGTGTATTTTCGGTTTGCACTTTGCGACCGCTCAATGTGGAGGTATGGAGCGTGGTTGACTTGCCGTGTTCACCATGTCTTGCATTGCGCGGCACATGGCATGGCATGGCATGGTGTGGTGTGGTGTGGTGTGGTGTGGTGTGATGTGGCAGTCCAAGGTGTGATGTGGTGTTCCAAGGTATGGTGTGGCAGTCCAAAGTGTGATGTGGCAGTCCAAGGGGCACAGCTCTGCCACGGCACCAGATGGTCCAGCTTTCAGGTGTCAGATGTGTGAGAAAAGGTAAAGGCTGCTTCAACGATGCCAGATGTGAGGAAAGGTGATCGAGGCTGGTTCAACAACCCAGGGACAGCGCAGCAGGTTGTGCTCCAAGCCGTGTCCCCTCCACAAAAAAATGGAAAGAGTGTGCTTGCCGGTAGGCTGTGTGCAACAAGGAGAGGACTGAAGTCACCTGCAAGAATGCAGCTGTGCCAGGGCACGCACTGTTGTGCTCGTTGCTCAGTGCTTCCCTCACAAAAAGCTCTTTTCCAGAAATACAAGCTTGTTGGCGTGTAGGGTGTTGTGGGGAGCCTCCTAAGTGCAAGAGCTTATCACCTAATAAGGAGGAATGCTTGGTGGTGAAGGTTTGGCAGCGTGTAGGGTTGACAAATTCGCCAATTTAGAAATATTCTAGCATTCAAATTTTTTCATATTATTGGCAAATTCAAAATTGCCAATGCGTAGAATTTTACACCCTCCGCCAAAGACGGGGCAGAAGACCCCCCAGACACCGCCAGACATACCCAATCTCTCTTGGCCATCTGTTCTATGATGGTGACATGGTCCCAATCAAGACCTTTACTCTTCCCCATTTTAATGTCTGTATAGCCTGGGGGGAAGGGGGTAAGTGGAGGGAAGGGGGGAGGGGTGGTTGAAGGTAGTTGCTACCCCCTTTTTCAGCCCCTCGCCTAGCAGGCTAATATGCGTTCGCATAATGCGTCAAATTTCAAAATTTTCCGCATTATTGGCAAATTTATTTTGTCAAACCGGCAAATATGTCAACCCTGGCGTGCACCCAGAATGCTGGAATTATGACTGGAAACACGCACATGCATGATTGATAATGAGGCCAAGGACTGCCATGAATTTGCACATATTAAGGACGTGTAGGCGTACAGGATGCATGTGGCTATACATTGACACTGCCTTGCGCTGAATGCCATGCACACAGTGCCACACACATATACGTATGTTTTGTATGTATGTATGTATGTATGTATGTATGTATCAGAGTTGGGGATTCGCCAATTTGACAAAATAAGTCCACCAACAGTTTCACAGAGCTTCAGGTTTGACTAACAGTTCAGAAACACTTTCGCCTGTAGGCAGGGGGCGAAAACAGGGATAGCAGCTGCCCCTCAACCACCCCTCCAATCTCTTCCCCTTGGCCCCCGTTGGCACGGTTGATGATGGGGAAGGACAAGGGTCCGCCAGTGGGGTATCAGTTGGTGGTCAGGGGGAGGTGTTAGTGGGGTGTCAGAGGTTCCGTTTTTGGCACAGTGGGCAAGTTGGACGAATTGCGCTTTAAGATGCGCCAAAAATGTGGAATTGTTATTTGAAATTGCCAACATTTCAAAATTGGCAAATGACTCAACCCTGGTATGCATGTACGTATGTATGCATGTATGCATGTATGTACATGTGTGTGTATGTTTTGAGTATGCATGCATAGCGTACACTCAATTTTACAGTGGGCTGCATGTGCTTGCAGGCTAGCTTCGTGGGCAATGTTGAGTGGATACCTTCGGAGCTCCGAATGCAGGTCATGGATTCTCTGAATGAAGACAGCACATATTGATAGAGCCCTCCATGCCTGTTCATGCTGGGTCTACTTTTTGGCACAAGAACATCAGGAGTATATTGAAGAATACAGAACCTGGTCTTTGGAGCAGAGGAGTACAAAAAAGGATGTGGAAGGACTGCCTAAACGCGCGCATCATCGGACCTCGTGTGATTGCATCCTGACCATAAGCTTACCCATGCGTGTATACATGGGCTATTGGTGAATAAATTTGGGAACATTCTGATTGTTTTTAACTGTCAATCTCCTGCACATCCGACCGTGCTCCCTCTGGTGCTTTTCTGGTGTTTTTGTAGATAAATGTGAGGCTCACTGTCCACAGCAGTGCTGTTTGCTGAGACTTGCCTTGATGCATTTGATCGTGTTGTTATCCAGTGGTGCCTTTTCTGGCTGAACATTGCTCAACTTAAAAAAATGTTTTTAGCCTTATAACACTGAAGGTTGGGCCTATCAGACAAAATCCAGGACTTTCGGGAAAGGTAACATTGCTGCATCTGCCTACAGGGCAGTTTACAAGGGCAGCTGAAGCAAAAAAGAGCCTGCAACCAACCTAGAGTAGGTTTACAAGGTTTACAAGGTTTACAATGGTGGCCTACAGCCCGAGACTCTGGCTGATGGCAGCTGGTGAAACAAGCTCAACCAGTATCAAAAATTGAGACTAAATCTGACACAAATCTAAGAAGTCTGAATGAGTCTTGATTAAGGAAAGCATTGATTTCAGAATCAGTGATAGTATGATGGCAAGCCAAGAATGGAATAAAGTCAGCGTTTGAAGGCGGAGCAAACACACGCAAAGTTTTAAACATCTTTTCAAAAAGGTCCTTGTATCTCGTGCGTAGCTCACGCACCTCAGTACATTTGCAAAAGAAAAGCACATGTTTTTCAACCTAGAGTAGGTATGTTAATTGGAAATGAAAAACTACGGGCCAAAGTTTAAAGTGTCGACTTGCTGCAATCATTATGATAAGGCTCATGTACTGGCTTTTTGAAACGAGCATGCCCAGAGTGTGCATACAAAATTCATCAGGATAGCAGCTAAGCTCAGTATACCAGGAAATGCGCAGTGCTTCTGCCTGGAACCCTGGGCCGCATAGCGTTCGGAGAAATTGTAGGATCAGCATACTGTTAGGAATGGCTCATGAGAAAAAAACGTCGAAAGACTCAAGGGAAGGGAGGAAAGAATTACATAGCTGATCAAGGCTCAAACAGAAAGACAAGACAAGACAAGAAACGAAAAGACTAGCCAGGTGCGTGCATTGAGGAAAGGTCCCCTCACTAGCTAGCTAGGGCCTCAAACAATCCAGTTCAAGTTACCGAGCTTCAAAGATCAACACCAGGCATGCTACTCATTTGCAAGGGGCTTCTAAGGAGGTTAAGTTGCTAAGTGTGTGGCGATGGAGATTAGGGAAAGAAGTGTCCGAGCGACCAACATTTAAGTCATCAACAGATCCCAGCTAGCTCTGTCTGCTTCAGGTTTGGAACAACTTGGTAAGAGCCTAGCTATGATTTCATAGGACCTTGCACGCGACAACAGGGGCTTCATATATGGAGGGCAGCTGCTTGAGGGGAGAAGAAAAGCCTTTCCTGAGGAAAGCTACGTGGGCAGTGAAACTCCCCACATCAATTAAGGAAAAGGGACACCTAGGTCTGAGGCACCACGTATCCCCTCCACCATGAGATGCCTTCTTAGTGTAAAAACAAATGCTTGAGGGGAGGCATGGGGAGAACTTCTCCCCATGCCTCCTTGAAGGGGCAGCACCATGGCGGGGACAAGCACTGGCAGGAAAGGAGCAGCAGCAATGGGTGTAAGTGTGCCTTTGCCTAACCTGTGACCTGAAGGCGTGGGGGCCCTGGCCCTGGTGGCAACAGTGGGATTTGCAAAATCCCCGACCCGAGGGGAGGCAGAGGCTTGAGGGAAGGCACAGGGGAACTGTTTTTCCTCAGGAGGCTCCTTGTTCCCGAATGCTTGCAGGTAAACAACACGCCCTTTCTGTACAGTATACCGCATGCTTATCACAACGCTGGCATGATGCCAGGGCAGGTTTTGTGGTTCCAGAATGTTTTGAGTGTTGTCATGACGAGAGTCTGCTGTAACAAGAGTGTGCTGCAAGTTAGTTGAGTTAGTTGGACAGTTGATATTTATGCCTGTGATTGAGCAGCTGTGGCTGGTCATGGGATGTTAAGACACTGTTATGGATGCGTCAGTTTCTCAGCCTGACAGCGTAGGCAGAATGTGCTTTATGGTGAACCAGCCTGACCTTGCCCATTTTGGGTTGGAGGTGTGTGTGGAACTGCATGCAACACCAACACTTCGAGTGAGCAAAGCCACACACGTTTTGCACTTGCGGAATGCACCACACAAACGTCAACAAGCACCTCTTGGCTTGTGGCATTGGCCACTTTTATGTTTTTGGCTGCCCGTAGCTTGCTGGCTTAGACCAATATGTGCCCTACTCTTTGTTTTTATTGCGCTGAGCAGTGCCTAGCAAACATCACCAGACAGCAACAAACATAATTTGTTATCTTTTCTTTCCGGTCTAAGTTTTGTGAGTTGAGCATTTTCTGGCCGGGTCTCTTTACAGGCCTCAATGTTTCCACTCCGAGTGGAGTCAGCTGCCCTTACCCCACCTTACTTGGCAAACATCGATGGCTATCTTAACATAGCATGCTTTCGTTTACATGCTCACACTTCAAGAGTTGAGACACCACTTTGGCAGGAGCACACATCTGCTTGTGATAGGTTTGACCAAGGAGGACTCCAAGATGAAGCATGCCGTGTCCCTTTGTTCTTGTGCTTCTGTGTGCTGTTCGAAGAACTTATGCACAGCTATTTTCTGCCTTCCCCTCTCACAGAATTTTACTGGATGAATCAGGCGCTTTCTTCTATCCTCAAGCTAGCTTTGAGGATGTTATTCATTTCTTGCAGAAGCAAACTAATGAGACTTATCGTTTTATTTCCGATCTCATGGATATCTTTTGTGTGATCGCTGTTCTTGTGATGAGATTCAAGATGAGGCTCATGCCCTTATGGTGTGCAGAGACGCAGATGTTTGTGCTTTGAGAAGAAAGTACGCTTACCTGTTCAACTGTTTCTCTGGTGATTTTTCAATGGAGCAACCATTTTTACAACAAGCCAGTGTCCAGGATGCTTCTGATTTCCTCTTGCAACACAACAACAAGCTTTTTTCGTTTGTTTCTGAGCTTATGGACATTATGTTGGCTGGCGAGGACCAGTCACAGGCCGATCAGCCGAATAGTCTGGCTGAAGGTCCCCCTGTGTAAATCTAAATCTAAATCTAAATCAAAAATCTTTTGTGCAGTTGGAACAGTTGAGCAGACCGAGCAGCCAAACTACCTGGCTGAAGGTCAAACCCCATTGTAACCATTGATGGCTATCAGCACACTGTCTGCAGCTGTGGTAAAACATTGGTTTTGCATCCTGTGAACACACCCCTTTTCTTCAGTTTCCTCGTTTACAATTCCGCCTCCGTGTGCTGGAATGTACCAGCACCAGGCCTATTAGTCCAACGTTGTGGCTAACGGTCCATTCTATAAATCTGTAAATCTGCAGCTGCTGGTTTCTCCCCATTGTAACCATTCCTGTACACTGTACTGGCAGTACATCCACAAAATTGCTACTTCCAGGCCGCCATTGAAAACAAGAATACCTCTCACTGCCAGATCCTAGAGCTGGGTGCTTATTCTTCCAGTAACCCTCCAGATCCCCATTTAAGGAAGGAAGGTCTGCATAGGCAATGAAAACGCTCCTTACCACTTTGCGGTAGCCCTCTCTGTTCAAGTTTGTGGTGGAGGGGATTTTTGGCCCTTTTGAGCCAATGTGTCTTTATTTTGATATGTAGGAGTAGTCTCTGCCTACACAGTTTTTTCCTTTTTTACATTGAAGGCATGCCCTTGGTTATCAAGTTTTTCCACTGTGATTACAGTAAATCCTTCCCCTCCCCCCGCCCCCCTGCATCACCCAAGGCGTCTTGCCCGTGCCTGATAGCCCATTCTTCAGTGGGGCTGAGCACCAATCTTGTTGCTGAAAGAAAAGAAAAGAAAAACTACGTAGGCAGAGGAAACTCTCCCTACATCAATTAAGGAAAAGGAGACACATTGGCTCAGAAAAGCCGTGAGCCTCCTCCACCACTGAGACAAACACTTCAGAGCAAAGAGGACATTTGAAGAGTCTCGCCCATCTGCGAGGGATATGGCTGTGCCACTGGGCCGGCGCAACCTTCCACCTGAGGTCCTTCTCAGGCGGGGCGCGCAGTCTGGGTGGGCTCCGGAGCCAGATGAGTTTGAGATCCCTGATGTATCTGTGTTAGAAGGTATGTTGGGTAGTGAATTTCAGAAGTTGAATGTTGGTGCCTCTTCAGGCTTTGATGCGATCCCGATTCCCTTTCTTAAGCATGCGTGCTTGCCAGTGCAGTGTGGGAATAAAACCAAACAAGTAAATGTGCTGGTGCCTCTGTTGGCTCGTCTTTTTAAAGTGTTGCTGACTGAAAGTAAAGTGCCTGCGTGCTGGAAGGTTGCCAAGTTGAGCCCCATTCACAAAAAAGGGGAAGTGCTGAAACCTGGGAACTATAGGATGATTGCGGTTAGCGGTGTAATGTATAGGATTTATGCTAATGTGCTGAAAAATCTGGTGACAGATTGGTGTATGAAAAAGGGAAAGATTCCGGACACGCAGTTTGGCTTCTTTCCAGGAAGGAGCACTCTGCATCCTCTGTTCATTCTGAGGCACCTCAAGCATGCTGCGAAAAAACAATGAGCGGGATGCACACCAACAGACACCACGAAGCCCTTGGTCTCTGTGTGAAAGCCCTCAGTAAAGGCCGGTATGGCTCATCCCTTATTGGCATGGATGGCTGCAGTAATGAGAGACTCCTAAATCAGGGCATACAAGTCCCTGGAAACATCTTAAGAGCTATTCCAAACTGGGTTTTCCCTAATGGTACTGGCTCCCCTGCCCGGCACCAAAGCCGCCCTGATGCTCTCTTTGTGCGCCCTATTCCAGGCAGACAAGCTCACCTTGATCCCTCCAAGATCCCTCCTCAGGACAGGGACATCCACCTTGTTGAACCGAAATTCTGCCCTGACACAAATTCTTTCATCACCTTCGAACGTGCAGCAACTCAACATTCTCACACCATAACTGGACTTATGTATCCACTATATTTAATACTGTTTGAAGCACAAGAATTGAAGTGTGGGATTATGTGTCATTTGTTTAGGCTATGTTTACGGGTGCTTGTTTGTGATTCTTGATGTGTGACAAGTCTTAAGTTGCTGCCCAAAATGGGCTGATGCCTTTCATGCACTGGTTGATGCAACGTCCAAACATTCAACCCACAAGTGGGTTGGATTTTGTTGTTGTTGTTGTGCATTGAGGTTTTGAAGACATGATTTATTGAGCATGAGAACTGCTGCAAAATTCAAACCTAAAACAAGTTTGCACGGCCATGCATGTGCTCACTTAGCAATAGGTGTGGCTTAGTGCTTACTTTCATTTTTTCATCTTCTTTGGTGGACCTCCACCTAAAAACAACCAGGTAAAACCACTGCTGATTTGCATTTGTCTCTGCTCTAAAACCACCACAACAAAATCAACCAGGTTCAGGCCAAATGCCAATTAAAAAAACCCTGGCCAAATACAAAAATTGGTTGAAACAACCATTGGTTGTTTAGCAATTGTTTCAGTTCCAGAACAACCATGATTAAAACAACCAACATCAGCCAAAATGCAAATTCAAAAAACCTTGGCCGAATACAAAAAATGGTTGAAACAACCACTGGTTGTTTAGCAATTGTTTCAGTTCCAGAACAACCATGATTGAAACAACCAACATCAGCCAAAATGCAAATTCAAAAAACCTTGGCCGAATACAAAAAATGGTTGAAACAACCACTGGTTGTTTAGCAATTGTTTCAGTTCCAGAACAACCATGATTGAAACAACCAACATCAGCCAAAATGCAAATTCAAAAAACCTTGGCCGAATACAAAAATGGTTGAAACAACCACTGGTTTTTTAACAATTGTTTCAGTTCCAGAACAACCATGATTGGAACAACCAACATCAGCCAAAATGCAAATTCAAAAAACCTTGGCCGAATACAAAAAATGGTTGAAACAACCACTGGTTGTTTAACAATTGTTTCAATTACAAAACAACTGCAATTGAAACAACCATTTTTTCTATCCAAAACAACTGCAAAACAACCATGGTTGTTTCAACCATTTTTTGTATTCGGCCAAGGTTTTTTCAATTGGCATTTTTGTGGTTGTTTCTGGTTGAAACAAGCAGGAAACAACAGGCCAAACATTTCCGACGCTGTTCATTCTGAGGCACCTCAAGCATGCTGCGAAAAAATTGAAGCCACGGAATTCTTCCAGATTGCACGTTGCTTTCATTGACTTTTCTCAAGCTTATGACACCGTGCCCAGACAGCAGCTTTGGTCTCACTTGCAGCGCAATGCAATGCCGACTCCTCTGCTTAGTGTGATCAGAGACATGTATGATAATGATGAGTACATTCTAATGGATGGTGAGAAAAGGGCGCGCGTGCAGCCATCGAACGGTGTTAAGCAAGGTTGTCCTTTGTCCCCCCTTCTTTTCTCTCTGTACATCAATGATATGGGCAGAGAGATAAGTGAGGGCATTGAGGGTGCTGTGACTGGTGATAGAGTGAATGGTGTGTCCCACATGATGTACGCTGATGACCTTGGATTAACTACGAATGACCCTGGTGAAATGCAGAAGATGCTGGACAGACTCCGTGTGTATGCTCAGAGAAAAGGGTTGACTGTAAACACAGCTAAGTCTGAGGTGGTGCACTTCAACAGTACGTCTGTCTCTCCTCTGCAGAATCCTTTTACGTATGATGGAGTGGTCCTTCCAGAGAAGGACAGGTTCAAATATTTGGGAGTGCTGTTGGATAAAAAGATGGATTTTAAGGTAGCTGAGGAGCATGCGGTGCGGCCTTATATGGCTGCACAGAGAAGGATTTTGGAGTTTGCCAAGGGTCATGACCTGAAAAACAGGCCTCATGCTATGCTCTGGTTATCTAAGGTGTATGGCATTCCTGCTGGGATGTATGCGTGCCAGGTGTGGGGAACTCATTACTTGAGAGAAGGCAGTGAGTTCGATAGTCAATTGCAGAAAAGACATCTGTGTTCCTTGAGGCGCATTCTTGAAGTAAAGAACAGTACTACAAATTGGCCGGTGTTGAGAGAGTGTGGCCAGGAGCCTCTGCAGTTCTTCTGGTTCCGTGCCTCCATCAAGTTTTTTAATAGCATGCTTGACTCCAATAGTGAAGTCTTGCGTCGTGTGCTGAGGGCTGATTTAAGTCTGGCTTCTTTTGATTCCTCTTGCTGGGCTGCTGAAGTTTCTAATGCTTTTGGTGGGATGCGGAATGGTGATTCGTTCAAACAGAACATGCTGAGAGCTGAGAAAATCCCCATGCAAGAGTTCATTGGTGATTTGCGATACAGACAGCAGAAAGTGTGGAGAGGGGCCGATGTTTTTTGTCCTCGTGCAGTTAACAAGAAGGTAGTGACGTACCATAAGTGGTGTGGGAATTCTGAGAGTGGTCCCAGAGGTGCTCCTTTTTGTATCCCCTCGTATCTGTTCAAGGATTTGGACAAGCATGTTTTGAGAAACATTAGCAGATTTAGATTGCGTGCTCATCACTTGAGAGTGGAGTCTGGTAAATGGCTTGGGGGTTCAAGTATCTGTGATAAGTGTGAGTGTGGGGAAGTCCAGGATGAAAAACATGTGCTTTTCTTTTGCAAATGTACTGAGGTGCGTGAGCTACGCACGAGATACAAGGAACTTTTTGAGGAGATGTTTAAGACTTTGCGTGTGTTTGCTCCGCCTTCAAACGCTGACTTTATTCCATTCTTGGCTTGCCATCATACTATCACTGATTCTGAGATCAATGCTTTCCTAAACCAACAGTGGATGCTGAGAACTGAAGTGCAAAGCAGAACATAACACATTTACTATGGCCTCTTGGACCTTTTTCAGAGCGGTGCTGTTCTCAAACTTTCTGTGCTTCTTGTGGAAACACAAAAGTGTATTTTCCTAACACTACAGCCTTATGGAGTTTTATGTGCATGACTTTGCGTGCTTGTTTCATTAGAGTGACAGTGTGAGTGTGATTTTTACAGTTGACACTTCTGAACTCAGCTCAAGGCTTTCAGTTGACATTTGCACAAGTTTAGTTTGGTTTGGTTACAGGCACCTTTTGCTTCAGCTAAGCTGCCCTTGTAGGCAGGTACAGCTATGTAACCCTATCCTATCCTATCCTAAACCAAGACTCATACAGACTTCTTAGATTTGTGTCAGACTTGGTCTCAATTTTTGATACTGGTTGAGCTTGTTTCACCAGCTGCCATCAGCCAGAGTCTCGGGCTGTAGGCCACCATTGTAAACCCTTGTAAACCCTTGTAAACCCACCACTGAGACCTTTCTACCATAAAATAAAAAGAAAAGACGCGAGCAAAAAAGCATGCAATAAAGAATGGTTCCCTAACTAGCGAGCCAGCGAGGGCCTCACCAAAGGGCCCTTGAGCCTAGAATAGACACAGCTTAGTGCATGCAGCCTTTTCACAGACTGCGTTGTTGATTCATTTCTTTCCTTCTTCTTACAGGATTGAGGTTGTCCACTGAGGCGCCTTTTTTTGCTTTTGCAACCAAGTGACCTGCTGGACCATTTGCAACTAGCTCTTTTACAAGCTAAGAATGTTGGATGCTGAGCATTGTCTGCAGGCGCAGCTAACTGCATTTTTTGCGTCACAATGACAAGACTGGAGTGAGCCAAGTAACAAGATGCAAGGTGTCAAGATGGCCTCATGCAATTCATCCTCACTCCACTGCATTGTCCCGGTGCTATTCATCCTCACTCCACTGCATTGCCTGCACCCTCTGCTTTGCTCTCTCCCTTCCAACCTCCAGCAGCATGTTCACACTTGGGTGCAAACGGACTCCATTGGCCTGCAAGGATTTTAAAGGTTGCATTTCCAATGGTGGATCAGAATGGTTATAAACCTTCACAATGGCAACAAAGTAGCATGAATTGCTACTAAGATGCAACTGGATTCCAGCAGCCTCCAAAGCTTCATGGAGTGTGAAACAATCAGTAAAAAAATTATTAAACATTCATGACAACAACATTAATACCAATCACAATAGCACTGATAATAAAACAATTAAAGTATTTTGACAGCAATAGAGCAATGTTCAAGTTGACATTGTCAACTTGACAATAACAATGATATTGATAAAAAAAATAACAAGAACAAGATGACAGGTGGAGTGGCAAGCCGCTGCTCCTCTTATGCTACAAGGGTACTTGAACTAAGGGTATGTCTGAATACTTGCATTCCTTTGCATTTTTTAATTGCCTATATGACCATGAGTATTGAGGTGCATATCGGATGCTGGGCTCCTGGGCCCATAGGCATGATGGGCAGGGTTTGTCTCAGTGTTTCAGCACAGATGCTTTCCTTTGGGGTGCCTATGCTTCAGGTGCTATTTGCCCAAGCTGCATGGGCCAGGCACGTGTGCAGTGCCAGTGGCAAGTTAAGGGGAAAGGGTGTCCAATTGTTCTTGGCCAAATGACCTGATGGAATGATGCTATAAATTTTGCAGCCGCTCCCACTGTACCTGGGGTAATGGCGAGGGTGCTTTTATATTATTTTGCACGCTTATTAATATGTATTGAAATTTTTTTCTATAAAGTCGCAAGTGCACGAGGTGACCGGGGTCAAGTGCTGAATTTACTGTGGCGCTCACAGGTGAGGTTACAGAGGGTTTCTGTAGTATGTGTCCATACATGTTGAGAATCACCCAGTGCACAAGCCCCTTGAAACCCTCTTCAGAGCCAAGCGCGCCGCTGTGCCTTGGATCTTTGGACCTCAGACCCAAGTTTCTGGCAGCGGCTTGTGAATACTATTGGCAATGACAATAATCAGTGGAGTGACAAGTCGCCATTACCACAGCAGCTTGCCTGCCTGCTGAGGGGGGTGCCTCGTATTATAGATGCATCTAAGAATGCTTGCATTATTTCTATTTTGTTCAACTTATCAGTATTTTTACACAAAATGAAAAGACCAAGCTGCTTCATCTTGCTTGAAGGGTGCCCCAAATTGGGGCTGAATGTGTTTTTGTTTCAGCAAAGGTGCTTCCATGTGGAAGCTGGTGCAACTTTACTGGTATCAGGACACCAAACAAATGCCTGGACCATGCAATCTTTTACTTTGGCGAATTTGTTTGTTTCAACAGGGGTGCAGAACCAACCCTCCTGAGGCGAATTTGCCACAGCAGAAAGCTTCATGAGCCAGGCATTTGTTTAATGTTCACATACTAGTCAAGTCAGCCATCAGGGAGAGGGGTGAAGGATGTTACCAGCCCATGGGGTAGGCAACTGTTTGGGGAGGCATGGAAGTTTTGGGAATACATGGCTATTCAGCCTTGCTAATTCTCAGCTCCTCTCTTCGCATCCAGGGTCTGGCTGCCTTCATATTACTTTAGGGTCTTCACTTGGATAGCAAAAGGTTAATAAGTCCAAGAGGGTCTGGGTTTACAGTTGCTAGGGCGCTTGTGATCCCTGAGTAGAAATTCAAGTGCCAAGCGTGCTGCTGCCTTTTGCTCTCTCGAACTTTGTCTTTTGAGAAATATTGCAGCAGCTTGTAATAACAGCACAACAACACTGATTTAAAAGTGATGAGAAGAGGAGGAAAACCAGTGTGTGTGTGTGACTTCCAGAGGAGGAAAACCAGTGTGTGTGACCTCCAGAGGCTATGCCTTTGAAACGCATGGGTGTCCCCTGATCAGAGTTTGTCAGTAGGAACAAAGCAACGCCCTCGTCATTGAAACTTATCCTGATACCCTTTATCCAGGAACACCTGTGCAAGGTATGGCCGGATCGAGATTTGAAAAACCCAAGTCACGCCTCCATTAATGATGTAGGATATTCATTTCGATTCGATTTTGATGTCTCACATACAAAAATGTGCAGGAAGCTCCCAGGATAGTGGCGCAGGAGAAGCTGCACTTCAATTTTTAGGTCAAGCTAGGTGCCATTCTGAATAGACGGACTGTACAGGAAGTATTACGCATGTAATATCAGTATAGGCAGGTAGGATGCCAGGGCCAGTGCGGGCTTACATTTTTTCGCAGCACACCCCGTTGCAGCCCAACCTCTGATTGACATCGTTTTTCACTACTGTTTAGGGTTTGGTGGTGGCGGTGGGGGAGATGGAGACCCTGCCTTGGCCTGAGACAGGAAAACCTGAATTCCAGCCATCTGATGGTGCAGCACACACACTCATGTGATGCCTTCATTACTTCTGCACGCTCAGGCCTCAAGCCAGAAACCACTTGACCCCAATTTGATGCCTCTTGATGAGGAAGAGAGGAGGACTGGGAGCTTGTGGTGCTCTCTCTTTCCCTCACCGCATGATGCACAAGGGGCCATGCTCCCCAAACCTTTGATGAGGCCATGGTCCAGGGGCACACAAAGAAGAAAGCTGCATCAAAACAACGTGCCCTGGTAGCTGCAGCAGGCTTTGACGTTTGAGGGAAAACTCAGTTATGGTGACCTGCCGCCCTGCATCCCCAGGCCCCGTAACATTCCGTTTTACTTATGAACATAAGCATAAAACATATGTATAGATAAATAAATATAATATCAATATACATATATATGGTAAAAATATGGTAAAAATATACATGTTTATGGTATGGTATAAATATAAAAGATAAAAATATAAATATACATATATATGGTATGGACTGGGCATATGGAGCGGCAGCAGTTTGCAGAGGCGCATCCTGCGAGAATGATGGTAGGTAGTAAACAGTGGCTACAGGGCGGCAGGAGCCGAAAAGTGGGTTTGCTTTTTGTTGGCAAAAAACATACCAACAATCATTCTTGCAGCATACATCTCTGCGGCTCCTGCCGCCCCGCAATCACTTTGCTGCCAACCATCCATTGTCACAGCATACGCCTCTGAGCTCAACCCTCAATTAAAGCACATACCATATCATATCAAACCATACCACCATGCCATACCATGACGTAACAGATAAGCCATACCATCAAACTTAACCATGATAAATCAATCACACCATGCCATGCCACACCTACCATCATTCTCGCCGCATACGCCTCTGCAAGCTCTTGCCGCCCCGCGTTCACAGCCCCTCGGATGATCACATAGGCCGTCTTGGGATTGAATGGCAGGCCCCCTTGTGGCATTGCTTCCAACACCTGCCAGTTGAAGCATTTGCCTCTGGATTGAATGGCAGACCCCCCTGTGGCATTGCTTCCAACCCTTGCCAGTCACAGTATTGTGGATGGTTGTGGTAGATGAGGTCCTCATGTCTCCAGGCATTCAAAACCAGGGGGAGGGCAGCAGAGAGTTTGGTGGGGCTGTTGCCCCAGGCAAATTAAAGAAAGTGAACTGATCTGGCACTGTGTTTGACATTGTGTGTGTGTGTGTCAATGTGCGTGAATGGGTGAGTATGTGTGTGTGCGCGCTTTGAAGTAGGCTGCATGCATTTGCATGGTGTGCATGTGATAGAGCATGCAGCCCCTTTCAAACCGCATGCTTGCACACATACACATCACACATACATGCACAATTGCAACAAACACATACACATTCACATGCATACACACAAACGCGCTTTCAAACACACACACACACACACACACACACAAAGAGAGAGGGGGGGGGGGGGAGAGAGAGGGAGAGGGAGAGAGGCAGGTTGAAGAGAACGGTGCTCATTTTGTAATGAACGCGCAATTCCCCACTGCCAGTAGACTGGAACTTACTACTTTTGGCTGTCCAGCAACATATCAACCATGATGTAGCAAGGAGCTGATGAGAGCATGCAAGGCGTGCGGTACAGGTCTTACACTGCACTGCTTTGAGAGCAAGCAAGGCCGTCTCTTGCATGTGAACTATTACACAACTCGCCTTAGCAGATGGAAGACTCGCTCAGCCCTGAATTGAAAACCAAGCAACATTTTTGCCAAACCATCATCATTGACCCTTCAGAGATGATGAAAAGCACACAGGCACGTGGTTACACAACCCACGTAGCAATGGGTGATGATGTTGATCCAGCAATGACAGCAATGGGACAAAAAGCAGAACCAAAACCCCACGCACAGCCAGGGAAGCCTGTCGCACGTAACACTGACTGGTCGCCAAATGCGTACCATTGCACTTCAATGCTCCCCTCCCCTCACCTGTTCCGCCATTAGCAGCTCCTGCAGCTGTGCCCAATGAGTCCAGGCCAAGACTGGCTGCCCGACGCATGCCATTGCTCCTCTTTCCCTACCCTCACCTGTTCCGCCATTAGCAGCTCCTGCAGCTGTGCCCAATGAGTCCAGGCCAAGACTGGCTGCCCGACGCATGCCATTGCTCCTCTTTCCCTACCCTCACCTGTTCCATCTTTGGCAGCTCCTGCAGCTGTGCCCAATGAGTCATGGCCAAGTGTACGCACTTGTAGGTGATGGGCAGCCCGACCTAGGGAGAGCATGGGCAGGCGGAGGAGGAGAATAAGCATGTATAGCATGACAGTGACAGTACCGAAAGAGGAAATGCATGGACTTGTGGGTGATGGGCAGTCTGACCTAGGGAGAGCATGGGCAGGCGGAGGAGGAGAATAAGCATGTACAGCACAACAGTGATAACATTGGATGGAAAGATGCATGGACTTGTGGGTGATGGGCAGTCTGACCTAGGGAGAGCATGGGCAGGTGGAGGAAGAGAATCAAGCATGCATGGCATGACAGTGATGGATTTGCAGGAGATGCGTGGACTTGTGGGTGGTGGGCAGCCCATCCGGGGTGACTACGTGCAGGGGGTTACCACACATTGCACGGCAGTGCCAGTGCGCACAAGGGGGTACCACGCATTGCATGGCAGAGCCAGTGGGCATTAAAGGAGGGGCTGCTTGGACTCGCGAGCACTCCCTGAAGCCACTTGCCACCATCAGATCATCCAACATGAAGTTGGAGCTCTTAGGCTGGGCCAAGAAGGCCGCAAGCTTATCACAATGTGTGTTGGCAGCCTTCATGGCTCATTGCAGGGTTCCAGTTTGAGGAAGGTCTTCTTTACCTCACTGTCTGGTTTTCTTTCTTGCAAGCATTCACACAGGAGGCACGCTTGCAATGACTCTGTGCACTCCTTGAGAAGCATACCAACCCTGTAAGCTTCAGTTAATTCCTTGCGTACCAAGCACCGGTAAAGGCAGGCTTGCAAAGGAGAGTGTGGGCTGGGGAGAGCATGGCTCACACGACCCATGCGGCAACTTCACCACAGTACAGGGCAATAGCATGCAAGGAATAGGGGGTGTGGGCTGGGGAGAGCATGGCTTGCGCGATTCATGCGGCAACTTCACCAGCACAGGGCAATAGCATGCAAGGAATAGGGGGCGTGGGCCGGGGAGAGCATGGCTTGCGCGATCCATGCGGCAACTTCACCAGCACAGGGCAATAGCATGCAAGGAATAGGAAAGGAATACAAATTATTTCAGCTAGGGCTTAGGGAAGGGAAACCAGAGGAAAAACCAGGTGAGACACTGGGAAGGTTATGTGGATAGTGTGTCGTCCTTGCACAGGAGGCATGCAAACCTTCTCTGTATTGTTCCAATTTCAAGGTATATCCCACTGGCAACTTGACGTTTGAGGGCAGGAAGATGAAGTTGTTAGGCAGTTAAGGCCATGTGAGGGCTTGCTAAGACTGTAACTAGGGTTGGCTGATCCCGTATAAATACGCCGTATTTATCAGCTTTTTGGCAGGGAAAACGAAATATATTTATGGCGTAAAGACAAATGGAACTGGCCAACACTAGCCAAAACTGAATCTTGCCCCTTTCCAGCACTTCAAGAGGCCAAGACACCTCCTGGTGGCACAGCCTGGCTTGAAAAGGGCAAGTACTGCTGCTGTTGCTGCTGCTGCTGCTGCTGCTGCTGCTCTGAGGCCAGAACTACCTCGGTTGCCTTTCTGTCCTCAATGGAGCTCAACAACATGGTTGCTGCCATCAAGAGACATGCTGAAGCTGGCATGCATTTCAAGTTGGTGTGCTGAGAGGTTTGGATGAAGCTGCCCTTGGCGTGGGCAGTACGCTGCTCACAAACAACACCTATACACAGCGATGCAGCTTGGCATGCACTTCTGCATCTCCTCAAAAAAAAAGCGCTCAGGCAGCCCTTATTTCGTCTGAACCACAGGGCATATAAAGACACGCACGCGCGCCATGCGCCCCATAAAGAAAACAGCAAGAAGGACAACAAGAACAAATCCCTCAGCACGCTTGTGCACATGTGGCATGCATGTGCAGGCGCGCACACACACCTACGCACCTCACTTGCATGGATGAGTGCCGATGCCATGACATCTGATGCATCGCAGCGGCAGCACATCTGCATGCACAGCACCATAAAGATCATATGGTGAAACAAGGCATACATGCATCGCAGCGGCACCACACCTGCATGCACAGCGCCATAAGGTTTACAAAGCATCTGACGTATTGCAACGGCACCACACCTGCATGCGCATCACCATAAGGCTTACATGGCATACAAGGCATACAACGCATTGCAAAGCGGCAGAGTCAAAGGATTTGCATGCAGCCATGCCCCATCTGTGTGTTGCATGCAGCCATGCCCCCATCTCTGCGTTGCATGCAGCCATGCCCTGCCTGTGTGCTGCATGCAGCCAGGCCCCTTTTCGTCAGCAGCCTGTTTCCTGACAAGCAGCTCAGCATGCTTGGTCCACATGTCCAACAGCTGCACCCTGTTGGACAAACCATCTGCACCACAATGACCACTGGTGTCCACTGGCAAAAAGGCTGGTGTTGATCTGTGAAGTGCTCGGTAACTTGAACTGGATTGTTTGAGCCTTGATCAGCTATGTGACCCTTTCCTCCCTTCCCTTGAGTCTTTCGATGTGCTTTTTTCATGAACCATTCCTAGCAGCATGCTGATCCTTCAAGCTGAATCAGCTCAAGTCCATTCCCATGCATTTGAGCAAAAGCCCCGGCCAGATTGCACTTGCTACGGTCCATGGACGGCAACAGGTCATCCAGCGTACAGAGGAGAGCATGCGTCTCTGTGTGGCCTGCCTGGATAGCGTCTCTATACAGCATGGATGTCGAGAGTGAGCTGATTCCGTCCTACTTTCCTTTTTAATAATCAATTACATTGCATAGCTATATCATATTACACAGTCCAACGTCCCTCCTTGCGCACACATCCCCGTGCACCAAAGGGCACATTTCAGCTGAGCCCATGCTGAACACATAAATCAATTTTAAAAACACACACACATGCACGCACACACACCTGAATGAATTCCTTAGCTGGATTGAACCCGCCTTGGTTCATAAAGGGCACCAGGTCGCCTCTCACACACATACATGCATGTGTACACACACCTGAGTGAATGCCTTGCTGGATTGAAGCTGGATTGAACCCGCCTTGGTTCATAGAGGGCACCAGGTCGCCTCTCACAAACACACAAATACATGCATGTGTACACACACCTGAGTGAATGCCTTTGCTAGATTGTGCCCGCCCTGATTCATGAAGGGCACCAGGTCGCCTTGCAGGCGCGCAGATGCTGCGCGCACCGCTGAGATGGTGGCCAGGGCAGTGCGCGCGTCCTCTTGTGACTCACACAAACGGATGAGCATGAAGAGGGGCTCCATGCCTGCACAAGTGGTGACATGTGTATGAGCTGCTCATACATGAAGGCAGGCTCAATGGCTGTGTGGACACGTCTACAAGTGCGCAAAGAGCTCGAAGGGTGGCTAGGAGCCTGCACAAGTGGTGATATGTGTATGAGCTGCTCATACATGAAGGCAGGCTCAATGGCTGTGTGGACACGTCTACAAGTGCGCAAAGAGCTCGATGGGTGGCTCGGAGCCTGCAAGAGAACAAACACACAAGCGTATGAGCACGCGTGTACACAAGCATGCAAAAAGCATGAAGAGGGCCTTCATGCCTGCATGAGTACAAACAAACAAGCGCATGTGCATGAAGGCAGGCTCAATGGCTGCGTGAACGTGAACACAAGCGCGCAAAGAGGGGGAAGGGGGGCTTCATGCCTGCACGAATGCAAAGACAAGTGCATGAGCATGAAGGCAGGCACAATGGCTGCTAGAACATAAGAGATACGCGCGCAAATGGTACCAAGAGGAGCTCCATGCCTGCACAGGCATTGACATGCACATGAGCACAGAAATGGTCATGAAGATCAAAAGGGTTGGTCACAAAAAGCAGTCACGCACGCGGCTCACAAGGGTTACAAGAATGACCAGCACCACACGGGCAACATGCCTCCAGCTCAGGCGCCTCACGGCAGACTCACCACAAGGCCTGCGCTCGCATCGAGTGAGGATCTCTTGGCTCAGCTGCTCCGCGTTGTAGCCACTGGAGGCAAACCAGCCTGCAGTATGGTGTATGTGTGTATGTGTGTGTTTGTCACTGCAGTCACGAAGCACATGTGTGCACACATTCACACTCAGCAGAAACAGGCATGCGCCACCCTTAAAATGCACACACTCATGCTCTCAGCAGACTTGCATGTACTGCCCTCCAACAGAGCTTGTAACACTGCTGCCGTGCATGCACACCGCCTGGCTTCCAATTGCATGTGACTTCCAGCTTATGCGCAAGCACACAGCCTGATTTCCAGTTCATATATGCAGGCCATCACATGGCAGCCTGCACTCAGAGGTGCATCAACCATAGGCAAACGCTCCCTTCAATATGGATCTGATTATTCAGCAAGCAAGTAATCAACAACTTCCCTGCCATTGAAGGAGTGCGCATTTGAGCTCCTGCCTTCATTTGCAGGCCCAGTGCACTCCCTAAGAGGAGTGCTTGCTGCACGAAAGGTGGCAGCTGTTAGCTGACAGCAGCTTCTTCATGTGCATCAACACCATGCAGCCTTGCGCTGTGCATTGACAACAGTTCCTGTGCATGCAGCATCATAATGTGCTGCCTCACACTGCGCATTCACCATGCTGTGCATAAACGCATCGTCGCACCGACACATCAACCACGCTGTGCATGCAGCATCACAACATGAAGTCCCACACTGCGCATTGTCAACATGCAGTCCCACACTGCGCATCAACCACGCTGTGCATGCAGCATCACGACATGCAGTCCCACACTGCGCATTGTCAACATGCAGTCCCACACTGCGCATCAACCACGCTGTGCATGCAGCATCACAACATGCAGTCCCACACTGCACGTTGTCAACATCACGTGACAGCGCCACGACAAGCGGAGCCCTGTAGATGTTCCTTTCTCTATTTTCTCCTCAGTGCCTCCATATGCACAGGAGGACCTATGCAATACTCCCATGCGCAGCTTGAGTACAATGGTCTGCCTGCAAGTCTCTCTCTCTCCCTCTCTCCCTCTCTCTCTCTCTCTCTCTCTCTCTCTCTCTCTCTCTCTCTCTCTCTCTCTCTCTCTCTCTCTCTCTCTCTCTCCCTCTCTCTCTCAGAGTGCCTCCATGCACTTGCGACTCTGCACTGCCTCCATGAACACGCACCTCTGCGCAGCTTGGGCATGATGATCCGCCTGAAGGCCTGCAAGCACTCCTTTCTTTGTTCCTTTTCTCTCTCAGTGCCACCATGCACACGCACCTCTGCGCAGCTTGGGCATGATGGTCCGCCTGAAGGCTTGCAAATGCTCCATGCCCTCAAAACCGCCCTCGCCCATCATGCCTACGCCCCCCACCCCAGCTTGCTGCAAGGGAGCTGCCTGCTGGTACGCACGGAACGCAGCAAAAGGGTCCCTGCAGGCGGCAAGGGGAAAATGTGCATGCGGGTATGTGGGAATTTGGGTGGGTGGGTGGGTCAGGCTGTAGGCGTGGGTGAAAAATGGGTGGGTGGGTGTGCACGCGCATGCGCGCGTGTGCATGTAAGTGTGTAGAAAAGAGGCAGATGATCCCAGGCTGTTGGTGCACCAGTAAAATGAGTACCATGAGTACCTACATAGTAGGTTGTAAACTTTGAAGGCAGCCATGCAGGGGGAAACAAGCTTAGGCAGAGGCAGCAATGACTTTGTCCAACAGTGCACCTGATGGATGAATTGCAGCATGAGTGCCTTTGCATCGAATGGATGGCTTGCGAATTGGATGAACAGCAGCATGAGTGCCTTTGCATTGAATGGACGAATGCATCGAATGGACGAATGCAGCATGAGTGCCTGTGCATCGAGTGGACAAGCGCAGCAAGATTGCTTTAGCATCAAGTGCACGGGTTGCAGCTTGGGTGCCATTGCAGGCACGACACACAGGTTGTCGTTCAGATATGCTAGCCAACCTCAAATATCCAGCTCAGAGCTCTCAGCCCCTGGGCGTAACACACACCCTGAAGGGAAGGAATTCATCCACCTGCAGAAACACACTTGCCAACTCTCAGCCACCATTTTACATAAGTGCAACCCACAACAAACCCACGCACACCCAACCGCACGCACGCACACCTGATGTTGCCGGCAGCGCTGGACCCCGGCAGGCCCTTGCCCGTGCTGTAGCTAGGGGGCATGCTCAAGCTTGACCTTCTGCTCCTGCTCGTCCTGCTCCTTTCCCGGGATGCGTCTGGAAACGCAGACGCTAGGTAGGCACTGAGACTACCTGCACTTCCGCTGCTACCGCTGTCACCAAAGCCGCCTCTGCCTGCAAGCATGCAGCAGATTAGCTTGAATGAGAGGGTCCAAGACGCTAGGAAGGCACCTGCACCTCCACTGCTACAATTGTCAACAAAGCCGCCTCTGCCTGCAAGGACACAGCAGATAAACTTAGATGAGAGGGTCAGAGACGCTATGTAGGCACCACCGCTTTAGCTGTGGCCAAAGCTGCCTCTGCTTGCAAGCATGCAGCAGATTAGCTTGGATGAGGGGGTCGGGGACCCTAGGAAGGCGCATGTATCCCACTGCTACAGCTGTCACCAAAGCCGCCTTTGCCTGCAAGGACACAGCAGGTTGCTTGGATGGAAGGAATTGAGTGTGAAACGGAATCGTTAAAACTTGGGCATCCACATTTTTGCATTGCTGCTGCAGCGGGCACCCGTATCACCACCTATCTGTAGTGGGAGCGCAGCTGCAATCGGCTCATCTTGTAGCAACAACCAAAATGCTGAGGACTCAGCACTGCCCATCAGCACCCTGCTGTGGCTCTCAACTCAGATGCACGCACGCAGACTCTGCACTGCAAAAGCGCATGCCTGCCTCTTTTGATCACCAGCGCTGCATTCCCACTTTCACATGAAAGGGCCAGGGCAACACTGTGAGCTCCTGAATCCTGCTGCAATTGACCACACAAGATGTGCCTGTATCAATCACCAGCGCTGCATGCCCTCCTTCGCATGGGAGGACAAAGGCAACACTGCGAGCTCTTAAGCAATAAAGGAGGTCGTGGTGACCAGTGCATTGTGATCACCCACTTAACATGGGGGGTCAATCACTGACCATGAGGGCAGCAGTGCGAGTTCCAAAGTTCAAAAGCGGGAGGCAGTGATCAGCGCAAGAGGAATCGACTGTACAGATTTCCATCGGACTTGGTCACAATTTATGCTGCGCAAGCATGTACCATCAGCGCCTGATCAGCCAGTATACCAGGCTGTACACCTCTTGTAATCCCCTTAACAGCATGTTAGGAATGCCAGTGTGCCAGGCTGTACACCTCTTGTAATTCCCTTAACAGCACGTTAGGAATGCCAGTGTGCCAGGCTGTACACCTCTTGTAATTCCCTTAACAGCACGTTAGGGATGCCAGTATGCCAGGCTGTACACCTCTTGAGATCCCCTTGAAAGCACGTTAGGGATGCCAGTGTGCCAGGCTGTACACCTCTTGTAATTCCCTTACCAGCACGTTAGGGATGCCAGTATGCCAGGCTGTACACCTCTTGAGATCCCCTTGAAAGCACATTAGGGATGCCAATATGCCAGGCTGTACACCTCTTGAGATCCCCTAATAAGCACGTTAGGGATGCAGGCACATAGGATGTGAGCTTTCTCCAGGGCTCTCACATGGCCATGGACAAGCTCAGGTGGTGGAGATAGCAGGAAGATTTGTTTTAGGACTTGCTTGGGTGCAGGTGGGTGCCAGTACCCTACCGCCAAGCAGAGTGCCTGGTTAAATTCGTAGGAAAGAGAAGTTTTACATGAAGGTGGGCAGGGGAAGGACATGAAGGTGGACAGGAGAAGTGACAGGACGTCGGCAAGGTGTGCACTGCGCTCGCTCTTACGCTAAGGGTGCTGTTGGGGGCAGGGAATGCGACTGCGCCAGCCATCGCCGAGGGCATTGCACAGCCAGAATGGTTGATCAGAGGCAAGGGATTGCTGAGCACATGGCGCAGCCAAAGCAATAGGCAGGATATGCGACTGCGCCAGCCATTTCTGAGGGCATTGCACAGCCAGGGCACTTTTGATCCTTCAAAGGCAAGAGGTGTTGAGACAGAGGAAGTGTTCACAAGACGCTTTGTTGATGCTGATGTGTAGCATTGAGCCTCCCTACTTTGCACATACGGCTTATGCGCATCATCATGCCCTACGAGCTGTTGCAGTATAATTGCATGGTACAATTGTGGTGTCACATATCACATGCCGGAACGTGACACAACAAAAGCATCGCCACTCATGCACACATCAATCTATGCAAGGGGTTGGCGGGCTCTCTTCGTTCCTGAAGCGTACCACTCGTCCAGGCGTAATCATTTTGAAAAGGCTCAGCAAAAGCTCTGTTGGGGCAGCCCTCGCCTCCATGAACAAAGGCAGCGCAGATAGGGGATGGACAAAGGCAGCACAGATTGGGGATGGTTTCAGGCAGCGCAGATTGGGGGTGGACGGTGCCTTTCACAATACATGGTCAAGCACATTTGCTGGATGTACGCCACACACGCAGGAGATAAACAGAACTAGGCCCACTCAAATTCTTACAACAGGCGCAAATTATTTGTGTGCTCTTCAGACACGATTTTAACCGAAAAGGGGTATGCCCCCCTTTGTCACCCCCTTGTAGGCTATGCAGTGTGCGCATAGCAGAGTCCTGTACATATAATGCTTGTTCGGTATTGAAATACAACACCAGCATGGCTGTTGGGACAGCAATAGAGGGTTGTATGACAGACACAAGAGTGCATAGCATGTGCGTGTGTGCACTTGCAAGTGCGCTTGTATGAACAGGCAGTCACCTGAGGCGGAGGGAGAGGGAGAGTTGGGTCGCAGCAGCTCTTCACTGGAGTAAGCATCTATGTGCTGGTCCATACTGGAGAGGCTAGGGAAGGGAGTGGAGGGACTGCGGACAGCTGCGAAGCTGTTTGGCCCTGCCTCCAAGCCTTCATCATAGCTGTCACTCATGGCAAAACTGTCAGCACTGCTGCGCCTCTGAGTTCGTCTCTGGTAAGCACTGCTGGGTCGACTCTGCTGTGGCTGCTGCGGGGAGGAGGAGCTGGAAGCAAAAGAGGGCGGGGGGGAGGGGGATGCTGCAGGGGGAGAGGGTGGCTGTTTGGGTCGCGGTGGAGGAGATTGGCTTCTACTTGGGGAAGCGGAATCCCTTCCCCATGTAGCAGCAGCGCACACACGCGAGGATTTGCCTTGGGTGTGCAGGCTGGCTACTGTTGGCAAAAGGCTGGTGTGGGCTAATGATATTGTGGAAGGGGCAGAGAAGCACAGCAGCAGCTGTTGCACATTGGCTGGTGACTGGCTGCGGCTAGAAGAGGAGAGAGCATTTTGCGAGGCTCGGCAAGGTGGCAACCTATCTGCAGCGTTTTGACGACGTGGGCATTGCTGCAAGCAGTTGCATCCCTGGGGTTGGGGCCTGCAGTTGTAATGCATACAGGAGCAATTTCACTGTGCATAAAGCCAAGTGCATGATACAGGACGACTGCATGGAAAAGCAGCATGGCTCAAGTTGGAAAGGAAACCCACCAATGCAGGAGGTGCATGGGATTGGCCGGGCTGATTCCAAAGACCTTTTTTTCACTTCTTATCTTTTATCAGCTTCCATCCTTGTTCCTCTCCAATCTGTCGTGTCGTGCAAAGCAAGCTAGGAACTAGTTTTTTTACGTCCATCAGTACATCACGCAATACATTTTTGTTGTTGTAATACCAAGATCAAGGATGGCTGAGCATCAAGACAAGAAGCGTAAGGTGGATGAGGGAGCGGGTGAGGAGCCTACGCAGGAGCTCATAGAGCTGGAGGGAATTCAGAGCAAGCTGGATGAGGTCAGTGTGTATGCGGTGGAGGGGTTGAGCTCGACAGTCCACGATGATGATGAGGATGTTTAGAGGAAAGCCTGGGCCTCACCACAGCTGCATGCCTTCTACGTGACAAACAGCTCAGGCTCTCCAATTTTGGAATTGATGTCAGCGTGTGATTGAGGTCAACCTGCCTGCAGCATGCAGAAAAGGCTTATGAAGGTCGAATGCGCAGGTCAACACACTGCGACATGTGCAGCGTAACCCTTCATGCACGCATGCATGCACAATACCCTCCCACCATGCAGATCAATGAGAAGGCCCTAGAGAAGGTGTTTGAGGTGGAGCGGGAATTCAACCAGAAGCGACGCCCAGTGTGAGTGATGAGGCCTCAGAAGAGAAAAAAGTTTGCGAGTTATGCCTCAATGCAAGGCTACCAGCTGTGCACAGTGTGCCTGAATGCACGCAGCTCTTTGCTTCATTGCTTGAATGCAATCAGAGAAAGAGGCAGATGCCTGAGAGCTCTCGGGAATGGTGTTGGCAACCCATCACCATGGTCCTTGCCCTGTAGTTGTTGCTCACGTTTCATGGTGCATGGCACTGCATGCAAGTTCATTCCTTCATTCACGGCTTGCCCGCTCATTCTGTGTCAACCCCGCTCACTCTGCTGCAGTTACCAGGACAGGCAGAAGATCTTAGCCAAGGTTCCCCACTTCTGGCAGCAAGCCCTCCTAGCCCACCCCCTCATCCGCCAGATGGTGACAGATGACGACATCGAGGTGCTACAGTACTGCACAGAGGTGAGCACCCTGCAAGATGTCATGCATTCTGCGCCACAGTGTGGTGTGTGCAGGCAGAAAGGTGCTGCAGGTTGAGAGGCCAGAGCAGCGGCAGAGACGCTCTGCCACTTCTGCAGACGCACTCGCACAGGTAGATACAAATACACACACAGATAGATACGAACAGGTTACGGGTTACAGAAGCATCGAAGTGCCCAGTCAAAACGAACAACTGCTAGCCTACACTCTTGCAACATGGACACAAACACGCATGCATACTCGTGCTCTCACACATGCCTGCGTCAAGGAGGTCATACCCACAGCCGCTGGCTCCCTGGGGTGGCAAGCAGCAAAACACAACTGTCTTGTGCATGGATTACCTGAGGTTAGCCTCTCTGGTAATATATGTGTGTGTGCGCGCGCGCCATGCACGTATGTGTGACACTTGCTAGGCTTTGAGAAAGAATAGTGAGCCCAGAGCGTTGCAGAACAGTTAAAATACAAGCTGTTTCTTTTTTGTTTTCATTAGCCCCCTTCTACTGAATCCATACCTCACAGCCCAGCAGGCCCAATAAAAAGAGCAAGAGGCTCCTCAGCGAGTAAGCCATTTCAGAAAAATCAGCAAGCCCTGCATTCTCAGCTACCCTCATGGAAAGGTGTGTCGAATTCTGGATGTGAGCCACGCACGCCTGTGCAATTGATGCTGGAAGTTCCTGTGCGGATGAATAGAGTGAGTTGGGTAACCCAGCACAATGCGATCCCTGCGTAAATGTACAAAACACACACAGTGTGTACCACAAGCTGCATGGATTTGCTGCGCAGGCGGATGTTTTCATGTACGCAACACACACTTCACCACGAGCTGGTGTGTGGATTTGCTGCGTAGGTGGACGTTGAGGAGTTTGAGGACATCAAGAGCGGCTACAAGATTACGCTGCAATTTGACCAGAACCCCTTCTTCCCAGAGTCGCGGCTCGTCAAGGTTGGTTGATCAGTTCTGTCCTTTTGGGAGGGGAGGTACACATGTGTGGGAGTGTGCGAGAGTGTAACTCACCTCTCTTGCTACTATCATTCACAGCTCATCAAGGTTGGGCGGTTGGTTCTGTCCTTTGGGAGGGGAGATACACAAGTGTGGGGGTGTGCAAGAGAGGTGTAACTCACCTCTCTTGCTACTAACAATTTACAGCTCTTCAAGGTTGGTCGGTCGGGTCTGTCCTTGGGAGGGGAGATACACACGTGTGGGGGTGTGCAAGAGAGGTAGGTGCATGTGAGGCAGGAATGAGGGTGCACAGTGTTGGTCTGAGCTTGAACTGCCAGAGGTGCATGTGAGGCAGTCTGAGCTTGAACTCATTCACACTCCTCCTTGCACCTTTTGTACGTGGGGGATTATGACGGAGGAGGACATGCAGTGCTGTTTTGGTGTGTGTGTGTGTGTGTGTGTGTGTGTGTGTGTGGACATTACACGCACTCTCCCTTGACCTTCTTGTTCACAAGCGCATGAGCCTGCTGGCTTTCCACAATGTCCCATGCTGCCCTTCTTGACGCCATGGTGTCCTGTGTTCTACGCTGACCATTGTAAATGCTAAGCACAGCTTCTGTAAGAACAATAAAATGCAATCAGCATTGGAACAAGGGTAACAGCTGGTGGGGAGTTGCACGGGCATGCATGCCTTTTAAGCTGTTGCAGCTATGCAAGCGCATGGTAAGAGTTGAGCGTGGTTGTGTGCTCTGGCCAGGATTATGACCAATGATTGGCCAACCAAGTTCTGTTTGAAACAAACAAACAAAAAATTCCCAACAAAAAATTGGCATGATGAGATGTCTTTTTCCTAGCATGCGCGCACACAAGGACTTTACCCCATGCTTTGCTTGTGATGTATGTACAGGAGTTTTACATCTGGGACTAGGGAGAAATTCATGCAAATGGAACAATGGAAGCGTGTCCTCTCCAATGCTTGCCTGGGTGTATGCACGTGCAGGAGTTCCACAACAAGGACGAGCAGGAGATACATGTGCATGGGAATGTGCCGTCTTGGAAGGAAGGCATGGTAAGGGGCATGCTGCTGCTTGCTTTGTAATTAAGTTGAAAACATAACATTAGGCTCGGTGAGAATACAATGATGGTAACAATAACAGGCATGGTGAGGGGCATGCTGCAGCTTGCTTTGTAATTGAGTTCTGTGCTCGTGCCCATCTATGCAAGGCGCTTCTGTGCATCTTGGCAAGGCGCTCCTGTGCATCCTTGCAAGGTGCTTGTGAGCCTCTTTGCAAGGTGCTCGTGAGCCTCTTTGCAAGGCGCTCCTGTGCGTCTTTGCAAGGCGCTCCTGTGCGTCTTTGCAAGGTGCTCATGTGCTTCCTTGTGAGGCTTTCATTTGCATCTTTGCAAGGCGCTCCTGTGCATCTTTGCAAGGTGCTCCTGTGCATCCTTGCAAGGCGCTCCTGTGCATCTTTGCAAGGTGCTCGTGAGCCTCTTTGCAAGGCGCTCCTGTGCATCCTTGCAAGGCGCTCGTGAGCCTCTTTGCAAGGCGCTCCTGTCCATCCTTGCAAGGTGCTCGTGAGCCTCTTTGCAAGGCGCTCCTGTGCATCCTTGCAAGGCGCTCGTGAGCCTCTTTGCAAGGCGCTCCTGTGCATCTTTGCAAGGTGCTCCTGTGCATCCATGCAAGGCGCAGCACACACACGTGTGAGAGGAGGGCTCAAAGAGGGCCTGGCTGTGATTCCTGCTTGCCCTTTGAACTGGCAGCACCATTTTCTTTTTGCAAAATACTCCAGTTGTGAGCAGTAATGATGAGTGTGTTGTCAAGAGGAAGTGCGTGGCAATGCTCCTGTGGTGACCGTTGATGAATTCAGTGTGTGGCCAAGAAGAGGTGGCGATGGTGGCGATGTTCCATCCAATGCTCACAGATGGATGATGTACCACAACCTTGAATTATCACGTTTGCATGTGATCATGGCACTTAATCCCTGCATTTGATCACGGTCTGCATATGATCATGGCGCGCTTGGTCCCTGCTTTGTATGGTGCGGCTGCGGGCGCTGTTGAAGAGGTTGAGCCAGTTGAAGGCAAGGCCTATAAGACACATGCATTTGATCATGGCGCTTGGTCCCTGCTTTGTATGGTGCTGCTGCAGGCGCCCGTTGAAGGCAAGGCCTTATAAGATGCGTGCATTTGATCATAGCACTTTGTCCCTGCTTTGTATGGCGCTTTTGCAGGCGCCCGTTGAAGAGATTCAGCCAACTGAAGGCGAGGCATATCTTACAAAGGGCCGCCAGTACCGGCTCATGATGTGGTTCGTGGAAAACGAGACATTGGGTGTGAGTACATGCAAGCGTTGCCTGCACGCGGGTGTGTATGTGTGAGTGTGCGCGTGTGTGAGAGCAAGGAAGGCCAGGGTTGTAGTACAGCACTGTTTACCGCCCTTTTATTTGGAGGGGCAGACCCTGCCATTGGCCATGACCCTTTTGGATTGCTTGCCCATGTGCCGGTGTGTTCTCACTCCAGTCATGAACATCTGGGGCATGTGAAGAATCAAAAAGGTGACTCAGCACAGGGCGAATTGCTCTGGGCCAACACTCTTGATCACACACAACTCTTGCGCTCTGTGTCGCATTACGCACCTGCTAGTTCAATGCTGCCTTTTGGCTTGGTTGAATAGTGAGCTGCTGTGCTGCATTTTTCGTATGTGCCGACCTGTGCTCAACTGATGCACGTGGTGAGGCCATTGCAGAAGTCCTGTAGTCTTGAGCTTGACCTGATATGGGCTGCACTTAAGTCACCTGAAGTCCTGAAGTCACCTGAAGACCTTAAGTCACCTGAAGTCCTGTAGTCTTGAGCTTGACCTGATATGGGCTGCACTTAAGTGCCCTGCTCTTCACCTCATGTGCCTTTCACCTCTACTTCCACTGAAGTTTTACTTGCTCAATTTCACGTCGTGCTCCTTGTTGCTAGGCAGATTAAACACCCATCCTTACCGCTGTCAACAACAAAAATGTTCAAAAGCATCGCTGACTGTTGTTGTCACTCACTGGCATGCACAAACAGCTTGGCGTGCGTTGTCATTAACACGAACATTCAAAAATACAGCTGACAGTTGTTACTGCTTACTATTCATGCGCTAACAGCTTGGCGCGCACGACCCTTTGGCGGACATCGTAAAGGAGGAGATCTGGCCAAACCCGCTCAAGTTCTACAACAACGAAGTGGAGGATGATTCCCAGATGGGGCTCGAGGAAGTGAGTGCGCGCCTGATGTGCTGATGTGGTCGAACAAAGATGGAAGGGCAGGACAGGAAAACGGTCGATGCCGCTGGCCTGAGTTTTGTCACCAAGTCTCCGAAAAAAAAGCATGCTCTACGAAAACTGTGGCAGCAGTGTCCAGATGTTCCATGCCACGCTCATACTCGGGCAGTAGCTAAGCTTATTGCACCTGATAAGACAGTGACAAAAGTAGGATGGTTCCCCCCGACACAGAGCAGCATACCTCACGGATTGCCCAATCTTGTTTATGATGTGAGATGCTTACATCCCTCGCCAAGCTGAGCCCGCCCTCTGCCTTGGAGGTGCCAGACTCTGTGTAGCAGGCCTTTTTTTTCGCGTATAAGTAATACGATTGTATTAAAATCCGGGATTTTGAAAGTTGAAATTCGTATTAAAATGGGTGATGTGTCCCGAAGGGGCGCATCGACCATTTTGGCCCCCTTTTAGACCTCTGAAGGGACCTGGATTTGGGCATCAGCGGTCAGCAGCAACAAAGTCGTCGTTTTAGCAGCTCAACGCAATGCAAGTCATCCTTTTTGAGCAAGGAGTGAGCAACAGTCTGGACCGAGGCTTGCTGGGTGCAGGGGTGTTGCTGACAAGCTTGAGGAGTGGGATAGCAGCATCAGCTGCACAGTGGGAGCAGCAGCGCACTTGAGCATGAGCCAGCATGGAAGAAGCAGGCTCCAGTGCATGCAACAGTGACAAGCATGGAGTTTGATTAATGTCCCCCCTCGACCCTGTTGCAACTGGCAGGTGGCTAGACGCAAAAAAGCGTGGAGGATGCAGGCTAGGAGGGGATGTTTGTTACGCAAAGTCTGCTTGGCGGGACCATGGGACCCTTAAATTTTCATAACTTAAACATTTGAAGGTGCACAGATGTTAAAACTTTCTTGCTTAATGGACTGGTTGGCATGCAAGGCGTATGAGCAGGTGATGAACATGGAGTTGTGCTTGTAATTTAAGCGTTTAGGCACAGCACAGTGCAGCAGTAAGGGAAGTAGATGTTACCTTGGTTGGGGGGCAAAGTATTAAAATGGCACTTCTCATAAAGGGGGATTTCCCTCATAGTATTGAAATCTCGGTTGTGCCAAAACGGAAAAAAAAAGGCCTGCTGTGTAGCATCCCTGACCAAGATCCCTGGGGCTTTTGTTGCTTCACTGAATAATTAGGCATTCTATAAAGCGACCCAGGGCCAGTCTTTCCACGACAGTTGAGGCCCGTCGAGCTTGGTCTGGCCCCAAAGCTGAAGGCCTCCCTCCTGTGCTTTTTTTGCTCGACCCAACACCCCGTGCATGGATGCCCCACCTGCTTCATGAGTGCCCTGCACGGCTCCTTGCGCAGGATGAGAGCGAGATGATTTCGGGAGAGGAGGAGGATGAAGATGGGGGCGATGCTGGCCAAGAGGTCAGTGTGGGTGTGTGGTCTGGGAGCTGACCATGTTCAGACCAGTGCTGTGTGGGTGTGTCGGGGACGTGTTATGGAATGACAGTGATGGCAGTGCCATAGGAGTAGACGCTGGTGAGAGCTTGGGTATGCAGCAGTATGGTCGTACCTACATGCAAGCAGATGCTGTGATTAAGGCAACCAAGAAGCAGAAGGAGAAGGGGAAGGCATGGGTGTGCTGGAAGCTAACCAATGTTCAGGCCAGTCCTGTGTGTGGTGCTGGGAGCTGACCATGTTCAGAGCAAGCCTAGCGTTTTCACTGATGGCTTTTTCGTGTGAACCTGTGTGGTGCTGGAAGCTGACCATGTTCAGTGCGTTCGCCTCAGTGCACATGGCGTGGCATGTCTGACTGACAATCAGGAGCTTGCATTCCTTGCGTGTTTCAAAACCAAGCAGGCTTGGCTCTTGACAGAAGGGAGGAAGGTCAGTGCAGGCTCTTCGTGGCCATTGCTTGTCTTTATTCCTGGAGGGACAGCTTGCACGTGCTCTGAAAAGGATTGCCGGGTCAGCAAGAGCTCCTGTTCTTCGTATCTGCCTTGAGCATGTACGTGCAAGCGCGTGCACATTTTCACACACATACACACATGCACACATGCACGTGTCTCCCAGGTGTATGAGGAAGAGGGAGGCGAGGATGAGGAAGGGTCAGATGAGGGCCAAGACTGAGGAGTCCCTGCTGAGGAGCTCTTACGCGGTTGCGCAGTGCAAACGGTCTTGCACATGCGCATGACCTTGGTGGCTCAAGCTTACGCGTGCACCTGATTCATGCCTGGGTTGTTAAGCAAGTGGTCTGGTTGCCATTGAGGAGTGGTCTGGGCTGCTAATTCCTGTGGGTGCATTTCGCACTGCTCAACCATACATCCCTGGTGTTTGGGGGCCATTTTTCTCATGGATGGTCAGCCCCCTTGCTGCTCGCCCGTGAAAGCAATGCGGCATGTTAAAGGTCTCGCAGCGATCTTTCCCATAGCGCTTGCAGCCATCGTTCTCATGGAAAGGCCAGCCCACTCGCTGCTTGCCCTGTGGAAGCCATATGGCATGAAGAGGGTGATGCATACAATCAAAAAGCTTTGCAGGCATATTTCCGGCTCCCACCGTGTTTTCCATGACACTTTGCAATTGCAATGCTTGCAAAGCGCTGTTGGTGGAATACCACTCATTTTTAGTGCCAGCGCTGATGTTGGGTCGTTCCTTGATGCACGCTGGATGGTGTCCAGTGTAGACTTTTGCTTAATCTTTGCAAAGCAAGCAACCAGTGATAGGTGTCGCCGCCTTCATGATTTCCAGGAAGAATTTAAAGCTTCATGGATGAGAAGGAGTGTTGTGGAGCACATGCGTTTGGAACCATCCTCCTCAGTCCTGTACCCTGGCTGTTCAAAAGAAAAACTTTCTTGAGGGCACGATTGCTGTAACAGCATGTAGAGGGGACAGCTTGCAAGAAGACCCCGGAGTCAGAAGAAGTTCTGGCAACCAAAGGGAAAGAATAGAACATCATTAAAAAAGAAAATTGTGGAAAAAACTGCAGCGCTTCAGGAAAGGTTTTCATATATGATGGAAAGAGGCCTTCAGTCAAAATACTTAGCCGCTGGCATGTTCATAGAAGGTTTACAAGGGAACATAACCTTCAGCCAGATAGTTTGGCTGCTCAGTGCGTTGAAAGAAATCCATCAATTCAGAGATAAAACGATAATTGCCATTGTCTTGATACTGGAAAAAACAAAATACGTCCTCAGAGCCAACATGGGAGAAATAGAAAGATCCTTCTTCATTTATCACTATTCTGTGTGCAGAGAAGTCATAGAAAAGATATGCATACTTCCTTCTAAGACAGCACAAAAAGGTGCAAGAGCAAAGAAAAATAGCATGCCTTTCATCTTGTAATTGTTCTGAAGGACATAAATCACAATGAGGTGTGTGTCCATGCCAAAGAGAAGTTTCAACTCGAAGCGTGTGAGCGTGCAAACGGAAGCAAGCAATGTTTCTTTGCATATGCCTACCCAAATCCAGATACAAATACCTAGCCTAGTAGGAGTATGGAGAGGTCTGCCATAAGCAGAATTATGCCTGAAGGGAAGTGCCACCCAGTTGTGGTACTTGGTCAACTTGCTCAACTGACCACCATGTTCAACCTGATCCTCAGATAGCCACACACTCCTATGTCTGTTCCGCAGATCAACTACAAAGTCTTTAATCCCAATAGGCTGACGGGAGTAAACATTTTGAATAAAACAGTTGCGCCTGTCTAATCCCTGAAAGGCAGTCATAAACTCTGATGCCCAACACTTCTTAGAAATGTTCATAGAAGATATTGCGACATGAGGGTAAAGAGTTACACGGATGTGCTGGGATTTGACCCTCGGCTACCAGTAGGTAGTTTGATTGCTTGGCTTGCTGGACTGCGCCAGCCAGATAGATTAGATAAGATTACACAGGGAGACCTTCAGCCAGACTGTTCGGCTGATCAGCCTGTGGCTGGTCCATGCCAGCCAACAGCAAATCCAAAATTTCAGACATGAAATAGAAAAGCTTCTTAGTGCGTTGCAAGAGGAAAGTAGATACAGCCTGGACACAAGGGTTACAAGGGAAAAAAGGCCTCAGTCAAGACGTTTGACTGCTAGCCTGTTCATAAATACGCATGAGGTCATGGAGAAAAAAAGGAAGTTTGTTGTTATTCTGGTTTAGAAAAATATTGATATCCTGGGAATTCACATGGTGAATGGTGCCTAGACAGGGCATCCTGTGGGAGACGTGGAGGAGTAGGAAAGAGATGTTGTGCTCAAAAAATTAGGCATACCTTTGACGGAGAGAGCAGACCTGGGGATTGGAGCATCTGAACAACACATGTTTTTCATTTTGTATGACATCATAATCACAGATATCACAGACTGGAGAAGAACTTTTGGACCAAGTAGCCCGTTCAACTCGGAGAGCGTGTACCCGCAGCCTGAATCTGGCAGTGTTGCGAAGGACATGATGAGGAAGATCCAAGTACATGTATTTAGGCATTGTATAAGGTGGGTGAATGGCATGTGCATTTCTGACAGGGAGAGCGCACCATTGATGGTAAGTCAGCCGCTTACTGTTGCTTACTCTTGGATCAGGGGCTGTAAATTGGTTCCAATAGCCCAGGTGCTTAGGTCTCAGGTCCACCACAAATTGACTGAGGTTCACAGGGTTACAAGCCATAATGTGACGTTTCATCAGATCCGAGTGAGCCAAACCATCCAGCACAGATAAGAGGTGGGATGTCCAACAAGAATCAGTCATGGAGCTAAGGCTGATGTCAGCATGTAGAACCTTTATGAGAAGGAGACTGTTGCACTTAGTAAGCGAGTAGAAGCGCATAGTGGCACGAAATCAATTGGACTGAAAAGGTTCAATGCCACATTCTCGTTAAATGCTCCAAGATGGTGTTGTGGATTTCACTCCAAGAAGATTTCGCAAAACGTTCAGGATCCACTTCTGCAACAGGTTGTCCATTTCTGCGCCCTGCCGTAAGTAAGGAGTGGCCCATATCTGGCTAGCATACATTCCTGCTGGGATAGCGTACGTTTTCAAGAGCCAGATGAGCGCATGCAGCAGATTCGTAAGGTTGTGGTCGTGAGCAAAGGTTTTGACACGATAAGTCCCCGCCATGCATGGTTTCAGAGCAGCCTCAGCAGCAGTGGAAAGGTTGAGACCGTCGACGTTTGTCACAGACCATACCCAGATATTTGAAAGAATCAGTGTAGGTCAGGTTTTCAAAATCATACAACAATTGGGGAAGAGTGTCAGCTCTGGAATTGAAGCAGACGACCTCAGACTTTTTTGTGTTGACCGTCAGGCATTTTCTGGTTGCATAACCCTGCAACTTGTTTAACATGGCTTGCATGTGGGTGTGGTGGTTTGCAGTCAAAGCGAGGTCATCTGCATAAAGCATATGAGAAACATGAAAATTTGGTAAGCCTGTCACCGCGCCTGCAGGTGTTTCCCCATTTGTGATGCAGCCAATGTCATTAACGTAGATTGAGAACAGGAGTGGTAACATTGGGCACCCTTGTTTAACTTTGTGCGTTGGCTGGACACTTGCCCATTTATCTCCGTCAATAAGGATGTATTTGTCGTCTCGGTAGAGGTCTTTAATGATGGAGATAAGCTGGCTGGGCATCTGGCATTTGTGTAAGTGTTCCCACAATCTGTCTCTGGGTATTGAGTCATATGCCTGTTTGAAATCAATAAAGGTGGCGTATAAACGTGGGGAGCCTTGAGGCTGAATGTCTGAGCTGCATACTTTAGGTGCCTCAAGATAGAAAGTGGCTGTAAGGTGTTGCGGCCTGGAAAAAAGCCAAATTGACTGTCAGGAATAATGTTGTATTTTGCACACCAGTCTTGAACCATGGAGCGGAGGACATTTGTGTACAGGCGGTATAGTGTGTTACTGACTGCAAGCATCTGATAATTCGAAGGATGTGTCACAGTGCCCTTTTTGGATATTGGAGCAAGTTTTGCAGCTTTCCAGGATGAGGGGAAAACACAGACTTGGATATGCCAACCCCAAAACAGGCTACTACTCTTATTATCAGAGCCTATTACCTCATGTTAACAAGAAAATCAGCAATGCCTTTAGGAATATGCCTTGTATATCCTCACCTATGAAGCGCACCATTTTTCAGTTTCGCACGGGCACCCTCTATAACCAAAAACATGCAGTGCGCTTCAAAAGGTCCACTAACCCACTATGCCCTCTCCCAGGCTGTCATCAATTAGACAGCGCACTCCACATGCTTTCAGGCTGCCAAAACCACATCATCTCCAACATGAAAACTGAACGTCACAATGTTGCTGGAAGAATGATCATCAAAGCTCTTAGCAAAAGCCCTTTGGGGGCAGGCTTGGTTAAGATGGACATAGGGAGTGATGACAGGCTGGCGCAACACAACCTCCAAATCCCTGCACATGCATCAAACAGAATGATACCCCCTTACCATTTTCCTAGAAATTTCCTTAGAGATCTAGACTCACATCCAGTCGTCCTGATGCTATACTGATTACTCCCTATAAAGCCAAACCCACTTCTTCTTCTCCTTCTTCCACTCGCTCACACCATGCGCTCCGCAGCAGACACAACCCAACACAGAGGACCTCAACAGCCAACCGCGTGAGACAGCCCCACCAACTCCATGTTAACCAGCGGCATGTGCACTTCATTGAAATCAAGTACTGTGAAGACACAAGGCCTGGACAACAGTTGGAGGCGGCACAGCGGCAACATGCTGACCTCTGCAAGCTCGTTAGTGCTAAAGTCGTGACTCTACACACTATACTTCTGGGTGTTGGTGGGACCTGCTACACTGATCATACTTTGAATCAGTTTAAACAACTTGGATTGGACCATCAACGAGCCAATAAACTTGCTAAAAAACTTCATGCACATTCTGTTCTGTATGCAAACAAACTTGTAACCACTAGACGTGCTATGGAAAACAGTCATGCTTCTCGCAGCCAGGTTCTGGAGCCAGGTGTTTCCAATAACCCTCCAGATCCCCATTAGCCCTTCTTTTTGTAGCTTTGTGGTGGAGGAGACTCACGGCTCTCCTGAGCCAATGTGTCTCCTTTTCCTTAATTGATGTAGGGAGAGTTTCCTCTGCCTACGTAGTTTTTCTTTTCTTTTCTTTTCTGAGGGGATGCGAGCAGTTTTGAGCATAAGCGTGAAGAGTTGTGAAATATATGGAGCCAGCACATTGTGATGTTCAAGACCTCTGCCATGACGTCTAGGGACAAGTTTGCACGCATGTTTTATGAAAGGAGGTAGGACTGTGTCAAAGCCAGGTGAAGAGGAACTGCTCATGTTGGAAATGTGTTTAGAGGCAAGGGAGGTTGCTCAGCTTCCCAAGGCAGATTGAAAGGGTGTGGGCCTGTGCCCCCTAATGTTTCATAATGCAAGCCATGAGTGTCATTGTTGGAAGGAGAAGGATGGTTAAATAGGTTGATATATTCCTGCCAGGCCTGCTCAGAAATAGGAGTGGTACGGGAGCTCACAGGCTTTTTCAAAAGTTTGTGTACAGCCGGATCTTTTTGGAATAGCTTGCGCATGAAATCTACAGCTTGAGTGCGGGTATATCGTCGCTTAGCACGCTGCAGAACAGCTCTGTACTCTCTGTGTAGTTACTCACAAGCGTGCCTGGCTTGCCCAGTCTTCAATGCAATTGAAAAGGCCTTCTTTCTTGCTGCACACACATCATTGAACCACTCAGGCCGTTTGTGATTTCTGGTGCGCACCATTTGCTGAGAGCGAGGTCTAAGGGCATTCATACCAACATCAGGGTGTCTGGCAGCATTAAAAATCCAAGACTTCAGGCAGGTACATGCTCTTTCAGCATCCTGATCTGTGACAGCGGATTTAAAAGCCTCCCTGCTACTCTCATCCCCTTCAATGTGCGCAGCATAAGCTTGTGCTTTATCAGCCCTCCATCAAAATAGGTACCTCTCAGGAAAGTCCTGTAACGTCTCACTGTCAATGGAGTGGAATCGTTTGTCAATGTGCGTTGTATGTGTGTCCGGTGTGCTAAAGGTGATTGTATGAAAGCAGTGGTCTAGACAAATAGGCTCGGTGAGTGTCACTTGCTCTATGAACGAGTACAGGCATTTGGTAACTATAAGGTGGTCTGGTCTGCTCCTGCGTGTTTTGTTGTAGCCTATAAAGGAAGGTTGTCCCAAATCTCCAGGCGCTCTCCCAGTGGTAATGATGCAGTTCAGGTTAGATGCCACATCGACAATGCATTTTCCAGCCCTATTAATGTGTGGGCGTTGTGTTGGTCTGTTTCCAGTAAGTTGTGGGTAAGTCGCGAGCAAATCATAGTGCGCGTCCGTAATTTCATTTAAGCACCCTATGTGGGCATTTAAGTCCCCACAAATGATGGCATGTGGTGTCACTGTTTTGGCTAACAAAATCTCCTCACCCAGCGTGTAAAAAAGATCGTCGATTTCCTGAGCAGGCCTACTGCTGCTTAGAGGGTTTAGGTAGGTGGCACACATCAGGACATCTTCCTCCAAGTCAAAGAGTCTTTTATCACATTTGATCCAGAGGCCTTGTATGTTCTGAATAGTGTTTTGTAGTGAAAAAATTCAGCCACTTGATTTGAAGCAAGAATAGCGACTCCATACCTTTTAATCCTTGATGACCAGTAGGAATGTGTGTTTGTCCAATGAGTGTGTGTTCAGGAAGGTATTGGAGGAGCCTCTGAGTCTCGTTGGTTCTAGTCTCTGTCAAAAACATTATGTGGTGTTTTGAAATCTGCAGCACAAGTTCCTCATGCTTCATATCCTTTTTAGTCGCTGGAATACCATCACAGTTTACTGGTAGCAAGTCAAGCCTTGACCGGCCACCCCTTCGGCTCTGATTCACACGACTGGGGCCTGGGTTCCCATTGTTGTTGTTGTTGTTGTTGGTGGTGGTGGTGGTGCGCAGCACTTTGCGTGCCTCTCCCGGTCATTCTTCCTCCCTCTCCCTGACGCCGGTATTCCTTCCATCCATATTGATATCAAGGCACTCAGTAGGTGGGATGATTGCCTTATTCTTTTCATATATGTATGTGTGTTGCTGGTTCAGAAGGTTGGTAGGGTCAAACTTGAATCTGCCCATGCCCTGATTCAGTTTTTCATCATAAGGGATGTGCTCCCACACAGGGTAAGAGTATGTGAGGGAGTTTCCTGAGTGTGAGAAAGCTTCCTTGCGGTCAGAAAAAGAGAGGAAGAGGTTGCTGCCATTCATACCCTCATGCACCTGCAGGTGTTTTAGCTCATGGTGTTCAGATATTGTGCTCAGCAGTGAGGTACGAATGGCTTTTACACACTTCTGTCTGGCCAAGGTGACAGTAGTCTTCTCTCGCATGAGGTCAGCCTGGACACTAAGTTGATGCTGCAAGAAAGGATGTGCAGGTGAAAAATCGCCAGATAAAGTCACACACCGGAGAAATCCCATCCTCCCAAGACGCAGTTTCCACAGTCAAAGTGTCAGCCCTCAACCTGAACCTACTAACACCAGCCAGATAGAAATGTCTTGAGTGTCACTCAATACTGGCAGTATTGAAATGATGAGTATTAACAGTATCAATAATTCTGCAAAGAATGAAAGATATCATGGTGATCCTCAAAACTTGCTTGAGAAAAGTAGAATGAAGGAGGTTCATTCAAGAGGCACAGGCACCCCCTACAACCAAGAACATGCGGTCCGCTTTGAAGCCTCTAGCCTTGTATGTCTTCTCTCAGAATGTCATCATGATGATCATAAGGATAGCGCTCTTCACATTCTCTCAGGTCGCCCATGCCCTGTCATTCGTAACATGGTAGCTGAGCGTCACAACATTGCCAGCAGATAAAGGATTTTGAAAGTGGTTAGTGAAGGCTCTTATGGTTCAAACCTTATACATTTGGATGTAGGCACTGCAGACCGTCTGGCTCAGTATGGCCTGCACATTACTGAGCAAGTTTCTAATCGCGCAATACCTCCATACCTCTTTGACCCCAGCATTTCTTTCTTTTTCTTTCTTTCTTTCTTTCTTTCTTTCTTTTTCTTTCTTTCTTTCTTTCTTTCTTTCTTTCTTTCTTTCTTTCTTTCTTTCTTTGACCCCAGCATTCCTGATCAAGCTCAACTAGGCTAGAAACACCTCCAGCTGCCCAGATGCTATCTTGGTCACTCCTTGCCCTGCTAACCCAAATATACCACCTACTTCCCCCTCACATCGGACACTCTGCAACATGAGATGTAATGAAGAAGTAAGAGGCAGCACAACTCCAGCCAGGCAACTTAATGAATTGAACATCCAAAACCGCTATCATGGCAGTATGGTATCCACTTAATAGAAACCAAATACTGCAAAGATACGAGGCCTGGGGCCCAGCTAGAAGCCTCACAGCAATAACACAGGCTGAGTGAGCTGTACAAACAACTTCAAGGAGCAGATATCACTCTCCACACAATCCTCCTGGATGTGGGTGGGACAATCTTTACTGCCCACACCCTGGATCAATTTAAAAACTAGGGATTGATCCGCAAAGGTCTACCAAGCCTGCAAGAAAGCTCCATGCCCACTCTGTGCAATATCATACACAGATTAATTACCTGATGCTTAAGGGTTATCTTTGGATTGGTCCCAAAAGAGTTGCTGATTTCTTTGTTGGCAAGTTGAGAGGGTGGGTTCTGAGCTTCTGGACTGACAGTGGTGTTTAGGGAAGCGGGCTGTATGGTGTAGTTTAGCCTCTGCCCGCTATTGTAATAGAAGCCAGAGGTGTCAGTGGAGCCAAGCTTCAAGTCGTGCCTATTATGCATGTGGGCTTTTAGCTCGTCTGTCAGATTAGTGAGGTAGTGAGTTGGAGTAGTGCGGGAGTGATGTGGGTCACCATTGCGCCCATGTGAGGACTTCAATGTGAGCCAGTAAAAGTTATGGAAGGAATCCCTGGCATCTGGGAGTGCAATGTCCATGGTGCCCGTTAGTGCTGCAGCGCGTGCGCAGGCGTCAGCCCCCTCATTACCAATAACAACAAAGTGAGGCTTTGAACTTATAGGAATGTACAGAGCGCGGAGAGTGCTCTAGTACATTTGAAATGGCCTGGATGAGTTCTGCATGAAGGTGGGACCTCATGCGCATTGGGTTAAAGGTCTGTTTAGAAATTTGAGAGAGGCAAGATGCACTATCAGAAGATATGGCAGTATGTCCTTGTTGAAGTGCTATAAGAATGCCTGCTGGTTCAGCTCTGTTGATAGTGTTTGTAGGTCCATGTCCATTGTCCATTTATGTGCAACTGTAGCTGTTGGAATGATTGAGTAGTGTCTCTGTTTGGCTCGTAAACACCCGAGCCAACAAGTGGTGAATTGTAGCAATCTTTGTGTTTAATGACATTGCCATCTGTATAGGTGGTTTCTCTCCAGTTCTTGATTTTAGATGTGAATGTTTTTTTGTAGGTGGCAAGATGGAAAGCTGCTCTTGCCTGAAGGGACCTGTGTGAGCGAATCTGGGTGTCGTGGGGAAGAGATTGAATTTTCTTCCTCCAGTTGTTTGATATTAGGTATTGATGGATGTGCATTGGTATGGCAGAATTCGGAGGTTGCAAGGGTAGCCAGTGACCTCTTGGTATGTCTCGCTTGAGAAGCTGGAGCCAGTCCTTGTTGGCATTATCTAGCGCCCATCTGGCATGTAAGTTCCAGACGACAATGAGTTGCATGGGGTAAGAACTTCTTACTTGAAGGTTGGACAGGGTTAGGTATGATATTGAACCAGTGTTGAGGTGTCTGGAATTGGATGTTGCCAGCGGGAAATTTGGCTAGCACTTGCACAAGACCTGGGTAGTGGTTCTACCAGCTCATGTAGGCGTTGCAACTGAGGCCTCTCCAGTGAGGTAGGAGCATGAAGGTGGCAACTGCTTCGATGGTTTGGAGTGAGAACTTCACTGCGTGGCATAGAAGTTGGAACATAATTTCGTCATCACGAGGAGGGTGGCAGAAGGAATATCCGCAATAGCGTATAGAAAAAGTATGAGTACACGCCCCAAAGACCTGGTCTCGGGAGAGTACTTGTGCTGAAGTAGGTCTTGTAGGTTCAGTCAAATTCAAGAGGGTTGGAGAACCTTTCCGTGGAGACCATGCACCATTTACGCAGGGCTGATTGAATGTGGGGAGGTGTGATCAGTGCATTGGATTCGCGAGCCTTTTTGCTTTTAGCAGAGAGTTGCTTTTCTTGGGCCTTCTGGCGTGATAGAAGGCCCATAGTTTCTGTTTTTATATATGTATATATATAGCTTTTCCATATATATACATATATGTGTGTATGACATTACAAACCATCCTTCTGGGTGTTGGCGGGACTTGTCATGAACATACCTAGGTCAACTAAAAAATTGGACCTCGACCACCAACAGGCTAGCAAGCTTGCACGTGAACTCCATGCACACTGTGCATGGCATCCTATAAAGCACACCCACAGAATTGTAACCATTAGGCACGCTATTGGAAACAAGAAGACTCCTCACAGCAAAATTCTGGAGCCGGGCGCTTCTAGAAACCCTCCAGATCCCTTCTTTTTTGTTCCTGCTTTGTGGTGGAGGGACTTACGGCTCTTTTTAACAATTGTGTCTCCTTTTACAGTAGGCACCGTTTCCTATACCACACAGAATCCACGAGTGTAAGAACATGAGTGTGAAAGCTGTAACGTTACACACTATTCTTCTGGTCGTTGGTAGGACTTATAATAGAAAAGAAAAGAGAAACTACGCAGGCACTGAAACACTCCCCACATGAATTAAGGAATAAAAGTTTACCCGGGGCCGAGATACCGTGTGGCCCATTCACCAACATCAGAAAAGCTGTAGCTGTTGATCACGGCTTGAGTTGACCAGAATCAACCCAAAAAATCCATTTGAATCAACCCACGCTGCGCATGGGTTTCTGTTGAATCAACCACAGTTGGTTTTCAACTGATCCAATGAAAAAATGGTTGGTTCAACTGCCATGAATTCTCTTAAAACTACTGGTGATCAACCATGTTTGTTTTCAAATGAAAAAATATTATCCAAGCAGAATGGTTTATTTATTCCTAGTTTATTCCACCCACGCCGGGTTTCAAATTTGGCTGATTTAAGGGTTACAAGAGTTACAAGGTAAAAAAGGCCTCAGTCAAGGCGTTTGACTGCTAGCCTGTTCGTACATACACATGAGGTCATGAAGAAAAAAAGGAAGTTTGTTATTATCCTAGTTTAGAAAAATATTGATATCCTGGGAATTCACATGGTGAATGGTGTCAAGACAGGGCATCTTTGGCTGATTTAACTGTGGTTGCTTTGTTCCTGAATCAATTGGAGATCAAGACTGGTTGTTTCCTCTCAGAGGTGATACAAAGGCTTGAATCACCTAGCTATCAAGCTGGTTGGTTATACTGTATGACCAACACCGTGACACTGTGGTTGATTCCACCCAAGCCGCTTGTTGGATTTGGTTGATCCAATTGGAGATCAAGGTAGGTTGTTTCCTGCTTGAAACAAGTTGCAATTGAGCTGAATGTGGCGATCCAGCTAGCATAGCACAGAGGCAAGCTGAACAATTTCACAGGAAGAAAGGTCCATCATTCCAAGATTGATCCAAGTAAGAAAAAGCAAGCAATGCATGTAGCAAACACACAGCTTGCGAAAACTGTTTTCATGTAGGCTTGTGTTGTTCATATACATGGTTAGTAACCAAAACATCAGGTAATGTACAGATTCCCTAGCAAGTATAGTGGCAAAATTTAGGATATGCACATGTAACGCAATGCTTTGAAAGAAAACAGGGACCAGGGCCCCAGTAACCATTGTGGCATTGTGGTGGGACCCTGCCTTTCAGGACAGGTGACCTTTCCTTAATGCACGCGGCCAGACTTGGCAAGCGTAGTCTTTCTTTCTTTCTTTCTTTCTTATGGCTGCTTTTTATCGTAGAGGGGTATTTGTCCTGCATCTTGCAAGATCACAATTGTGTGACGTTGATCTTAATCGTGGTTGCTGAATCGTTGTAGAGCCTAGTGTGTGAGGTGTGACCTGCATTTAAGTGGGGCTCTTTTACTGGATGCTTTCTCTTATTCAGTCTTTTGTTCAACCCTCCATTGAGGTTTGGACAACCCTACAGATCCCCATTAGCTCTGTTCCTGGCTTTCTCCTAGGCTAGCTGTGTCTAGTTTAGGTTTGAGGGCCTTTTGGTGGGACCCTTGCTAGCTTGCTAGTTAGGGAACCTTTCCTTAATGTACGCGGCCTCTTGGATAGCGTAGACTTATCTTTTCTTTTGAGGTTCGGCTCGGCTTCTATTATTTCTGGCCTTGTGCCAGGTGTACTTGCCCCTGATGTAACGCTAACCTGGTGCAAGCTGGTCCGGACCCTGCCATTCTCTGTGTGCTGCAGCCAAGCCAGCACTGTTCTGCAGCAAGAGCAGCTCAGTTAGGAACATGCTGAGGAGCAGCATGGTCCTTTGTCACAAACGGTTGCATGGCTATTGGCAACTCTGGGCGTGTTGTACCACCTGCTTTAAGAACAGTAAACTTTGAAAGTGCAGAAACGGTGATTCAGCATGACAATGACTGCTTGATATGCAAAGAGGCAATGCTGATGCTAAAATGTGTACGATCTGGTGGTTGGCCTGATAAGTTTTGCGGCGTGAGAAGCTGTGGGCTTTGGTACACACTGAACCAACTTTGCTCATCCGTTTCCCATTTTAGCATGTCTGTAAGTTTGATCATCTATGAAATTATTTGGTAACCTGTCTAATCCAGTGATTGTGACACTTGGATTTGAATTTAAGTCACACCCACTAACTGCCATATGCCAGCTGCAGCCCATGCAACAGTGGCCTTAAGGGAGAGCAAGCACATAATTGAGAGGATAAGAGCGTGATGCTTAAAGTCATATACCCACTCACTGCCGCAGGCCAGCTGTGGCCCATGCGATGCCACAGTGGCCTTAAGGGAGAGCAATCACACATTTAAGAGGATACCTTAAGGCCCCTGTCGCATCTCATGGGCCAGGCCACTATAACATCCCCAGCATCAGTGTGCTCTCAAGAAGGCATTTGACACCTCTCACATCAAGATCAGGCACAGGGCACTGCTCTTGCCCCCTATTGATCCCCATTTGCCTCTTTTCCTCCTTCATTTTTGGCTTGCTTTGGGCACAAAGTCATGGATGCTACGCCATAATGAGGTTGCTCATGCTAGTTACACGCTTTTCCTACCTAATGGCTGATATTTAAAACTTGTGACTGTGCACTTGCCTGCTCTTGAAGCAATCGATTTCAACTCATGTGCAGAGCTAAGGACTCTTGATCAGATCAAGAAACGAGAACAAGCCTTAACAATTTGGAGCCAGGTCCGGCCCAAGAAAAGTGCCCCGGTAAAAAAAGAAAAAAGAGAAGGTTTCCCTGGTCTTGCCCTGGTACAGATTACAGGACACAGAAATAAATGCCTCTAGTCAATGGAAGAAAGTTTTTTCAGGGGCGGACAGCTTCAACCTCCAAACAGGAAAGAAAATAATAACATTGCTGTACCTGCATAGGAGGGCAGTTTTACCAAGAAAACACGCTGCCTGTGACCTTACAAACATCCTGTTTTAACAACCTAAAAGGTCAGGTATGGCTACATCGCTATACCCGCTTACGAGGGCAGCTGAGCGGAAACACTGAGGCCTGCAACCTGACCTGACCCCAAAAATGCTTGACTCGTAAAACTTCACCTTACAAGGAAAAAACAACAGATTATCACAATCTGGAAGCTCGTCAATGTCCTCCGAATGGGCATTATTTTCATTTGCGTAGGGTGTCCACAATCTTGGCCCATCAAACAAAATGCGTTTCCTGCAACACCAAAGCTCGTTTGACCAGAAAACACCGGTGTTGCTGAGCCTAATCCTTGCTACACTTCCTGAACGGCCACCACTTATTTCTGTGGCACACCCTTCCAATTTAGATAGCCTGACTACTCGGGCTTCAAACTTAGCAAGCTGCTTTGCCAGTCAGTGACGTGAAGGCGAGCCAATTAAGAGGCAGCAAGTGTCGGCATCATGCAGTAAAATGAGCATGCTTCTTTGTTGGACCCCAAACACACAGCGGCGTCTCACCCCTTGCCTTGCCTGGCGATGCCAGAGGGCAGAGCGTCGTCATGTGTGTGTACTCCAGAAGAAGGCCTTGAATTAAAGTTCAAGGCAAACAAAAATTCTTAGCCGCCAGCCATGAATGGAGCTGACTATAGCATGGCCACTTATATGGCACTTAGTGGTTGCCGGTGCTGCTCAGATTGGAAGCATGGTCAACACTTGCTGATACCTATGGATCGCCCTCATTTTATGGAGCTCTGTGTAGGAGCCTGAAGAGCACATTTTATGAAAAAGAGGTTTTGTCAAGAGGTTTTGTGTGAGGCTGCCAAGGGTTTTTGATAGCCCGAGGCATGCTCGAGGCGTAAAAACCGAGTCGCATATATCCATGCAACTTTCCCAATGCGCATGCACGTTAAAAGAGAAGCTTCCCGTACGAAAACAACTTTGTCGCAGAGTTCGGGTGGATTGTGCGCCCTCCTTAAACTCCCCGCTCGAGATTTCTTTCAATTGCTCAAGTGTGGCATCCTTACTCCAGGAAGTAAATTGAAGATGCACACAAGTGGTGAAAGCCAGGGTGAAAGCTAGCCAGCTGGTGGGTCTGCATATGGTGCATACAAACGTTCCTCTTTTCATTAAAAGATTATAAAGAGCCTGAGGATACACGTGAGTGACTAAAGGTACCATTCCACTGAGCCTTAGGATGGCTTATATAAGGCCTAGTGAGGACTGGAAACTTGAGTGGGGTTTGTCCCCATCCGCACCAGGAGCAAGGGCTGCAATCCTGCGCTCTGCCAAGCATGACTTTAAGAACTTGCAGCAAAGTACTGTTAGTCGTTATTGGGGTGCCTCAGGCCTGAACCTCATTTGCACCTCCCTGTTACCGCCGGAGCCTTATCAACGCAATGTTGGGAAAACAGCCAAGATGCTCATGGTCATCTTTGAAAAACAGCAGGTACTGCAGCACAAAGAAGCTGAAAAAATGGAGTCTGCAATTGGATTTGTGGGCTCCTTCAGGCTTTCCACGTTTTGTGGGCTCCATGTGTTTGCTCATTTCAGGGAGCCGTAGTGGCGCACATGATCGCTGAGTTAGAGGTCGCTCAACACATGCTTGAACAATTACTTGCCATCAGCAATATCAGTGGAAAGTTGAGGGCACAGCAGGTGGGTTTGAGGGACTAGAAATACACCTATCTTGTTTATTTTTTACTTTTGACCGGAGGCAAGCATCTTTACAACGCAGCGGGCGGAGTGCGCAGGAAGCCTTAAAGATGGGGAAAGTTCTATCGTGGCATCCGGCCACCTTACAAACTAGCGCTTCCGTCCCGTTGTATTCCTACCTTCCATGCACTACTGCCTCCCTTGCAGCCCTTCCCCTGTAAGCCTGCAGCACTGCAGACTCTCATCATAGTTAAGAATAAGCTGAATTGCGGAATACATCACTAGTTGAGGTCTGATTTGTGGTAAAGATGTAGGTAACAAGCACGAAAAGTTCCTGAAATTTGCGTCGCTGCTAATGAAGAAGGGCTTGTATCTCCTTCTTGAGCATACTGTGACAGGTTTGCATTTTGATGGACGCCATAGATCCTTTGTTTGCACAATTGCTCCGGCCAAATATTCAATGGTGATTTGTGTGTCATGAGCTGCGTCTTGTATTGTCTGTTGTGCAAAATAGGAGAGTCAAGAGAAAATAGAAGCTGCAGCTAGGCGCGCCTTGGAGACTGAGATGTGGCTGAGAAGCGGACCCAGGGTGAGTACCACTGTTTACACCTGAAGAGCAGCAACGTGTACTTTGCTCATGTCTCCTCCAGATAGCATTAGACGCAAAAAGTAAGACAGCATTAGATGCTGAAAGGGGGATAGAGTGAAATAATGCTAGCGTTCGCATGTAGAGCGGGAACATACTTCTCCTCTCTTTACGCGTCCTCCCATATATTTTTCTACTCAATACACACTATGTAATGCAAGCTGTCATTACTTGCAAAATTTAAAATGTTTTGCCACAACACCACATTCAGAAGCACCTTTGAATGCAATATCAAATCCATTGCTTCCAATCCTGATTGCAGACGAGGGCAGCAGCCTTGCCCCAGCCTCGACCATGCCCAATACCTGTCGCTCTGCAGGTAAGTTATGTGAAGAGAAACCAGCAACAAATGAACTTTATTTTGACAGCAACGCGCGGTGAATGGGTGTGGTTGCTGCACCTCTTTGAAGCATAGTTTAAAGCCATTTTGATGAGTCTGATAGCTTAATCCCCATCCCTGATCACTGATATGCAAACATAGCACAATGAGAACCTGCCCAAACGCAGGGCTCCTCCTCTTCCTCCAGAGCTGCTTTGCTTGCAACGACATCCCCAATTCCCAAGCCTCATCAATTTGGCGGGTAGGATGGCAATCTGTTTGCTCCCGCTCAGATGTGTGACAAAAATCTGCTGGTAGTGTGACCTCTGCCCGGAAAAAATATTGAGCTTCCGCATGATTATTTGCGCAAGGATATGTATCATTTCATGCCAGATTTCTCTCTCTCTCTCTCTCTCTCTCTCTCTCTCTCTCTCTCTCTCTAGGTTGCATGAAATGAAGATAATATACCTGGAGCTGAATCACAAAGAAAACCTCGTTTCCTGCAGGCTAGACGATGAGACATGCAACCAAGCCCTGGCAAAGAGCGAAACCTTTGTTATGACTGGTGATGATGAGGATTGCAACCAAAGTGAGGTGTACGCCCCAACTGTCACCTCAATCAGCAGCAATCCAGCCATCGCCGGCCCTCGTCCCAAGAGGTTTGTTCCTCCACAAATGAGGTCAGAGAGCATTTTGGAGACCTGTTGGACTACTCCTGCAAGTTGCAATGCAAAATTATCAATCATCAATGCATTAAAGGTGGTTACAGCCAAGGTTATCAATCATCCATGCATTGAAGATAGTTACAGCCACCATTGTTTGTTTTGCACACATCATTTGATCTAAGTTCCCGTAATAGGAGGCCTAACTTGCGCTGGACGAGCAAGTTAACCTTTAATAACGGGTGCTAAAAAAGCGCAGCAGTTGAGCATTTGTGCTTGGAAATGTTGAGTCAGCAGCCTGTTTAAGATGTTCAAAAGACGCCCATATCCTGTGCCGAGTATGGACAGCTGAGTAATTTTGATGAAGCACGCATAGGGGGGCTGGCTAAGTCAATGCATCTTTGGAGTGCCACCGTAGCCTGCATCTGTGAGTGTCAGCATGGCTTGCATCTATGCCAACGTGACCTGCGCTGCCCATAATTGCCGCACCTCAGCTGGCTGTAGCCAAGCCTGTACGATGCCAGAATTATGCTGCCTTACACCCTTCAACGCATGCAACTGCTGTGGACCTTGTATGCTTTTGCTTGCAGGCAAGTGCACGAGGGCATGGTCGTTGAATGTGGCTTGAGCTGGTTAGCTAATGGTCAGCTGGAAGAGGAAGAAGAGCCGACAGGAACAAATATTGAGGGGGCTGTGAGAGGCGTTACAACGCGTGGAAGGAGGATGAAGGAGATCAGCGCTCAAGTAGGGCTGAGGGAGTTGGTTTGCGTGGCTGGAAAGGCCTGGCTGTAAGTTGCTTTAGCTTGACCAAGTCGATGCCCGCACCAAACCCAATCCAACGGCGCCATCACCCTGAGCATAGGTTGCCTTAGGACCTGAGATGGTGGCATCAAAAAGCCATGCCGCGTTTCTTAGGCATACCTTTGTGTGTAATATCAATTAGGCCCTCCCTTGAAGACAGTGCGTGCCCTTGGCAAGCAAAATGCGTGCTGCATCAACAAAATTCAGGTTGCACCTGGTTGCACAGGCTTGTTTGCGAGCAGACAAGCAAACACCACCAGGCAATTCAAAAGAAAAGAAGAGTCTGTGCCATTCAAAAGGCCGCGTGCATTAAGGAAAGGTTCCCTAACTAGCAAGGGTCTTACCAAAGTTGAGTCACAGGGATAGACCTCAGGCCTTCCTTGTGTGCATGCACTTGAAGTGGCATTGGCATTCACATGGTTGTGTGCACAAATCTGGAGTTCTTGGCCTTTGCACCAGGATATATACTTCCTGGGACGTGCTGCTCAATGGTCTGACTTGCTGGCCATGAGCGACCTACTCTCCCGGATCAAGCAAGGCCCTGACCATCGTGACTTAAGCGCAGCTGCAGACAGGAAGGTGGGCTGGATTTACATCTACAGGTGAGCGTGGCACAAAACACTCGTTATACCAGCTGGGTGGCGTTGAGAATACAGAACAGACAACTACATAGGCAGTGAAAAGGCTCCTTCCATCATTGAAGGAAAAGAGGAGAGCTGGGATGGCAGTGAAACACAAGTGTTAATGGTTCATTGGAACCACTTGAAATAGGGATTGGGGCCTTGGATATAATTACTTAGCTTGCAGCAAGTCCCATTCACGCAAGTGCACTTTCCTTTAAAAAATGCTTCCTTTTTACTTCTGCTCTTGGAGCAAGTTGATGACGTGAACTCTGGATCAGGCTGCCCACATGCTGGTTGCAAAAAGTCTTGACCCTGCTCCCCTTGCTTTCTTTGGTCTTTACTCCTGGCCCCCTTCATCCTTCTGATTTTCAGACCCTTCTAACACCATTTTTGCTCTGCCCTCATGAGACACTGCTATATCCTGAGAAAACGTAACAAAAAAAGCTCTGCATTGAAGGCTGCTGGGAAGACCATAGTAAACCAAGCCTGCAATTCCCAGGAAGTTAACAGGGCAATTTTAATGGGGGGCTTTGTCTGTACATTAGACGTCGCTTTATTCCAACGCCAAGGGTAGCTAAAATGGTGAATCTTATCTCATTCTCGTCCACTTATGCGCCTGTTCCCAGGATAGTGACCCTGAAATTGACTCTCAATTTTATTTCCTCAGGTACCCTGACCATGCGCACAATGTTCCCAGTGCACTCAAGGGAGCTTTCAAGATAGGGTAAGTTTACGTTCTTGCGGGGGGAGGCTTGAGGGAAACATTCCTTATTCCTGGAAATTGCAAGATGTAAATCAATGAGTTTCTGGTTTCTTCCAGGAACTACCATGCTGCACAAGGCTGAATGGTTCGTTTGTGCTGTCAGGGGTGTCTTCTGTAATGCCGGCACATGTACTGTTTTTAAGACATTGGCACACTTGTGAGGAAGACGGTTATCCTGCAGGCAGGGCTAATCCGTGGTTTTTCGTCTTGATGCTGATGGTGCAGTAAAACGTGGTGCAAGTGTTGATGACATTGCATTTGATTCCCGCAGGCTTCACCACAGCCATGCAAACGACGATGTGATGTCACGCATGGGGCAATGGACCAACCAATGTGGGGTGAGTGTGGAGCTGCTGGTCAATTGGAAGCATGCCCTGCATGCTGATACCCTGAAATTGACTTGTCACGGACAACATGGCCGTCCCTGCCATACCCCTGAGTATGCTAGCTTGGCTCTGTATATCTCAACGGCACACATTTTTAACTTTTCAACTTGTGCAAGAGAATGTACTCTGCACCCCCTCACGCGTTGAGCTCAATGCAGGTGAGTGTGGAGCTGCTGGTCAGTTGGAAAAACGTTCGCTTTGCCTCCACCACTGAGAGCCTCATCCACATCGACTTGCGCCGCCGATCGAAGCCGCCAGTGTGGGTCCATCCAGAGACATACCCGCCCTGCAAGTAAGCTTGATCAGAAAACAATCAAGACGTCTGCAAAGTTTGTGCTGCGTAAGCAAGCTGCAAGCTGCCTGCAGGAAGCCTGTGACATGGAACAGGGTGAAACAAAATGCAAGCTGCCTGCAGAAAGCCTATGACATGGAACAGGGTCAAACAAAATACAAGCTGCCTGCAGAAAGTATGATGTGTAGTGCTGCTTAAACAAAACGCAAGCTGGCTGCAGAGAGTTTGTGGCACAGAATAAGGTTAGGTCACATTCTATGCAGACAGGCACTCCTACAATCCACTGTACAAAATTTGTGCTGCGTAAACAAAATGCCTGCAGAAAACCTATGGTGTGTAACAAGTTTGTGCTGCGCAATCAAGCTGCCTGAAGAAAACGATTAGGGTTGTCCAATTCTGTCTATACAAACCGTATTTTTGCACTTTTTGGCAGGAAAATGCGAAATGTATGGGGTATATATGTATATTTCAATCCTGGCCAATCCTACCTTTGACATGGAACAAGTTCAGGGCACGTCTATGAATCCAGGCGCTCCTACAGTCCAAAGCCTATAATCATTTATTGAGTGCATGAAGCATGGGAGGCAAAAAAAAGCCTGAAGGATAAGAAAGCCACACAACACTCATCATTTGCTACACTTGTGGCTTGTAGGTTCATGTGCACTGTCGCTTGCAGCGTGTAGGGCCTATTAACCATTCCCACATGCCAAAGGAGTTGCTTATTTCTCCACCACATGGGTTCATGCATGCCTGCAAGAAGTGCCACAAGAGTCACGCTGAATGGTACCGGATTATTGCATGCCTGCAGAAAGTGCCAGAAGAGGCACGCTGAATGGTACCAGATTCATGCATGCCTGCAGGAAGTGCCAAAAGAGGCACACTGAATGGTACCGGATTCCTGCATGCCTGCAGGAAGTGCCAGAAGAGGCACTCTGAATGGTACCGCGCCTTGTACGACGGGGATGAAACCAACGTGCCTGCATACCTGCAGAAAGCCGTAAATTTCTGGGTTAACCACACATATCAAAATAGATGGCTACCAAAGGACGGCGGGGAAAGGCCGGTGTCCTATGAGTTTGATGCAAGCAAGAAAAGGTGGCATGCAAAGGAAGTCTGAGCAAAAGGCATCTCAATTGTTCTAGCATCCTAGACCAGGAGCTTTCTGAGCTTTGCACGCTTACATCGTGTGTTACTGTCAAACCACTGTCACGCTTTCTGCTTCCAAGGTGCAGTTCCTGTTCTCAAGCCAAAGGTGCGCAATGCATCATAAGAGGGAGAGGCTGGACACTTTGACACAGCATATTTACACACACACACACACACATCTCTTCAATAAGCATGCATCCATAAATAGATCACCGATCCTTATTGGATTTGACGTTAGAAGCGCACGATCTGTGTAAACTGACTCCAACTTGGGAACGGAGTTCACTTCCACCTCTTTTAACAATAAAGTGAACCCTGTCTGCACACTGCAGTCTGGCTGCTTTTGTACTTCCATTAGGCCCAACCCTTCAAAACACCTTCTTTCAAATGTATGCAGTCTCTGGAAGCAAGGCCTGCGTAGGCTTTTCTTTTCTTTTTTTCACTCTTCACATTATGAAAAACAAGCACGAGTGTGAGTGAGGGGTATGATGATAGTTGCCTAGCACTTAGTCCTACAAGCTTTATGCAACTAGAAGCTCAGTTGGGGTGGTTTGCATTAAGGGCTGGTTGCTTTATGCGTTTTAAAATCTTAGCTTTTTTCCAGGAGCACCTCACTTTTAGTTCAAACGTGGCTGCTTTTTTGGTGTATTTGTTTGCATCACTGCCGCTGTTGCTGGCAAGGACAAGCAAGGAAAACTTTGCACCTTTTATTGTGCCTAACCAAACACTGGAAAGTCATGCTCAAGGTGCTGATTGCAGAGTTGTGAGGTGGAAACTTGCAAGTCTGGGTTATCTGTGATGTGCTGTTCCGGCTACTTTAATCTCGTAATAGTTGCTTAGGGCATTCCTGCCCTACTTTTGGTGTATTCCTCAAGCAGGCGCTCACAAAGGCGCTCGCGTTTTGTGCTCTCCTTGCAATGTGCTTCAGTACGAGTTACCTGTCTTCCCTGCCATGCCTTCTCCAGTTCTGCTGCGTCATCAAGAGAGCAGTATACCGCTACACAGGAAACGTAGATGGGGTAGAGCACTGCACTATGCTGCATGCTACTTGTCTTGAAGGCCGGAGAAAGGGAATTTCCCCTTGAAGGAAAGGGTTGCAAAGCTGTACCTGCCTAACAGGGGAGTTTAGCTGAGGGTTTGAGAAGGTCAAGACTTGAGGTCTCGCTATGCTGGGCAGCACCAAGAGCCGCAGTGCTGCTGCTTCACAGGCACTGCAAGAAAAAACCGCGCCAAACAATTAGGCATCGTGCATCAAGATAAGGATCCTTAACGAGCAATCTAGCGAGCTCCCCAAAAGGGTTTCTTGGTTTACAAGGGGTGGCCTACAATGGTTACAATGGTTACAAGGGGGGGTGACCTTCAGCCAGGTCGTTTGGCTGATCGGCTTGTGGCTGGTCTCTGCCAGCCAAAAATAAATCCATAAGCTCAGACACAAAAAAGAAAAGTTTTGCATTTCGCTGATGAAGGAACTGATGAACAAATTGAGAGCTCACTTGATGCAGTAAAAAAGGTTGCATCATGCATGATGATCTCAAGAATGATGATGCATGCATGATGATCTCAAGAATATCCTGGAAGTAAGGTTCAAAAAGCACTTGATACTTGCGGCGCAGAGAACAAACGTGCTCATCAGTACAGTTAAAAAGGACGTGTGCTTCATCTTGAGTTTGGTTGTAAGGACATCTGTCACACACAGAGGTACCATCATCCTGCCAAACAGCCGATTCAACTTTCAAAGTATGAGCACGAAGCCGGAACCTGCTCACATTACGCATAACTTGCTTAGGCAAATAAAAAAAAAGGTACCAAGGCAGGGGTGCATAGGTTTGGCGAGCGTTGCAAGCAAAAGGAGTAGCAAACCAAGCTTGGTAAGTAGCAAGGGGTGGCCTACAGCCCAAGGCTCTGGCTGATCGGTTGCTGGAGACACACGCTCTACCAGCATCAAAAAGCTGAAACCAAGTCTGACAAAAAGTGTATGCCGCTTAGGCTAAGACACCATTATAAAGTCTCCAAGGCATGATGATCAACTTGGGGATGCAGACCCTCACAGGTGCTTGAACAAAGTGCGAATTTCCAATGAACTCACTGACTGTGCATGGCACACCATTTACATTTTCCAGACATTGCATCTTGATTTTGGCAAACAAGACGTTGAGCACATCATACTGAATTCTTGTTGTTGGAACAACTCTGATTCCTCTGAAGAACATGAAGTGATCCATGTAATGGTATCCCAGATGGGAGGCAGCTGAAATGCTGCACAGGCACCCTGACCTATGGACCAATGTAGAAGCCTTTCTATGAGAAGAATTTCTACGCAGTATTTCATGCTTATGCCTTCAAAAAGGTTTCCGGTCACAAACCTTTGCGTGGAAACCCAACGGCATCATGGAAATAGCTGCCCACACGAGAAATAAAAGAAAAGAAAAACTATATAGGGAGTGAAACACTCCCCACATCAATTAAGGAAAGGGGGCCACATTGGTGCGCAGACCGTTCGACCACCCCACCACGAAGTTCAGACTGAGAGAAGTACGGCAGGAAGAGAAAGAAGGCAGCCTGAGGTCCAGCATCGAGAAAGAGAGCAGGATGATAGCTGAAAGACTGGAGTTTCAGACGAGCTTAGAATTTGCAACAAATGTGATTGGCACACTGTACGAGACGAAGAGCACAATATCCTGGGTTGCCCATCTCAGTATATAACAGACCTGCGCACTCAGTTCCAGCACCCATTTAGCTCTGCACCCCCAAGTAGTGCATCATGCCTTAGAGACTTCATACACCAGGCTGATGTCCTAAAATTAGCTAAGTTCGTGCCTGCATGCCTGAAATGCTGTGAATGAGCTCCTAGTGTTGCTTTTAGATTGGACTGGTTTGGTTACAGGTACGTTTTGCTTCAGCTACTAGCTTAGTATGCTGCCCCCGCAGGCACGTACAGCTATGTAACCCCTGATGTAACCCTCTCCTCTCCTTTGAGAAGAAGAAATGAGATCAACCAGTAGATCCCCAAGCCAATAGTAATGGCCTGGATCATCTTGTTAGGGCTTTGACGGCAACCTTCAGAATTGTCTCAACACCTCATGGCTATCAACAAACGGCTATGTCATCCGCAAAAATGCCAGCTTTGACTTCCTGCCCACCAATCCCCAAACAGACATCCTGCCAACATGTCAGTATTAGATTACACTGAACATACCCTGATGCAATTAAAGAAACTTGTACTGGATCACCAACGTGCCACTAAGCTCGCTAAAAAACTCCATGCCCATCATGCTTCTGTTTATTATGCCTATAAACTAGTCTCCACACGCCGCGGTATTGAAAACAAGGATGCTTACCACAACCATTTGGTTTTAGAGCCAGGTGATTCTAATAACCCTCCAGATCCACATTACTTTTGTCTTTCTTTCTTTTCTCGTGGTGGAGGGGGCTCTCGGCTCTTTATGAACCAATATGTCTCCTCTTCCTTAATTTATGTAGGGAGAGTTACTCTTCCTATGTAGTTTTTCTTTTCTTTTCTTTTCTAGATAATGGTCAGGTCCGTCGACCTCATGAAAGAAACCCCTAAACCTGACACAAGCAGGGAGGCCAGCATACCCGTGGAAATGCCCTCATTTTCCACCAATGAACTGCCTGTGTTTACAACACTATCAGCAAATGTGTGGGCATGCTCACTACAGAAAGACTCTCAACCCTCACTGGAGCTTTTGAAGCGGCCAAATAAGCAGGCCTACACAGCACAATCCAGCCACCAGTTCAGGACATGGCAACTGAAGCTATGGGCCCACTTCGACAATAAAAATCCCAGAACAAGCACCTTTTTGCTAAGAGCCTCCCCGTATACGTTCAGCCCTGCAGATATGGTGCATGGTCTCCACGGAAAGGGACTCCAACCCTAATGACTTTGACCCCAACTACAAGACCTAGTTTTGCATCAACTCTCGTGACCAGGTCTTTGGAGCGTGCACTGATGTCTTGTCAGTGCGCTACTCCGGATACTCAATTTGTCATCCCCCCCATGACGATAAACATGAAACTCCTACGACGCGCACTTGTAAACCAATTTGCTAGTTACCACCTTCATACTCTGACCCCTAAGGAGGGGCTTCAGCGGCAATGCCTACATGAACTGGCTTAACAACTACCCAGGATACATCAGAGTGCTTGCCGTATTCCCGGCCAGACATATTCAGTTTGAACTCCCCCAATACTGGTACAACACTATACCCAACCCAACCCATCCTACCTACCTACCCCACGCAGCCCATTGTTGTCTGGAACCAGCAAGCAAGGGAGGCCCTACAAAATGCCAACGAGCGCTGGTTTGAATACCTTCAGCACAGCATCCCTGAAGCCCAATGGCTACCCCTTTCTCGTCCTGCCCCCCTTTGGAACCAGAGCTCCAACCAACACCTGACATTGAACAAATGAAGAAAAGGTTCCCATCCCTTCATCTCGAGGTCCCCTTGGAATGCTTACACAGGCGCACACAGGCCGCAGCAGATAACCACCACACACAAAATACAACCTTTACACCCAAAATCTAGTGCTGAAGATACATCACTTACACAGATGGCAGTGTCATGAAGACCGAGAATGAAATCCCCCCACTAGTCAGCTCAGGCATTTTCGAACTAATAAATAGGGGGACCACCTCTCACCGCAACTGCAACAACACAGAATTTTACAACTCCCTTATATCATTCAATGATTGGATATGCTCTCTCCCGGTTTTCTTTCTCAAACCTAACCGTGCCAACCATTACTATTCCATAGAATATCATGCTCATCAAAAATTGATAAAAACTGGAGGACTTCAGATCACTCTCCTGGCCTCAGATCGCCCCACTTCACTTCCATAAAATTTGTGTTTGTAACTCATCTACATTATTAACAACCTGCATATTCAAAAAAGGAAAAAGGGAGGTCGAAAAATAAACTTTTTTGGCACCCCCTGTGCTGGGTTTTCTGTAAGGGAAATGGCTGAGATGCGCTGCTTTTGAAGAGAGTTTGCTTGTGTAGATGTGGAGTACTGAAACGTTCGGCAGAAACCTTACGAGTCAAAGTCCTCTGCGGCGTTGCTTTGTTTGAAGTGGCTCAAATCCTCATGGCCTGATTATACTTTGTTATGGAAGGCCGAGGGTCACACAGAAATATGGTGAAAAATAGCAGGGCACAACTGGAATTCTAAAAAGTTAGGTCCATGTCACTGCGCTGGGTTAGATGGAGACTAAAGAAAAAGAAAAAGAAAAGTCTACGCAGTCTCGAGGCCGCGTGCATTAAGGAAAGAACCCCTAACTTAAAGTCAGAGGCCTCACCAAAGGGCCCTACAAACCTACACTAGACACAGCTAGTCTAGGAGAGAGAGCCAGAAGCAAAATCTAATGGGGATCCGGGGGATTGGCCGCCATGCCCCTGAGCGCTCGGACTCTTCTTCTGCCATCCTCAGCCGTTGCCGCGCGCCCAGCAAACCCTCCCCTCCCAGATGCTCCCTGAAAACAAAGTGCATGTCTAGTGTTAATTATGGTGGATAATCTTTGGATGGCATGGACACTGAGTTGGGAAGCTAGTGATTCAGCTTTTTGTTTGGTCAATCCCAGATTTATGAGAGGTGTAATTGTATAATTGTTATAAATCGTGCCACCAACACCAATTAAGATGATGTGCAAAGTCACTTTATTATTCCTGTTTGGGTTTCTTAAGCTGCGTGTTTTAAGTCTGTTAATGATGGGGGAATGTTGAGTTTGTGCACGCTCCAAGGTGCTGACAGGATTAGTGTCGGAGCAGAATTTAAGTTCAACAAGGTGAATGTCTCTATTTTGTGGTAGGATCTTGGTAGGATCAAGGTGGGCTTGTCTGCCTGGGATGTGTCGCACAAAAAGAGCATCAGGGCGGCTTGTATGCCGTACAGGTGAGGCAGCGCCATTTGGGAAAACCCAGTCTGGAATAGCGCGAGAGGTGTTTTCAGGCACTTGTATGCCTTGATCCAGAAGTCTGTCATGATTGCAGCCATCCATGCCAATGAGGGATGAGCCGTAACGGCCTTTGCTGAGGGCTTCTACACAGAGACTAAGGGCCGCATGGTGTCTGTTGGTGTGCATCCCACTCATTGTTGGGTTGGTACACCTAAGTAGAACATGATAAATGTTATCTGTATTTGCACAGAGTGGGCACCTATCAGAACTGGAAAAGTTAAACTGAGAGGCATGGCCCTGTGTGTACAGTGTATCCGTTCGATATTTCATGAGATTTATTTGTTGTTTAAGGGTAATCTTTGGATTTTTCCAGAAGGAGTTGCTGATTTCCTTGTTTGCAAGCAGAGAGATTGAGTTGTGAGCTTCATTGTTTGTGTTGTTGGTGGATGGTGTGGCATCGTTAAGCTTCTGCCATCTCTGGTAGTGGTAGACAGAGGTGTCAGCAGAGCCAAGTTTGTGTTTCTTGTGCATGTGTGTTTTAAGTTTGTCACTCAGGTTGGTGAGGTAGTGTATCGGGGACGTATGGGAGCGGTGTATGCCATCACTTTGTGTGGGAGAGGTCTTCAATGAGAGCCAATAAAAGTTGTGGAAAGGGTCCCTGGCATCCGGAAGTGTAATGTCTACTGTGTCAGAGAGGGCTGCGGTGCGAGCGCAAGCGTCAGCCCCCTCGTTTCCTATGATGCCAGAGTGGGCTTTGACTTTATAAAAATGGATAGGGTGAGGGGAGTGCTCTATTATGGTTGATATTGAATGTATCAACTCTGCATGTAGGTGATATCGCATGCGCATGGGATGAAGGGTTTGATTTGAAATTTGAAAAATGCAGGATGCACTATCAGTGGCAATTTTGGTTTGCTCATGTTGGAGTGCCACCAGGATACCCACTAGTTCTGCTCTCGTGATAGTATTGGTAGGCCCATGGCCGTTGGGTTTTATGTGCAGTTGTAGGTGTTGAGGGGGGTGAGTAGTGTCTATACCTGGTTTGTAAACGCCTGAACCTGACAGCGGTGGGGAATCGTCATCTTTGTGTTTAATCACACTGCCATCTGTGTATGTCATTTCCCTCCAGTCCTTGATTTTAGGTGTGAACATCTTTTTGTAGTTGGCAGGGGTGAAGGCTGCTCTTGCCTGAGGACACTTGTGTGTACAGCTATGTGTGTCAGGGGGGAGTGATTGGAATTTCTGTTTCCAAGTGTTTGATGCAAGGTGTTGGTGGGTACGCAGTGGCGTGGCAGGATTTGGAAAATCCAAGGGTAGCCACCAAGCTTCTGGTACAACTTGTTTTATATCTTGTTGGAAGGACTGAAACCAGTCACTGTTTGCGCTGTCTAGCATAACTCTGGCATTATGATTCCACACAACAATGAGCTGCATAGGATAGGATGGTTGGGTAGGATTGGGTATGGTATCATACCAGTGTTGTGGTGCCTGAAATTGGATTTTTCTTGCGGGGAATTTGGCAAGTACTCTTGCGACGTCTGGGTATTGTCTGATCCAGGTCATATACGCGTTGCAGCTGAAGCCTCTCCAGTGAGGCAGGAGCATGAAGGTGGCAACTGGGTCTGTGCTTTGGAGGGAGGAATGCACTGCATGGCGCATGAGTTTAAACATTACTTCATCATCATGGGGTGGATGGCAGAAGGAGAATCCGGTGTAGCGCACTGAGAGGGCGTCTGTGTGTGCACCGAAGACTTGGTCTCGGCAATTTGTACTGAAATAGGTGTTGTAGGTGTTTTCAAAATGAAGGGGGCTGGAATACCTCTCTACTGAGACCATGCACCATTTTTGCAGGGCTGAGCAAATGCAAGAGGAAGTAATAAGCATGTTTGAATTGAAGATCTTTTTGCTCTGAGCAAAAAGATTTTTTTGTTGAGCCTTTTGGCGGGAGAGCAGACCCATAAGTTCAGTTGCTGAATCCTGGACTGGGGGCTGGATGGTGTCATGGATGCCTGCCTTTTTGGCAGCTTTGTAGGCTTCAAGCAGGGTCTTGAGCCTGTCTATAGTGAGCATGCCCATGCATTTGCCATTGGAATTGTAGACGCAGGCACATTCAGAGGTGGTTATCTCTGGCATTTGTGCTGGCATGGCGACCTCATCACATGTGTCAGGGTGAAGGCTTTCCTTCATGAGATCAACACTTCTTATGATGATTTCACATTGCCATGTTGGCATGATATCTATCTGTGGGTTGGTAGGTTGGAAATCAAAGGTGACATTTTTGCGAATCGCGCAGCCGGTAGTTGAGATCCATGAGGAGTCAGTTAGGCTTTGGGGATTGCCTTCAAAGCCTTGGTTGACAAGATTGTCCAGGTCTGTATCCATGGTGGAGGGGTCTTCTATAAGCTCTGGGTGTTCCTCCGAGTTGAAGGCTTGCACATGAACATCCAGGTCTGGATGTATACGTAGCTGTTCTTCAGCTTCCCATTTCGGATGCCACTCTACATAGATCATTTCGCAGTCTTCAGAGAAGTTGATCCTTTCCGCTTTTTGAGAGTCTGACAGGGAGGCGCAAGCAGGGCAGTCCCAGAGCTCACTGTGATTGAACAGTTCCCGGTCATTTTGGGAGCAGGCCTTGACATGTATGAGACAGGCCCAGTGGTATGTGCGATGGCAGGTGTCACAGGTAGGCATGTCATCATAAATTTCTGATATTGCTGTGTGTTCTTTGCTCACAGGGCTCCAGCAGAGCTGGCAGCACGGGTCTGCTTTAGTTCTTCTTGGTACATGTTTTGTAGAGGCAGGATGCAGCCTATCATTTTTGAAAATGGGCAAGGCCCATTTCTCAATGGTGACAGGGTGCCATTGTACTTTGTAATGTTTTTCCTCCTTTTCTTGAGAGGTTCTCTTATATTTTCGGAGGTGTTGCCAGCCTAGGATATCTAGGATAACATGGTCGTAGCGGAAGATGGTGTTGCTAGCTTCAACTTTCCTCAAAGTATTAGCCATATTCTGTTTATAGTTCCAGAGCCATTGGGGGATTTCGGTGCTTGGAATGTCTGGAGGTGAGGGACAAGGTGTTATTATGGGTTGGTGGTTGGTGTCAAAAAAAGTTGTTGGGGCTCGGCTCCCGTTGGGCATTCTGCCTCTAGTTTGGGGGGTCTGAGTGGAGTCTCTGTTATGTGCTTGTGCTTGCGGCTGCTCTGCGTGCGGATTGTTTCTTTTGCGAGTGCTTCTGCCTTGATATGAGTGCATCTCTGCGCTTGGTTGAGTGCTAGGGGATGGGTTCTCCTGGCTGCTAGGGGAAGCATTTTCTACTTCCATATCCTCAGCATCAAAGAGTGGGTTGCTATGAGTCCTGAGGTTTGGAGGTGTGAGCGTGTTAGGGGCATGATTTCCATTATCTGGATTGGGGTTGAGGGGATCTGGGTCAGCATTGCTTCGGTGGAGCTTTGACCAGTTCCATCCTGTGGGTGTATGCTCAGTTTTTATCATTTCAGCATATATTGTATTATTTATGCAGCGTGATTCAAGGGTTTTATTGGGAGAGCTGTCTTGGTTGTGTATGATTGTATTAATGAGGTCAGGTCTGTCCTCAGCCAGAGTGGGGGTGTTGAGAGTATGGGAGAGTTTGTTTAGGGCTGTAACATGTTTCGTTTTGACTTTTCGGCCAAACAGGAATGTGAGTTTGTTCCCGTCAATAATATGTGTGAGGCTATCATGCAGCAAGGCTGAGAGCCTGTTTATGCCTATTTCCATGAGGGCATAAGTGCAGTGACAGGCTAAGGTTTTAAGGGTGGGTTGCATTGGCATTGAGAGGACTTTTATTATGGGGGTGATTCTGGAGAGGAGGTAGGGTGCTCCTTGATAGGAGATGTCAAGGTCGCTGTTATTAATGCAGAGGTATTGCCTGACGCGGAGCATGTAGGGTAATTGCTTGAGGATGAAGCTGGATTTTTGGTGGTCTGGGTTGATGCTCCTGAGTACATATTGTCTCAGTTGGTTAATTTGTGATTCAAGCATTGCCTTGGTGAGCCGGCCGTGCCTCCCTGTGTTATTGAGGCTGCTGGTGAGTGCCGTTGCACATCTCGCATTATATTCCACTGCAATGGATGTACAGCCAAGACCATAATTAGTTTTGTCTTCCCGTAGGATGGCTGTGGCAGTGCTATGCCAAAGCTTGTACCTCTCTCTGATGACCTTGAGTATATCAGTGTCCCAGTCTGCAAGGTTTTTCTCAGGGCAGGGTGTCACTGGAAAAGCATAGGCAATGCTGGGGATAATGGCTGTGCGAATTATATCCATCGTTTGCCTGGGTGTGGCAAAAGAGCAGGTCAGGCTTGCCAGTTTTTTGGAGAGCTTTTCCTTCATTTCGTCAAGCTGGGGTTTCCAGTCTAATGTCATGGTGATTTCAACGCCCAGATAAGTAAATGGGTCCCCGGGGCAAATGAATTGGGCTGGCTTGCCCTGGACTAGTATCTTGTCTTTGAGTTGATGTCGAGAGAAATCTGCAACGGACGTGTTACCCCTGATTTGCATTGTTTGTTGGCTAAGAAGGTTGCATGTAACCTTTGTTTTTGCACCAGAGATGATGAGGTGTGCCCAATCAGCATAGAGGCTCAATTTCTTGGCTTGGATACGCAGGTTAGCATACGTGCCTGTGAGGCAGATGAGGTCATCTGCAAATGCCCCACTGCTAATTTTGTTCTGGGTTAGATGGAGACTAATGATGCTTGAGTGCAAAAGCTGTGGAATTCTTACAGAAGATTAATTGATGGACTAACTTCTTCACTAATTTATTAATTGCTTAAATGAACACTTAAGTCCGGCAATGACAATTAGCGTGACCTTGTCTTTGCGGCTAGCTGGTGAGGTCATGTGCCAAAATCTGCACAAGAGTACCTTTGTAGTGCTGCTTGTTTGAGGACAGAAACACAACCTGATCGATTTTATGGACAACTGGATTAATTCCTCTTTTGCTGCACGACTTCACTGTCCTCACTGAAGTTTCTGATTTGGACTTCTTTGTTTTTCTGGACTGCGAGGACGCAATCAGAAAGGGAAGGGGCCGGACTGTTTTAAACCTAAACTAGCTGGAACAGTAATTGATTGTGAGAAAGTGTGAACATTCCCGTGATCTTGAGTTGAGGCTTCTTTTATCATGTCCTTGTCCTTGCCAGCAGCAGATTATAAAACCCCAACACCATCATGATGACAGCCTTTAATCCCTTAAATATTTAAGGGAATCATTAATGATGTAGGGAGAATATCCTTTGTGAACGTAGTTTCCTTTTCCTCCTAGCTTGCACTAGCCAAGTTGCCCTGCCAGTGTTTTTATGGCAACATAGATGTCTGAAAGCAACAAGTAATAAGGCTTCGCCATCAGGCTTCCTTTGCTGGATCCCTCAGGCTACTTTCCTCTATTGATGTAGGGAGAGGTTCTGCAACCTATATGGCACTTCACCTTCTTTTCATGCTGCATCCCAAGTGGCCATTTTTCTCCCCTAAATCCCTGGGACATTGTACAGGTTCTTCTTGGCAGGATTGCTCTGTTTTCCTAGGTTTATTATTAAGGCAGCCAATAAGTAGGGGGCAGGTGAGAAACAAAAGTGCGAGGTCTGACTCCACACTAAGAGCGCCGTCGCTGCTTTATCATCTCCAATGGCTTGGGCAAGGTAGGTAGGGGCAAGCCAGGCAGCATCGTGGCAGCATCTCGGAGGGTCTTGATGGCCTCCCTGCAAGCGGAATTGATTGATCGGACAGACGTTGAGCACAGGGCACATTTGAACCCTGCCTTAAGGACAGGTGACCCTTCCTTAATGCACGCGGCCAGACTTGGACTGCGCAGTTTTTCTTTGTTAGCACAGGTTTGGCACAGATATTGAGCACAGGATTGAGCTCAGAAGTTGAGCACAAGGTTGGCACAGAAAGTGAGCACAGAAAGTGAGCACAAGGTCGCCTTCATGAAAGCAGGATTGGGCACAGAAGTGGGTTTAGGGGTGCATCAGGGTAAGACATAGGCTGCACTAGGCCATGATGCAGGATTTGGCTGTCTTTTACCTTTTAAGCTCCTCTTCTTACATGATGCATACAGTACATGAAGGTCTAACAAGGGGGGAGGGCGTTGCAAGCAACGCAAAAAATTGGCGAAAGCCCACATTTGCACACGTATGCCACTCAAATAGCACCCCAGCAACTGTCCAGCAATAGTACAGCAGCACTTCAGCAGCGGTCCAGGCCGGGATACCTCCTTTGATACACATTTGGCTCTCCATCGACAAGCACTTTTGCACCCCTCCCTTCTCTTCCCTTTGGTTCCCTTCCCTTCCCTACACAACTCATTGTTACAAAATGCTCCAGTTATTCAGAGAGCACATGTAAATAAACACAATTGCTTTATTGCCTAGTTCAATTTGACCTTCTGCCAAAATCAGAAACCACCTCTTTCTACGCTTATTAGACACAGCACCTGTCAGCATCATATGACAGCAAGGACCAGGAACATTTCCCCTGGCACTCCCCAGACGTGTGCTTTTTGTTGGTTCAGCAGTGACACAGCAGAGCCAGTGGGGAGAGGAGCTGCTGGGATGCCCTGGTCAACGCTCTGGAGCTTAATCAAACCATTGTTCAGGCCAACCAGCGCCCCCATGTTATCAAGTAAGTTTGCAGGAATATAAACTACTTTTTTATATCGACAGTCCTGGCCTGACGAACCTGATAAAGATAACCCACTTTTTTAAGTTGCTTTGTAAAACTCAGCGCTGCATGCACAGGGGCTTCTCAAACTCTGGTAACTTTTCTAAGGATTCATTGGTCCTCAAAGCCCAAGTTGATGGGAGTGAGCGTCAGTGTGCACCTTCCGCAAACAGAAGTGTGAATTCCCAAAAAAGCAGGGCTTGTTCCACGAGGCAACGACCTTTGGGCGTCTAACCTTAATGGGGGATTTATTTGCCAAAAAGGGCTTGAAACATGAGAGCACAAAGTAGCAGCACGCACCGCGCAGCCCGGATGTGCTGCTCGTCCTCTTCTGGCTCAAGGACGGGGGTATAGGGGGTGAAGCCTAAGAACTCAGCAGCAGCATTTCCAGCCTGTGTGTGGGAGTGTGCGCGTATGTATGTGAGTGTGTGTGTGTGTGAGAGAGAGAGAGAGAGAAAAAGAGTGAACAAGCTCTAAAGCAGCTTGCCTGTTTGAATGTGGCATACACATTGTAGGGGTAGATAAGCCAATTAGCCTGGCATGGACTGTTCTTGTTTTCACTTAGTCTTGCGAAAGAATGCTTGATGCCAACAAAAAGGACAACATCATGGTGCAACTGTCTAAGCGTTGAGGTCACAGTCTACCTGCTTTGTTTCTTGTCTTTGCTGTCAGACTGAAGAGAGGGATGCAGCCACAGCAACGTCTGAACTTCCCATGATCGCACACTCAATTCCAGGCATCCATGAAAGGGACAACAAGCAATTACAAGGATGCCTAGAAGGAAATGTGCAGTCATGGGATGTTCAGACACTGCTCTATCATTGCATTCATACAAGGGATGATAAGAAGGCCTCCAGGCTGGCATTCTGGATGATTGGCCTGCATCCATGTCTTGGTGGCCTGATTGGGCATGAGAAGAGGCCGATGCATGAAGTGTCCAAAAGGCATGCTCTTAAACAGTTGACCTACAAACCTTCATAACAGATTCTGTCACAAAAAAGACTGCTGGACACTGTGCGGGACACCTTAAACCAGATGAAATCATGGCCGTCAAGGGGATTACAAAAATTCCTGGTCTACTGGTTGGGCCAATTAAGCAAGAACCAACATGGGGTTTTCAAGGGGATTACTTAAACGCCTACAAAGTGTAGGCAACCCAACGTCATGGCCCATTAGGCCCAGCAAATGGCCGAGTAATGGTCCATCTCTCCCCTCTGTCCCACCAATTTTCTCTCCAGAACAAGAGCCGCGTCCATGATCTTGCACACATCTGTCTTTATAAGTGTTACAAGATACTTGTATTGATCTTAATGATATTAGTAGCAATAATAATAAACTGGACCGAGGACGAGCTAGACTCCCTAGGTCTGAGGGTTCCTACCCCAAACAACCTTCCTTCCTTTTCCATATAACAGTGCTTGCTCAGCAATGGGGATCACCAATATTTCCATTCTCACTGCAGCCCCGAAGTGCAGGCACAGGAATGGAGTTGTGTGCTTCTCACCTGCAGTCCCGTAGCATAGGCCTTCTCCTGGCACAGGCCTTTGGCGCCATGGGATCCCGGACCCTGCAAGAGCATATCAGCACATTGAGCATGTTAGGCACTTTGATGCACATGGGACTCAGGACCCTGCATGTTGACAGTACAGTATGTTGACACAGCACCAAGAGACCTAGGATCCTGCATGTCAAAAGGAAAGTAAATAAAGAGCTTGGTAAACGGCAAGGCACGACCCAACATCCTTTTGGGACCACATTTCAGAGGGGGGCTGGATCTGGATGCAGAGCTCTGTCGCTTCAAGCAGCCATCCTTACGTGGCAGAAGATACTAGTCATGTATGCCATGACATTGTGATCAATGCGCATCACAGAATGATAGCTCTTGAACATCACACTGTGTTCAAGGACACCAGTTTCTGCAGCAGTAGTCGCTACAGGATTTCTGCTCTTGTTACCAAATTGGCATTCAAGAAAGCCTTTACTGAGGGATTTCTGGACCAATTACCGGAAAAGCATTACCACTCCATTTCTGCTCAGTTTCCAAACTGGTCATCCATATAGGAATCGTGGAAATCTTACCTGGTGATGAAATACAACATTCCGACGTCCGACCCTTGAACACCCCAAATTGTGATCATTGTGTCCACTGTGTGAGCACTGCTCATCACAGGAAGGTAACATCCCACTGTGTGGTCACTCTGTCCACTGTGTCAGCATAACTGATTGATAGCCCTTCAACATCACGCTGTGTGATCACTGTGATCTCTGTGTTCACTGTGTGATCCCTGTGATCTCTGTGTTCACTGTGTGATCCCTGCTCATTAGGGTTGGCCAATTTCATATTCATACGCCATACACATTGCATGTACCTGCCAAAAAGCTGATACATATGGCAAAGTTACAAGGAATTGGCCAACCCTATTGCTCTTCACAGAATGACAGCCCTTGCTTGAAGCAGTGCATTACTCATCACAAAATGTCAGCTCGTGTTTGAAGCGATGCATGTTTGTTGTTATGGTTCATATATGTGTGTGTGTAACAGCAACCGCTTGAGCTTGCATGCAACCAAAGACTGCTCTGATCACACTTAACGCTGATTGGCTTTTTGTCAAGGGCAAGCTTTGACTTGCCTGGCGCACACAGTCCCCAGCGCAAAAGACGCCCGGCAGAGATGTTACTACTGGAGGTAGATAATGATGGCTCCCTGGGCTAAAAGCGGTTACCCCTCCTTGTACACGAACAACGCTGCAGGACAGTGAGACAAGCGTAAATAAATCGCAAACTGTACATTCAATTCGTTTGATTTTGTCATTGACACTTTGAAGGCGGGCAGCAGAACCTGAAGTTGCTCTGAGGATATTAAACCAAGGAAGGGGATTCGGTTACAAACATTATGTTTCTGCCTGGCTAGAATGTGGCAGTGTGCAGCACAGGGTATGTGTCAATGAAGGTATGCTACAAACACGCTTCAGTTGGCAAGCATCCAGGTCAGCAAAACGGCCACCATGGCTAAATCTAAAATTGGCAAGGGATGTGGCTGCCTGTCTGCTTGACAGGCAAGGCCAGTACCTACTTGTCGGTGACCCGCGGGCTCGCTTCGGCACTGAAGCCTTTTGCAACAGCATCAACAACAGCAATCCCATGGAAATGTGTAATGCACCAAGAGCTTCTTCCACATCATTGAGCAAAATAGCTTGCTTCGTTGCTATGCAGTACTCGCGGTTCAACAGAGTAGCTGCCGCACAGGCACTGTGTTATGCATAGAGAGCTTCTTTTCATTGAGCACTAGCCGCATCACTGAGCAACAATAGCTCGCCTCATTGCTATGCAGCACCCGTGCTTCAACACGGCAGTTGCTGCATAGGCACAGTGTCATGCGCTGAGAGCACCTTGTCACTGAGCAACATGTAACGCATCATCGCTATCCAGCAGCACCTGCGGTTCAACACAGTTGCCGCTGCATAGGCCGTGTTGGCGGTGGGCAGGTAATGGTTCATGATGCGCTCAACAAGCTGGTCGTCAGTCATAGGCAGCAGGGAGGAGGCACCATAAAAGTCCACCTGTGCAGCAGCCACCAAAACACCAAAGCAGTAACAGACACATGGGATGCACTTGAGGAGCACACCAACGAACTCCACCCGTGCAGCAGCCACCAAAATACCAAAGGAACTACTGGAACATGGGACACACTTGGGAAGTACACCACGGAAGTTCATTCGTGCAGCAACCGACAAAACAATGACAGGGACATGGGATGCAGGTGAGAAGCACCATAGAAGTCAAAGTGTGTAGCAGCCAGCAAAAAAAAACAAAACAATGACAGGAACATTGGATGCACTTGAGAAGAGCAACAATCAAGTTGACATGTGCAGCAGCCAACAAAGCTGGGAAATAAACATGAAATGCACCTTGGGAGTCAAACTGTGCAGTGCTAGCGAGGGCTCTTGAGCCACTCCTCATCAACTTACTTCGCAGATGAGGGCAAAAAAATACCTCTCCCTTGTTTGAATGGGCATTTCACCTTATAAACAAAGCTACTCCATATCATTGTGGATTGCTACTTAGGTAATGCACATATGTGCATGGCTGAACAACGCTACACATAACGGAAAATGGAATGTTTTGAAAGACCAGGATTGCAGGCTTGAAGGTTTTGACCTGTCATTCCAGCCTTGAAACTTCCAATTGCAGAAACACACCTCAAGGACACTGTTTTCCTCATCTCTGTATTGATCTTGCAGTGCATTCAAATCAAAAAATGTTGCTCCTACATTCCTGTGAGGTGTGTGTGTATGTGTGTGTGTGTGTGTGTGTTGAAAAGGCAGAGGAATCAGGTCAGGCTTTGGAAGAACATAAGGCAAGAATCCACAGAAAAAGCAGGTGCTAGATTGCCCGATGTCGTAAATGGCAGCTTAGAAAAGTCACTACAGCCTGTTTGGACTGGACATCCCGGGTTGCAAGCAACTTATACTTGGGCACTAGGATTGGGACATCCTATTCATCTAAGCATGCCAAGTAACAAACTGAGGGTGATGAAAGGAAAACCTTATTTCCTTTCCTGGAAGTTTTTTGTTTTTCTGGACTGATCACATCGTGGCCTTGCTTTGCAAATTCCCAAGACTTGAGCGCAATATTGCGTGGATCGAACAGCCTCTCTCCAGAAACAATAGAGCCCTTAAATTGTGCTTAGTATGCATGCGAAAGAGATCTAAGCAGACCAGAAACATATAACCAAATTGCAGCATTGCTCAATGCTCCATGATAGCATGAAGGATGGTTACAATTCCAAGCCTCAAGAAGAAAGCCTTTATGAAGTCTAGCCTTTCAATGCCAGCACTGAAGAGGAACCATACCATACATGACCGGCAAGTGAGCCTGAAATGTATTAAGCATAGTTACCTTTCAAAGCCTGCCAGCACATTGGATGGTGACTCAGGAACAATCCTTCTATCCAGCCACAATCTGACGGCGATTGCATCTATAATTCCCAAGTTCATCAAGCCTGCACAAATAAAAGAATTTTGTCAGGGTCAGCTGGATCATCACATAGGATCATGACTTGCTTGTTCTATGAACCGTGCAGCACAAACCAGAGGAGACAGGAAGTAGAGGTTGAAACGTGCAGCAAAAGCCTTATCTTTGCAAACCTCACTAACAATTTAACACTGAAGATTGATGAAACAGGAAGCAAGTTACTAAAGACACGCACCAGCAAATGTAGGGATGCTAGCAAGCAAAGGGGATTTCTGAACGATGCCCTGCAGAGCTTTTACACCCACAGCTAGGACGACGGCATCTGCTGCCCACTCTTCAACTTGCCCACTTGCGTTTGTTGTGGCAATTCTGTTGCACATGGACCAGAATGAGCAAAAGAGTAATGGAGGACCTGTAGAAAGCTAAGAAGGAAGGAAGCGACAGGCCTGTTGTGAGCTCAGGGTGTACCTTGTAACACTGGGGCCCTCAATAGCTGTTGAGTGCTCAAGGTATACCTTCAAGGCTTGTAACACCGGGGCCCTCGATAGCTGTTGAGCGCTCAGGGTGTACCTTCAAGGCTTGTGACACTGGGGGTAACACTGTAACCCTCAATAGTCCCTCTATAGGAGCTGTCCACTGTGGCGTAAGCCTTGTTCAGGTGGTGTGCAGCTTTGAGTGACAGGTGGCACGATTGCAAAAGCAACTCCTAAAATGACTCCAAAGCAGGACAGTCCTTTTTACAAAATGTGCTGTGTTCCAAGCTGCTTCCTTGGAATAATGTTGCCAATGTCACGATACCAGGCCAATGTAACCACGCTCCAGGCTTAGGCTTTGGATCAGGCTGGGTTGGCCAGTTCTTAGAAGGACCCGTCTCCTACTGCATCTTATTACAGCCATGGCCTCAGCAAGTACTGCTCTTTTGCTGCGGATGTATGCTCGGCTGATCTCAGATTTGCACAGGTTTCATCTAATGTTTTTAAGTAGACTCTAGGTCACCGCAAGCTTTTGGGCTGCTGATCTCCCACATGTTTGATCTCTTTCCTTCCGTACAAAATTTTCGATGTATTGGGTGTCCTGGATGCTGTGGCATGGACACTTCTGAACACCACCTCACCTGTACATGGTGCTCTGGCCCGAGCCTTCTGCCATCACATGCGTTGCCCTCCTGCCGGTCATGATGGTGCATCCTTTTTGACGTGTGCTTTCCATGAGGGGCTGAAGCAGGGTAGCGCCCACCGGCCCTTTGCACCACCTGCACACGGTGAGTTTAAATTGATGTATGGCTGTGAGGGTGCATCCTTTTTTGACGTATGCTTCCCAAGAGGGGCTGAAGCAGGGTAGCGCCCACTGGCCTGTTGCACACCTGTACACAAGTCTACACTGCACCCAGGATCATGCACAGCTTAGAAGCGGAAGTGAAAAAATGACATGCCCCCTATGAGATGAAAGGGGCATCCTCACCAGTAATGCTGCATTGAACATCCTGCTTTGTGTGCGATGGCGGCGTCAGGTCTACGAGCTCAATTCTGACATTACGGGCGATTATGAATCCCGTTAAATTACAAATTTTGTAAGACCACCATACAAGACTTGAAAAGGTGCAACACAGAGGTTTGCTTGGTTGCCTCATCTCCGGGTGCTCAGGCATAGACCAGAACCCCATACAGTGGCACTTGTCCGACACTCGGACAAAGGTGTACAAGAAGCACGCGCTGGTGATCTGTGGTGGAAACAAGACTATGTGCACCCTGTGAATAAGCAAACAAGACAATGTGACGCTCTGGATGAGCAAACAAGACAATGTGACAATGTGACACTCTGATTAAGCAAACAAGATAATGTGACGCTCTGGATGAGCAAACAAGACAATGTGACACTCTGGTTGAGCAAACAAGATAATATTACGCTCTCTTAATAAGCAAGTTGGAGGGATTGGATGGTTGAGCGCAGACCAATTTTTGTTTAGTCATCTGGGATCCCCAGGCCCTGAGGGCCACCCCCATACTTGCCTGCCCTTGGTGTATGCATATGTTTCCCCACCCCAACCCCACCTCACCGAACATCAAAATCCTGCTGGTGGGCCAGTGCAAAGAAGTAGAGGGCGTCCAGGGATGCTGCTGCGCTGAGAGCCACACTCGGGGCAAACAAGATGACCAGCAGCATCGACTCAAGGAACTCAAATAGGCGTTGGCTGATGCCTGCAGATCTGAGGGGCAAAAACATCAAAGCAGCGGAGGATGCCTGTGGGATGTGAAAGCAACACATAGAAGAAAGTGTATGCATGAGACGTAGTTGTGCAGGCAGGTGCGCTGAGCAAATGGAAGGAGAGATGAATCATGCGAGTTTCCAAGCAGGAAAAGAGGGAGTTTGATGCAAGGAGTTGTCTTCCCATTGATCAACCAAACAATCACACGAATTAAAAACCAATTTATGCATGAGGGCGCAGTGGAAGGACTGCTGCTCACCCTAATACTTCCACTTTGCTTGTGACTGGTCGAAACATATCCAACACAATCCACTGAAAAGCAAATGCATATATCATCTGCTTTTCAAACGCAAGATCCCTGCAAATTCGATTCTTGATTGGCTGCACCGCTCTCTCTTGCTAGGAAAAAGCAGCACTCACCGAAAGAGC
>OU611757.1:3220000-3232500 GCA_914767535.2 Dunaliella primolecta | reverse complement strand
CAAATTGCTTTATCGCATTCGTTTTCAGCAGCGTCACAAACCCAAATAAGGTTTGACAGAGAGGCAAAGCTGGTTTGCATGGCAGTGACTCCATTATGCAGCTGTCAAGGGATACTGGACATGCTCGATAACAAGGACGTTTCTGCGCAATACATGTCCCACAAGGACAATCTCATCATCCTACAACTGATTGGCAATTCTATTCATAACTATGCTTGCCGTTTTCTGTGATCATGGCAGGTCTGCGCTGAACACGACATTGTACTTGCTGGACCACTTGATGATGGGCGCAGCGTGTGGTTTGGGGAATTGATCCAGATTTTTTCCTCCTCTTGGCCCAGTTCTTGGCCCTCTATTTTTACACGGCTGACAATGGCTACTAAATAAAATATTTGCTTCACACTTTTGACTTGTAAGGCCCCGGTCACACCTGTAATTAATTACGCATTTAATTACGTTTTCGTAATTGTAATTAGGGAAAAGATAATTATTTCAGCGGTCACACTACATAATTATGTCCATAATTACGTTATCGTAATTATAATTAGGAAAACGTAATTATGGCAGGGGGGGGCATCATTACGAAAAATAATTATGTTCCCAACTTTCCCTTTCCGCCACCACCACTCTCCAGAAGGTAGAGCTCCCCCAGATAATGACTCCCCTGAGGCAAATATGAGCTCTTACCTCAATTTATCCTGTTGCTCATCTGCTCCTACTCCAAAATTTGGTAGGATACAGGTAAAAGTCAGAAAGAGATGCCGGGACCCTGGCGCTGGCCTAGGGAAAGGACACAGAGGGTTGCAGCTATAGCTAACATAATTTCTCCTGCTCTATAAGAAAGGTCGTGCGATGGGCCCCGGGAGAAGGAAGAAGTAATTGCCAGCCTCTTCAGAGGCTTCGAAGAATTCTTGACTGGAACTTGCATCATGAAGTCCTTCGTGTCAATCCTGATGCATGTGAAACATGCTTATAAGCACTGTAATTATAGTAAACTTAAAAAGCACAAAAATATAGGGCTCACTTATGCTTCTGGCATCTATGAATGCCCTTGCCATGCATTCATGTTCGTACAAGAGCAGCATGGCAACTAAAAGTGAGGCTTTACTTCTGGAAAATCACGAAGGGTCCTTTTTGAGCTCAAGGGTCTGAAGGTTCTGCAAAGCAAGACAACCCACGCTGCCAATTCCATGGAGGCAAGGCCTGCCCAAGAGGGCCTTTGCTGACACCTTAAAAAAGGATTTTGCTAGCAATATTGTGGCGCTCGGTTTCCGCACTTGGTATGATGGAATGCCTACACCCTTAAAGAATGTGAAGGGCACTGTCTGGCTCCCCACAGAGGGGACCTGTCCTCGTAGGCTGGTGGACATTTTAAAGTGCACTGCGTGTTTTTGGAGGATATCAGTGCAAAATATATGAAATGTTTCGTCTCATTTTGAATATAATTGCTGGCATGATCCAGAAGGCATACCAAACCTTTGATTGTAAGCGTGATAGCCCCTCATTTCTCTTGCTTAGCAGGCTTGCATCCCTAGGGGCGAGGCCGCATGCGCACTGCTCAATATTGCTGGAAGAAGAGTGTTGATGGCCTCCAACCAGGAATGTATTTTCTGTTGTCATCCTTAAAAGGAGGCCTAGGCTGGAGGAGTGTTACTGACTCCTCCACCTTCATGAAACACAAATAGAAGGTTCAGGGACCCCGTCATCACCCACAGTAATATAAACCAACTTACTGCAGCTAATTAATTTTTGCGTAATTATGTCCGGTGTGACCGCACCAGACTTAATTATGCCTGAAGATAATTATGGAGCGTAATTATGAAACGTAATTATGGCGTAATTAATTACAGGTATGACCGCGGCCTAATTGGCATTTAAGTGGATTGGCATTTAATTGGCTAGATAGGCAAAAGCTCTGTGAGAAGACATGTTGTAACCTGTTGGTCTCGCGCGAGATCAGTCGTGCTCGCGCGCACAAACACACACATACACACACAATCACACACGCTCACACACACATACACACATACGCACATGTGCACAGGTCCACATGCTGTGCCCATAACTAGTTAACTCCTTGTTGCTTTGTTCTCAAGTCTGTCTTTTGAGTGTTCTGTCGGGCAGTTTTCCTTTAGTACAATCGCCATCTTTCAATTGGTGTCATCAATTAGTGTCTGGAAATCATTGCTGCTTCCTGTAAGCATTTTATGATTTGGGACTTTCACCTGAGCCTTTGTAACATGCGATTTCTTGCAGGTATGCCTAGCACGCACCAGGTATACGTATCAAGAGAATGATAACCACGGACTCCGCCCAGCCCTTCCATCTTGAACGCAAATGCACGATGACCAGTACACAAAGCAATAGTCATATCATATCATGATGCTCAAATCATAACTCCAGAACGTGCGCTTGCAGTGTGCGTGCATGCATGTATGTGCGCACGCATTCGCGCGATCTACTGCTGTCAGACACACCAGGCATGCATGCAACACAGCTCATGCATAATTTTTCTGATAGATTGCAAAGCTTTTTGACAGTCGCCAAAAAAACTCATTTCCCTCCCCTCTAGTCTGCTACTACTGAATATAGCTACTTAAGCTAATAAATGCAGCTGTGCTTCCTCGTTCATCCTTGGAACATGTGCTAGGCTCATGTGATTATTTTCTCTGGAATGTAGGTGGATTGTCCATTCCGTGAGCGCCCTTACGCGCAGGAGACATTCATGAAAAACATGGACGCCTTTCAGAATGGGGCGATTATGAAGATCCATGAAAGCTTTGCAAGCATCTTGGATGGTAGAAAGTGATTGATGGTGACCGAGCGCAAAGGCCTCATCTCAAGTTATCCTTGATACCATTCTGTTAGGTGTGGGTGAGATCATCTATACCTCTCACACTTTGGAGCCCCTTAAAGACTTTGGCCTTTATGTAAAGCCAACAGGCTTGCTTTGAAGCTCCGTGCACATTCTCAGGCTGTCCAGTACGCTTATAAACTTGTTAGCTCCAGATGCGCTCTTGATAACACTTCTCTCATCACTGAGATTAGGCATGGGGTACTGCTAGTGACCCTCCTCATCCCCATTGAATTTTCTTTTTCTCTTGGTGGAGGGGATACAGGGGTACCTTGGCCCTAGGTATCCTCTTTTCCTTACTTGATGTGAGGAGTATTTTCACTGCCTGCGTAGTTGTTCATTTTGTTTGTTTGTACATGTACTGCTGCATATGGTTTGTAAGCATTCATTTCAAATATTACCATGCTCCATGTTTACCAGTGTATTAAGCAGTGTTTGACATTCAGATGAAGGGAGACACTTGTCTCCTCCTTTATAGGCACACTAGCTAGCCTGGTGATGAAATTTGAGAGAAGTCTTCTCAAGAGCGCGCCTGGTGCTTGCAAGTTTAAAAGCGTACTGGACAGAATGATGATGAAGCTCCAGAGAAAGCTTGATGGCTGTATGAGTGTCAAGACCAAGCTTTTCAAGGGGCTCCAAAGTGTGACGGGTGTAGATGACCCCACCCACACCTAACAGAATGGTGTGAAGGGCAACTTGAGCTGAGGCCCTTGAGAGGTTGCGACAGAGGTTGCGGTGCTGCTGCTTGGAGGGCCTCTATTCTGGAAGGAGCTGAATAGGTGTCGGACCTTGGAAGCAGGTGGAATGGCTGTGGCTGGCGCTGGGTGCTCCCTGTTCACTCCTGACCCCACTTCTCAGTGGATGCCGGGAATTAGTTATTGCCGCTCTTTTGATTGGAACAATTAGAATTGCATCAGGGCGACTAGAAGTAAGTCTTTGTTAGTCAGGGATACGACGAGGGAAAGTATCTTTAGGGAGGGTTCTATTTGTTGAGTGCCCAGGGGTCTGCAGGTTCTGTAAAGCAAGACGATTTGCGCTGCCTATGTCCATGGAGGCAAGACATGCCCCAAGAGGGCTTTTGTTGACACCTTTGAGAAGGATTCTGCTAGCAACATTATGGCATCCAGTCACCATGTTTGACGTGATTTAATGTTCACACCTTGAAAAGACTGTGAAGGGCACTGTCTGGCTTTCCATGAAGGAGGCATTGCAGACAGGTGGAAATTTTGAAGCGTACTGTGTGCTTTTGATTGGAGAAGGTACTTGTGCGGTAGTTGAGAATATTTTTTTTAAAAGGCAGTGTTGGCAAGGTCCAAAGGCATTGCTGACCTTTTTATGGACTATGGGAAGTAGGCTTTGGTAATAAAAGTAGTATCATACAGGATGATCCTGTATCGGTTTTGGCCTTTCCAAGCCTGTGTTTTTAATGCATGTGTGTCCCCAGAGCATCATGGGGGTTGGAGAAGTGCTTAATCTTTAGGGTACATGAGTTGGGGCTTTCTGATGTACTTGCATGGGTGCGGGCAGTTTCCTCAGAGGCAAGCCAGGTGGTGTCATGGAAAGGATTGCCTTGAAGTTCAAGGTTCACACAGAAGAAGGTTGTGTCTGCAGGGGCGTCATCATCCTGAATACCGGTAGGTAGGTAGCCTGATATTTGGCAATGGCATGTGCGCATTTGTTGCCAGCAATTCCAGCAGGATATAACCTTGTAGAGATAAATAGGGGTAGGTGAACTTCGCGTATGGATTGCACACGAGCTGTGTGATTACTTAAAGAATACGGCTTTGGACATGCTGACTTCTATTAGTCTGAACTTCGTGGTGGGGTGGTCATACGGTCTTTGCATCAATGTGGCCCCCTTTCCTTAGTTGATGTGGGCAGTTTCCACTGCCTGCGTAGCTTTTGTTTTTCTTCATGCTGACAGTGAAGCTCTGGGCATATTGTTTGTTTTCTGATTGGTGGAGTGAAGAAAGGCTATCAGTGGTAATGTGAGAGTGGCCCTGGAGAATGGCAGCTTCAATTGCAGCTAATTCAGCCATTACAATGGAATTGGTGATTCTTGTTTTGTTTGTTTGGACATAGTTGGGGCTATCATTGTCAGGGTGGTAGACTCCTGCTCCTACCACTGGTGGCACTTCCATGTCTTCCATGGTGGATATGGCTGCTGCCATCTGCATACGCCCACACTCTTTCCAATCCTTAACTTTTTGGACCAGCTTTGGGCTAGGTGTGGTTAGTGGCAAGAAGAGATTCTAATTTTTGGATGATGTTCGTAAGAGCGTGCTGTTGGTCAGATGGAAAAGAAAAATTACGTAGGCAGAGGGAACTCTCCCTACATCAATCAAGGAAAAGGGGACACATTGGCTTATAAGAGTTGGCTAATTAGGAGAGCCTTGAATCCTCTCCACCACGGAGCTACAAAAGGAAGATTCTAATGGGGATCTGGAGGGTTATTGGAAGCACCCGGTTCCATAACATGGCTACGAAAAGTATTCTTGTTTCCAATAGCACGCCTAGCGGTAACAAGCTTGTTGGCATACATACCAGAATGGGCATGAAGTTTGCGAGTAAGTTCATTGGCGCGTTGGTGGTCAAGTCCCAGTTGCTTAAACTGGTTAAGGGTTTGCTCAGTGTAGCAGGTCCCACCAACACCCAAAAGGATGGTGTGGAGAGTCACAACTTTTGCATTTATGAGTTTGCAGAGGTCTGCATGCTGCCGCTGTGCCGCCTCCAACTGCTGTCCAGGCCTCGTGTCTTCACAGTACTTGATTTCAATCAAGTGCACATGCCGCTGGTTCACATTCAGTTGGTGGGGTTGCCTCACGCGGTTGGTTGTTGAGGTCCTCAGTGTGGGGTTGTGTCTGCTGCGTAACGCATGATGGTGTGAGCAGGAGGTGGAAGGATAAGAAGTCTTGACTGAGGCCTTTTTCCCTTGTAACCCTTGTAACCCTTGAAGGAGAAGAAGTGGGTTTGGCTTTACAGGGAGTAATCAGTATAGCATCAGTACGGCTGGAGGTGAGTCTACATCTCTTCAAGAAAAAATTCTTGAAAAGAGGCAAGGGGGTATAATCCTGTTTAACGCATGTGCAGGGAATGGCAGTTTTCAATTTCCTTGAAACCAGCTTCGATGCCTGGGTGTCTGGCATTAAGAACTGGGTCGTTTCTGATGATTGTTTTCCACCAGAGTGCCCCAGAAATGTCTCGTGCTAACTCCGTGATTCAGGTTGGGTTTTTATCATTCAAGCGGATCCTTGACGCAGTGTTCCAGACAGCATTCATTTGTAGGCTCCAGGATTGGCGGGGGAGCATGATTTCTTTGCTGAACCTGAAGGGGGGAGTAGCACAATTGAGAGATGTGGAGTGTATGGTTCCCAATGTACAACAGAGATGAGGGTAGGCATTAAGAAGTTTGGAGTACGGATTGGTGCTCATTGTACCTCCCCATCTTGGTAGGAACATGAAAGTTGCTGTTGCATGAGTTTGTAGCATTGCAGAGTGAGTGGCATGTCAGGGTGAGGTGCATTACATGTCATTTGCCAGTAGTCGTCATAGATACGGTGGCATGGCAAAAAGCCTGAGAATTAGGACGACAAAGCATTGTGTATAGCTCCAAAGATCCTGTCTTGAGGGCGTTCACTCCAGTAGTGGATGTAATTGAGGTTGTGTTCTAGGGTTGAGGCCATTTGTCCTGGGTCACTACGCGCAGTGCCTGAATGACTGAGTGGATGTGACTAGGCAGGATGCTCATGTGGGAGTCTTGTTATTTTTTCCTCTGATGTTTGCTGGTGTTCAAGTCAGAGTGCGAGAAGAGGCCCAGGATCTCAGAGGCAAAACTTTTAAAAAGCTGGATTGTATCATGTATTTACTCTGTTTGGCTCTGTCAAATTTGCTATGGAGGACACTTATGCTCTCTGCCATTGAAGCTTTCAGATCCATCTCAAACACCAGGCGTGCTATTTCATTATAGACATTTAGGTTGAGTTTCTATTCAATTGAAGCTTTCAGAAATATTATAAACACCAGACGTCATGATGCATCATGTGGGATCAAGGGTGTATTTTCTAATATCTGACACTGCAAAGTGGTGGAATCTGTGCGTAAGCTCACATGCTCATTTCATGCAGAGTGACTTTGCGCGTGTTTCTTCCAGCAGTAAACACTTCTGAGTTCAGCCCAAAACTTCGTTCCCACACTCAGTTGACATTTATTCATGTGTATTTATGAACAGGCTAGCAGTCAAACGTCTTAACTGAGGCCTTTTCCCCCTTGTAACCCTGGTTGACATTGATACACAACTTGTGTATATAAGTTGAAGCTTGGTTTGGTTAAAGGCATCTTTTTGCTTCAGCTAAGCTGCCCTTGTAGGCAGGTAAAGCTATGTAACCTTATTCTGTCTTATCCATATCTACAGGCTGCTTGTGTGTGTGTTGTGTGTGCGTGTGTTGGGTTGGGGGGTAGCTGGGCGTGCGGCAGTGGAGAACAAAAGAAAAAGTGGAGAGCCTTGGTATCCAGGAGCATGGCCGACAAGCCACCAGATTCCCATTGGCTCAGTCTCTGGCTTTCTCCTCGGCTACAGGCCTCTGTGCTTCCGCTCAGCTGCCCTTGTAGGTGGAGATTGCAGTGTAACCATACTTTACCTTTCTCCTCGGCTAGCTGTGCCTAGTTTTGGCTTAAGAGCCGTTTCAAAGTTATTGAGCTCCAGGGAACCTTCCTCAATGCACACAGCCTTTTTGGCAGGCGTAGTCATTTCTTGTTTCTTTTCTTTTCTAGTTTAGGTTTGAAAGCCTTACAAGGAGACCCACGAAGCCATGCTTGGTCATCAAGGTTTTTCCCTTCTTTTTGTCCTCAAAAATCATCAAAATCAAGCCCTAGAGCCGGGTGCTGCTACTGTTCCTGCTCCTACTCTTTATCCTCCCCCTAGAGAATCCTCTAGGTGATCTCCACTAGCTCTCCCTATATATTTCTGGTGGGAAGCTTCTGGTATGAGGGTTCCAGGCCAAAGCCCTTCAGGCCGATCAGCACAACAGTTTGACCCCAACATATAATCTATCCCGGTCCGATCCAATGAAGTGAACTTGTCTGCCTTTCCTCATTTAGTGCAGGGAGGAAGTTCACTGCCTGCGCAGCTCTTTATTTCTTCTCCAGACGCTCAAAAGATCCACCCGAACACCCCATAAAACAAATGCCAGTGAACGGCAAGCAATCATGAAGAGAAATTAGTGTGCAGGATGGCAAAGCACTTGCAAAGTACAACCAGAGGATCAGAGGGCACGTACGGATGAGGTACTGCACATCCCCGCCACCGGGAAAAAAATTGTCAAGGGTACATGACAGCAACGTGTGCTGAGATCACACAGCATTATGAGCCTTCTGTCCCACCAAGGGCGCATTGCACCACTGCCTGCTATTGCAGGTGACACAAGGCATGATGCAAGGCATGGTGTAGGGAGTGAACATGATGATGGACGCATAATAGCCAGGTCTACCAGTGATAAATAGACCAGGGCATCACCTCTTTAAGTATGGGAAACTCGTGATCAATCAAGTTCATTGCATTAATTAGCTGCACGGCAGGCTACTTAGCAAATTGAGCACTGTCATCAACATACAAAAAGAAAGGATGCTCTCAATCCGCAGAGAATGGATAATCAGGAAGACGCTAAACATACCAAGAACGATTAGAAAAAGATACTGATTCAGTGGATAGCTTTATATTATTGCCTCAAAGCTGTCAGTCAAAGCCTGCACCGTACCCATAGCTCCGCGCCAACCGCTTTTCTTCCTCAACGTACTGCATGCAGAAAGAGAAGGAAACAGAGAGGAAACCTGACCAATCATGTTGCACAAATAAATGTGCAGCACCTATCGGATGCCAAGTTCATCGTTGTTTTGCTACATACCTTACCTACGAGAAAGCGGTTCTTTGGTGAGCAACCAAGCAAGAGCAAAGGGATCTAAAGGATGTGCATAAGTTGCATATCTAATGCAAAGCAAGCATGGTTTTTTCTTACAGCAAAATAAAGTTGGATACCTGCTTGTCACTGCTGATCTGGGTTACATTCATTTACCTACTACGGACTGTTGACATATTCAAACCTTTTTGAAGTATCGGCAAACTTGAAACTTGCAGATCGGCAAACTTGGGGCCCTCTGCAAAGAAGGGACTTCCAAACACTCCTGACAACGTCCTGACAGACTCTCCTCCCATTATCTTTTGTGCAAGGAGAGGAATATGGAAAGAGGGAAGGGGTGGCTAGGAGCACTTGCGGTCTCCCCCCCCCCAACCCCCACCTACAGGCAAAGTGCAAATGGATAGACAAACCCTGGATTTTATTCACACTTACACAAACATACTATGCGAACCTTGCGTATATCAATCCTGGCACTGGCTGTTGAGTCCTTAATGCAAGCTGCATTCCTTCCAGTGTAGACTTCTGCTTGCATACATCTACAACTCACTGTACACAACTTGAAATCAAATACTGCTGTCCAGATCCATTCACACATCCTTGCTCACAAACCAGTGTGCACACAATCCTGGCACTCAACAGGTCATCGCCATGGTTGGAGTACCCCAAGTATGGCGGAGGAAGGATTATTGAGCAATCAATGAGCAAGCTTCATTAGTACCCTGGTGAACCTGGAGTCTGCCTATTTGTTTGCCTTTCTCATGTAGCCTGCACGTGAGCCGTACTTGCAGCCATCCCAGGGAAGTTCAAACCCTCCGGTAACCCGAGAGAAATCAAAGAATTTGATTTCAAATCCGGTCGGGTCAAACCCAATTCTTTAGTGTACCCGGTCAAGTATGACCCAAAAGTTTTTAAAGGTGTCTCGGGCAAACCACAATACATAACTAGGTCAACAGCAGCCATGCCTCCAGGAAGAAAGGGAGGGAGAGGGAGAGGTAGAAGGAGGGGCTGAGGCATGCCCAACCTGCCCCCCCTACCATCACAGCCTCTGCTCACACAACGTAAGTCATGAATTGCTGGCCCTTGCCAATGAGCATGCAATGGGGGTGGATGCATGCCCTGAAGGCCTTCAAACTTCATGTGATGCAGGGGATCAAGCAGGGGTACTCCAGGCCCCATGCAGGCCAGGTCCCACCCCCTCTCCAGACGCTTAGCTCCCCTCCCAGCCAGCAGCATTCACTTCTCTAGAGGCCTGGTCCGTTGAGTGGATAGAGCAGCACCCTGACCCTGAGTTCAGGGGCTTGCTACAGACTCTGCTGGATGCAGGCTACTGCTGGCCTGAGGAAGCAAGGGATTTTTGGTGGTGGACACGTTGCAACCCGCTGTTATCCTGTGCCACCAATTCCAGTCAGACAAAATCTTGCCTCATGGAGTTGATGTCCATGTCAGGACAACCTGCTGTTATCCTGTGCCACCAATTTAAGTCAGACAAAACCTTGCCTCATGAGGTTGATGTCCATGTCAGGAGAATGGTGCAGCAGCTTGAGCAGATGTTCACCACCAGATGCGCACCTCTCAACTTGCGGTGCACATCACATCATCGTCAGAACATGAATTTAAAATCCCATCGCAATTACAATTATGCGTGACCGTTGGCTTATCAGCAGGCTGAAATGGTCTGCAGGTGGACTGCAAAGTCCCTGGACCAGGCCACCTACAGACCCCGGACCCAGCAGGTCATCTTCAAGAGTTCGCTGAAGTTTGTACCGACTGGAACTGCTCCAGGGGCGCGGCTGGGAGCAACTGATCAGCTTCTCTCAGCTGCCAAGTACAACAATGTATCCTGGAGTTTTGCCCACCGCACAGGAAGCCACCAAAACTTGGACTTCCCGTTGAAAGGTTTTGCTGGGCCTGTGTGTTGAGTTTCAGGCTAGGGCGTGGGCTGGCTGTCTCGGTCCAAGAAGTGCCTTGCAGAAGTTCCCTAAAGATTTCTACAGCACCAGCCACTGCCTCCCACATCCCTCTGACACTGCAGGCCTGCCAAAAAGTTTTGTTTCGGAGGTTAACCAAAATTTCAGGGCGGGGTACGCAAGACAGGCCAGGGCAGCCAGGTGTGAATTCTACTGGAAGGAGGCAAACCTAGGGGCTCACGCCCCATGACTGGGTCTTCGCCAAAAAAGACGGTGGCGGATCGACTGGGCGGTAGCCACACCTAGCTTCGCTGGGCCACAGTTGCATGCAGTTGCAAGTGTGAAGCCTGATGTTCCCCTACAGTCCATTACATAGGGTTGCCCACGAAGCAGAACGGAAAGGACAGGGAGAGTGCCTGGGCGTGGGAGCAGTTCTTGAAGGAAAACGTGACCGCAGCCAGCAGCAGCAGCAGCAGCGGTGCAGGCTCAGGAGGGGCTGCGGACAGTGACAACGAGGAGGAGCAGGGGCAACAATCCCACCTCCAGTAGCAGCAGCAGCAGCAGCAGCAGCAGCAGCAGCAGCAGCAGCAGTGCAGTGAGTTTCCAGAGCTAGAGGGTAGTTGCTGAGCAACGAAGGGGGCCAGGAGGGAGAACACAGAACTCTAAGGCAGCCAGCGGTTTTGCAGTCATGGAATCAAATACATGTTTCATCCATTAAGTGAACCGTCAACCGTAGTTTCACAGCTCTGATGCTTCTGCAATGCAAAGGAGCCTGTGGGAGCGCAGCTGGTTGTTTGGAAAGTCCCTAGGGCCTGACCCCCTGCTGCTTGCCAGCACGGGTACGGGTATGGATGGTACTGATTGGTGTGCTGGGGGTCTAGCGCATGTGCCGTGCAACTATGGATTTTGGTCCCTAATTGGGGCAGTTTCTGCCCTTGTCCAGGCCAGCAATCTGGGCCTGATTTGCACCAGAGTTGCGGCGGACCTTGAAATGATTCATGGAAATTTCAGGTCGCAAAATGGTGAAGCAATTGAGGAACGGCTCCTGCGTTGGTCCCCTTACTTTCCATTTCTCCACTCCTGGCCACACATTGCATCTCGCCACACCCTTTAAAAGCCTCCTTGTAGAGCAAAACAACTGCCACCCAAACCAACTTTCTTAGTCCAGTAATGGCTCAGGGGTTGCTGAGATTTACTGGGTAGCAGAACATTGCTGCTTTTAAGCTCAGGAAGCTGTGGTCCAGCCATGGGGACAGCCAACAACATTGGCACACAAACCCAAGCAAGCCACTCACATTCTTTCCCCGCGATTGCTTGCCCTCGTCGCGTTTCCTCTTTTCCTGCAGTTCAAAAGAGTGTGCATGCGAATTAAAACAACAGTTGTTTTTGTCGTCTTCTTGTATTTCCTGACGCCTGGCATCTTATGCAAGCTGTGAGCTTTGACCTGGCTGTACAAAGCTAGTTATCACAATGCAGGCCCATAGCCCATGCGAAGGGCTGCACACAAGGTCCTCATGCCTCAGCAAGCTCTGCTTGCTTCTGCCTTGAGCTTTAACCTGGCTGTACAAAGCTAGTGAATACAATGCAGGCCCACAGCCCATAGAAAGAGTTGCACAGGGCAGGAGTTAGCAGAGCTTGCTGAAGCATGAAGGATCAAGCATGCAGCCCCGTTGATGCATTGCTAAAGCAGAAGGAAGGAACGGTCAGAGAGGGGGCTGGGTGGGGGATGGGGATAATGCATAAGTGAGGCGATAATGCATCATGATGTTTGAACAGTTCCGAGCAGTAGAAATGGGCCTTTCTTATGCATTTCCCCATAATCTGCAA